>CAJHQQ010000139.1:0-341532 GCA_905132885.1 Moricandia moricandioides
GGGGAACTTATGATTCTTATTACTCAAACTCGATGGAGGTTCCCTTTATATAGGGATTACAATAGACCCTCATTAACATAAATGGAAAGATAACAATTCCTAAACCAACAAGGAAAAGGAAAACATAAAACCATAGAGAAAAGGAAAGTCTTGGCCGGCTGGTTTACTCTTGGTCGAGCCTGGTCCGGTTTGGTCTTGGTCGATCGGTTCGGTCCATATGTACCTTATGGTTATTGCATCCACATCAGTTGGTTTATAACACTCCCCCTTGGATGTTATAACCATATAGAGCTCATAATACGTTTGGTATGTTGCCTCATTAAAACCTAACCTGTAAAATCCTTTTGGGATAAAACCATAGTTAGGAAAAAGAGTACAACCGTATTATTCCCCCTGATGAATTCACCACTATAGATCTTTCAATCTTCTCATTCCGATCTGGTGTATAAGTTTCCTTAGTGTTGAGGTCGGTAATGCCTTAGTGAATAGATCAGCCGAATTCTCACTTGAACGCACTTGAACCACTTAGACCTCCTTGGCTTTATGCAAATCGTGGGTGAAAAAGAACTTGGGCAATATGTGCTTTGTCCTATCTCCTTTGATATGACCATCCTTGAGCTGAGCAATGCACGCTGCATTATCTTCATACATCACGGTTGGTTCTTTTTCCTCAGTCATCCCACAGTCATCTCGGATGTGTTGAGTCATTGATCTCAACCAAACACATTCACGGCTTGCCTGATGGATAGCCAAAATCTTGGCATGATGGGATGAAGTGGCCGAGATGGTTTGCTTCATATAACGCCATGATATGGCCATACCACCATGCGTGAAAACATAGCCCGTCTGCGACCTTGCATTGTGTCGATCTGATAGATAACCTTCATCAGCAAAACCAACTAAAGATTCTTTGTTATGGTTAGTGTAAAAAAAATCTAAATCTTTAGTTCCTTTTAAGTAACACATAACATGTTTAATCCCGTCCCATTGCCTTTTACTCGGACATGAACTGAACCTGGACAAGAGGTTCACAGCAAAGGATATGTCCGGCCGTGTATGGGTTGCCAAATACATCAAGGCACCAATGGCACTGAGATATGGCACTTCGGGACCAAGGACATCCTCACCGTCCATCTTTGGACGAAATGGGTCAGTGTCTGGGCCGAGTGATCTCACGACCATAGGGCTCGACAAAGGGTGAGCCCATATTAAATCTCTTGAGTATCTTTTCAGTATATGTCATTTGATGCACAAGGATTCCATCATTTCTATACTCAAGTTGTAATCCCAAACAAAATTTTGTTTTGCCTATGTCTTTCATTTCGAATTCCTTCTTTAGATATTCGACTGTTTGGGCGATCTCACCAGAGGTTCCAACAATGTTCAAATCGTCTACATACACTGCTATAATCACAAAACCCTTATTATCAAATTTCTTTATGAAAATGCATGGACTAATAGGATCATTTCTGTATCCTTCTTTCACTAGGTACTCACTCAATCGATTGTACCACATTCGGCCGGATTGCTTAAGTCCATATAGTGATTTGTTCAGTTTGATGCAGTGTTGATCTCGAGATCTTTCTTTATCTTTCATTTCTATGCCCTCTGGGATCTTCATATAGATGTCATTATCCAGTGGTCCATATAAATATGCGGTTACAACATCCATTAACCGTAAGTCCAAATTTTCTCTTATGGCCAGACTTATTAGAAATCTAAAAGTAGTTGCATCCACCACAGGGGAATAAGTTTCCTCATAATCGATTCCTAGTCTTTGTGTGAATCTTTGTGCCACGAGTCGAGCTTTGTATCTCACGACCTCACCATTTTCATTTCTCTTTCTCACAAAGACCCATTTGTATCCAACTGGTTTGACATCAAATGGTGTTTGGATTATTTGACCGAATACACCTCTTTTCTTTAAAAAATTTAACTCCACGTTTATGGCTTTTTTCATTTAAGCCAATCTGATCTTTGCATGCATTCATATATTGATGTGGGTTCTTGATCCTCATTTTCAATCAGTTCAAGTGCTACTTGATATGCAAATATATCACTGATGTCGATATCTTTTCTATTCAATTTCTTTCCAGACATTATATAGTTTATAGACATCTCATTGTTCTCAGGACCGTCAGTACCATGATGCAAGGCGTCCCGAGCATCACTGGGCGGTACAGTTGGACCATCGACCATGGGTTTGATTTCTGGACCATCGATCGTGGTCGGGTTCATCGACCGCGTCTGAGGACGTCTGGTCTAGATCGGTCGTGCCTCGGGTAAGGCCGGCTATGTCTGGGGTTCCATTCTCGGTTGCACCTTTCTTTTTCCGAGGTTGTTTATCTTTGGAATCAATAGGTCTACCACGTTTACGACGTGCCATAGACTCAGTAGCAACTTGACTGTGTCCCATTTGGACATCTAATTTAATAGGTGCATTTATAGCTGGTATATGTGACTTAGTCACTCTGTTCGAGTCAGCAAAGGAATCTGGCAATTGATTAGCTAACTTTTGTAAATTAATTATTTCATGGACCTCAAGATCGCACACTTCAGTCTGAGGATCTTGCCATGTTATGCATGTTTGATTTCATGAAATTTCTTTCATTTCCTTTACCAGCTTTTGATCTCCCCCTAATGTTGGAAGTTCGGATTCATTGAAATGACAATCCGCATACCTGGCCTTAAGTAAATCACCCATAGTTGGCTCAAGGTATTTTATAATCGTGGGAGAATCAAATCCAACATATATCCCCATCCTCCTTTGAGGTCCCATCTTTGTTCTCTGTGGTGGAGCAATTGGAACATAAACAGAACATCCAAATGTTTTAAGATGGGAAATGTCTTGCTCTTGACCCGTTAATAATTGTGATGGGGAATACTTATGATCACTAGATCGTCGGATGCGTATTAGCTCGGCCGCATGGAGGACTGCATGTCCCCATGCCAAAACCGGAAACCTCAACCTCATGAGTAATGGTCGGGTATCAGCTGAATGCGTTTTATAAATGATTCGGCTAAGCCGTTCTGTGTATGTACATGTGCCACGGAATGTTCCACTGTCACCCCCATGGACATACAGTAATCATTGAACGCTTGAGATGTGAATTCACCAGCATTATCAAGACATATCGTCTTCAAAGGAAAATCTGGGAAATGAGGTCGTAATCTTATAATCTAAGCGAGCAATCTGGCAAATGCCAAGTTACGGGTCGATAGCAATCATACGTGTGACCATTTGGTCGATGCATCTATAAGGACCATGAAATATCAAAAAATCCCACACGGTGGGTGTATTGGTCCACAAATATCGCCCTGAATTCTTTCCAGAAAGTTTATAGTTTCCTTTGTCACCTTAACTGGTGATGGCCTAACGATCAATTTCCCTTGTGAACAGGATGCACACAATAGGTGCTTGGGAATGATTCATTTTTCTTGAAGTGTATGGCCTCTGGTGTTAGATATCAGCTTACGCATCATATTATAACCGGGATGGCCAAGCCGGTCATGCCATAAAGTGAAAATTTTGATGGCTGTTTTATTAAATGTCACATTGGCCTCAATCATACTGACTTTAGTTTGATATAGTCCAGTAGATAATGTCATTCATTAAGTCAAAATAGAAATGACAATCACAGAAATGAAAACATAGAAATGAAAATCACCAAATCAAATAAAACAAGCAAAGATTACAAATGTCGAAATCATTTATCATTCTTGAGACAATCAGAAGTCTCATATTCTAGTAAATCATCCTTATCATGGTCAAAATCGTTTTCATCATCTTGGACTATCATGTGGGCTTTATGATTCTTTCCCTTTAAGTTTTCTTGATATAGATCACATAAATGCTTGGGAGTCTTGCAAGTCTTTGCTCATGCCACACATATGGCACACTGATTTGGCCGGTTGTGAGGGTCTGAAATGATTCCCTCGGCCTCGTCCATTTCCTCGACCATACGAGTTACTTTGGACGCTATCTCGGCCATAGTCTCGACCGTATGGGCTTCCTCGACCGCGCCATAAGAACCTCGACCACGGCCACGTCCTGGCCATTTTCCACGGCCTCAACCGTGTTGGCTATTAGTATGGATGTGGTTTGCCTCTTTATCAGCATTAGTGGTTGTGTGTGCCTCAGGTAATGGAGTGGATCATGGAGGTCTCATTTCATTGTTTCTCATTAGCAATTCATTGTTCTGCTCAGCAAGGAGCAAACAAGAAATAAGATCAGCATAAGTGGTGAAGCCTTTCTCACGATATTATTGTTGAAGCAACACATTGCTTGTGTGGAACGTGGAAAAGGTTTTCTCAAGCATATCCTTATCCGTAACCGTTTCTCCACACAGTTTCAATTTTGAAACGATCTTAAACAGTGCAGAATTGTACTCGTCCACGGACTTATAGTCATGGATCCTTAGGTTCCTCCAATCATAATGAGCCTTGGGTAAGATCACTGTTCTTTGGTGATCATATCTGCTTTTCAGCTCTGTCCAAAGCTCAAGAGGATTTTCAATAGTTAAGTACTGATCCTTGAGACTCTCAGCCAAGTGATGTCTTATTATTAGTATGGCTCGGTATCTATCTATCTCACTGACATTATTGTCATCTATAATGCTTTCACTGAGTCCTTTAGACTTTAGAATTATCTTGGTATCAAGCGCCAATTGGAGGTAATTATCTCCAGAGAGATTAAGGGCCGCATATTCCAAGTTATTGATTTTCGACATCTGAAATCATATGATCATAAGTTTTAGAATTCAGATTTTTTATCAACTTATCCTTAGGGTTTCTAAGTTCAATTTCAATCAAGACAATAGTGATTCATTGAACAATGGCCAGTTATATGTATAGTGCATTGCCATACGGCCAGTACGAGAATGATGCAATGCAATCTATCAACCTAACATGGTTATATGGTCGATTTAATCTAACAACCTAATTTGTTGTGTTTTAAGACCATGTGGCCAGTTCAATCAAAAACAATCAATGGTTTCTTTTAACAATCCTAACAAGCAGTTTCTAAGTGATCAATCAATCAAACAATCAATAAAGATCAGTTTTATAATTAGGGTTTGATGGCCGATTAGAATTAGGGTTCAATTATCAATCCTAGCAATTCTAATTGAATTATAATTAGGTTTAGGGTTTTATTGATTAACAATCTAGCAAGTCTAATTGATTTTAAAATTTAGGGTTTTGTAGATTAACAACCTAGCACCCGGTTTCTATGTGATTTACAATCAGACTATCAATCAATCAAGGAATTCAATCAATGGATTCGTACCCTATGTGATCAGGATGAGATTCCCTAAACTATACAGCATCCTAGCAAAGTCCTAAGATCAAATTATAAACTAGGGTTTGATCGGGTCACCTTTAACCTCAAGTAGGGTTGAACGGTCCATCGAGTGAGTTGAACTGGTCACGGGTCGTGTACTATCTGGTCGCGAGTCCTTGGGCCTTATCGGGTCGGATGGTGGAGGTGTCTATCGGATGGTGATTCCCGAGTGTATCGGGTGTTGCTTGTGGTCGTGTGTCAGCGGGTTAGCCGGTAAACCTCTATCGGGTGTATATGGCCTTCTCGGGTGCACGCGGGTGTGTGTGTACGTGGGTGTAGTGCTTATCGCGGATGATCTTGGGTGTATGCGGGTGTCTAGGGTTTTCCGGTTTTGAGAGAGAGAGAGATCGAAACTTTTAGTTACAGGGAGCTGAGATTGAATCGATGGGGTTTTAGGATTAAGGTTCTAGACGACTGTTTTTAGGTTTATGGATTTCGAGTAAGACTTAGGGTTTTAGAGAGACGTATCGTGCTGATAATGTGTTGTGAAAAGAATGGGGAGACTTATGATTCTTATTACTCAAACTCGATGGAGGTTCCCTTTATATAGGGATTACAATAGACCGTCATTAACATAAATGGAAAGATAACAATTCCTAAACCAACAAGGAAAAGGAAAACATAAAACCATAGAGAAAAGGAAAGTCTTGGCCGACTGGTTTACTCTTGGTCGAGCCTGCTCCGGTTTGGTCTTGGTCGATCGGTTCGGTCCATATGTACATTATGGTTATTGCATCCACATCAATTATTTTATAACATAGAGGTGTTAATAGGTTTAGAACTTATTATCTGGGTTCAAGATCCGAGATCCACTTCGGAACTGTTCGGAAAATAGAATATCTCTGAATCCGGATAGTAAAATCTCAGATCCTTCCAAACTGGATCCGAATATCTTAATTTTTAAATCTGTATATTTGGATCCGTTATAATAAATTTGAAATATATTAAATTTTTAGTTTTATTAATAATTGTATTTGATATATTAATATTTATACATAAAACAAATCTTATAATATTATATTTTAGTTTTAATAATATTATATGTCATATATATAAATTTTGTATGAATTTAATTTATGTATTATTTTTAGAATTTTTATATTTTAAAATACTTTTTATTTTTTAAATTATTTTTACAGATCTGAATCCGAATCCGAATATCCGCGTATAACATAATATCTAACCGGATATCAAAAAGACTTTTGACTCCACCGTCACATGCATGTTTACTAGTAGTACTACTTTAGAAAAATTAACCTGGAAATCTAAGATGGATTCAGACGTTGTCTCCACAATCCCTCTATTGAGTTTTACAGCTGGAGACAAGTATGTAATTTTCTAACCTGTTTTAGAAGTTATTTAGAAAGATTAAACTCTTTAACATTTTTCTTTCCATAGGTATTCTTAGGGGGAGACTGATAAAAGAGTCGCTTATCCTTAGAGTCACTTTTCTCTTTTTCTTAACAAGATAAGTCACATTCAACTTGAAGATATCTTTTTTTAGATTTTAAGGGGAAAGCTAGACAAAATTGTCCTTTAGTGAACCAAAAGCAAACCAATAGTTTGGTTTATGTTTTGGTTTAGGTAACTTTATGTCTGGGTTAAGAAAACTTGTGGTAGATTTTTGGAGTAGTGTGTCTCATTTGTGGCCACACGATTTTAAAATAACAAAACAATCCAATGGTTGAGATTGAAAAACTACAGCTTGACGATGGCGACGTGAGTATCTTTGTCTTTGTTATTAAGGAGGCTACGAAAACTTCAAAAAATTGTTAGCAGAGGAGGAAAGTGTAAGAGAAGAAGGGAAATATTATTATTTTATTTGTCGTATTACCCTTGAAATAGTAAGTGCTGCAGGGGAAAGCTATTAGGATGAGAGCTGATGTCATAGATGGCAAAAAGTGGTTTAATGGAATGGGTGGAGGAGGGGTCTGCTGATGTGTGTTCTGGAGAATTATGTTCAGGAGGGCTTTGGACACGAGACCGTTGTTCGAAAGTGTGTTCGGTAGAGTTGTGTTAAGAGGATTTGTGTTCGGGGGAGTTGTGTTCGGGGAATTTTTGGACCGGAGATCCGTGGACCGGGGAGCTGTGGACCGGGGATCTGTGGACCAGGGATCTGTAGACTGGGGAGCTGTGGACCGGGGATTTGTGGACCCGGGATCTGTGGACCGGGGATCGGTAACGAACAATCTCAGTGGGAGCCGTTGGTCAGCCTCTTCATTTTCTGGTGTATAATGAGATTCATTAGGGGTCGGAAAGTAAGATTTATATCAGAATCTCAGAAAAAAAAAGATGAGAGCCATAAAAAATCGATTTTTCCGGAACAAAAAGAACTGACCTTGCATGTTGGCGGCCATTGATTTACAGACTCTGAGCTTGGCCATGAAAGAAGAAATCAGAAAGAAATCTCTGGATTCACCGAGATTTTCTTCTAGAATTGCAGTTTGAAATTTTAGGGACACATCTTCGAAATCGCCATTGAGATGGAAAAAGGGAATAAGGGCAAAGATTTAGTTTGGTTTGGACCATGCTTTTTGTCTCAGGTATGGGTTATTATGGTTTAGTTTAGTTTTTGAATTAATTGATCAGACAATTTATTTTTTGTCTTATCTTGGGGTGTGGATGTCTTTGCACGAGGTAAAAGTATGCTTCAGGTACAATGTGACTTATAATGCAATTAAAAAGTGGAAAAATGATCTTGAGCGTAATAAACTCCTGATAAAAAGCTAGCCCAACGCTATTAGAACAAGAAAAGAAAAGGTTTCCTTTTTTATATGTTGCATTTATGAAATTGGAATTGCGTGTTCTGTAACTTAATAGAGGAGACAAAAAGATGATGATTGTAGTAACTACATTCAGAACATATCCATTTCCTCTTAAGCCTCACCACACAAACCACTCTATAACCGAAAGAAGCTGATAAAAAACACTCACTTCCTTTATTTAGTAAGAGTTTTGCCAGAGCTGCTGGGTTTGATTCGAGGGCTGACCAGCCTGAGCCCCTGCACCGTCTCTAGGGTTTTGCTGCTGTCGCTCCAGCGACATGTCTGTTTGAGACTGATAGTGATTAGGGTAACCATGAGATCCATAATGCTGTTGCTGCTGAGCTTGACGAAACCCACCTGCTGCTTGCTGACTTTGTTGTAGTTGTTGTTGTTGCTGTGCTTGGAGGTTGTAGTATGTGTTAGCCGGAACACCAGACGTGGTTCGAGAACCATGACTGTGATGCCACATTGCAGAGTTTTCGTTCTGAATGTACAAAGCAGGAGAAAAAATGTCATCAAGTGGTTCTTTTCTGAAACCAAAAGAAAGTGTAGGGAAGTGACCATAAAGAGATGATACCTGCTGCTGCTGTTGCTGCTGAAGTGCCAACGGATGATTACTCTCTTTGTATTGAGAACGAAGAACATCTTCATAACCCATCGTTGTACCGGGAGGAGTAGACTGTTGGTTAAGAGGGAAGCTTCCAGCGGATCCAACATTTGTGGAGTTTCCAAATCCATGAGGCAGATTACTGGGAGACAGATTGGTCTTGTACTGCGGAAGCAATGCAGCTAGTTGCTGCTGGTATAAGCTGTTACCAGCAAACGTTTGCGGGAAAGCTGATGGCATGTATGGATAGTTCTGAGGCATTAGAGGATAACCAATCATGTTTGCAAAGTGTGCTAGCGGCATTGTGGGTTGAGAGTAAGGATGCATTGGAAGCTGTTGATGAAGAGCTGGTCCAGTTGCCATATTAGCACCGGGTAAGGTTTGCTGGGTTGGCTGCGTTGCCGGAACTCCACTACCTCGGAGCGCCTGCATTGTAAAGAATATACTGCCTTCAGTCAAGCAAACAAGACAAGACTACTTCCTACTACAGAAGTTCGTAGAAACAGACATCGGGTTTCTTTTAAGGCAAAGAGATTATTCACCTCTGGCATGGAAATGCTTTGGCCACCAAGTGATGAAGCATTGTTGTTGTTTCTTGACTGCATAGACTGTGCAATAGCATATTGGAAATCAAGCTCCCTCGCATTTTGTGCTGTTTGTGCCAATAAACTGTTGGGAACTGAGTGTGTATACCCCTGCTAAGGCAAAAACAAACAAGAACCAAGGTTAGCAATGGCCAATCAAGAATTGCATAGGCATTACTAGCCTCGTATCACTTCAGAGATCACACACCTGCCTTTTCGGCAAAACTATGAACAGTCAGAATGCAGTATTTAGAAAGCAAAACGAGGTTCTCTTAAAAGTTACCATACATAATGCACATGTAGCTTACCATCACATTCGATAACGAAGCAAGATTCTGCATCTGATTCTGTGCATTTGTCTGTGAGGCATCATATGCAGTATTTCGCTGCTGCTTAGCATAACCTGGCTCAGATTGAACAAATGTGTACTGGTGCTCCTGAGCAGTCTCGGGGTCTTCTTGCTTCAGAACCTCTCGCCTAGATTCCAAAGAATCATCATAATTTCCAGCAGCGGGTGCGTGGCTCATATTTCCATTGGCCGTACTTCCAAGCTGTTCATCTCCATAGAACTCAGGATTTCTGCAAAACATACAATTGATCAGTTGGTAAAATAAGAGATAAAAATGAAACCCATAAATTTATTTGGGAAAAGAAATCAGTTGTGATGGCATACTTAGCATCTGAATGTTCGATCTGTTGAGCTACATCAGGAGTCTCTTCTGCTTCTGCGTTGTTGCTCAAAGGCCTTGATCCAAAACCTCCAAAACTTCCAAAACTTAATTGCGAGCATTCTTCTGTATGGATTAGCAAATGATTCGGAATAAGAACTGCAGGTCTATCCTCTTCATGCGAGGCTTCTTGATCATGACTATCTATGGTTAGTTGTTGAAAGTCGGCCGAAACAGATGAAGCCTCATCTTCATCTGAAAAGTATTAATGAGAAAATGAATAAGATATAATCAAAACACCAAAAGATTCTCTCCTACGCTACTGATTTTCTCACTTTTTTTGAAATGTCGAGTATCAACTCTACCACCAAAAGATAACTGAGAGAAGAAAACAAAGCAGACAAAGCATAACATACCAAATAGTAAAGAAGCTTACATCCACAGTAGAACTATAAAGGTATATGTATTCACATAATCAATAAACAAGTTCGTCCCGGTATTGATCATAATTGCAAACTACTAGCAATTATAGCGATTTAACTATGCTCATTCACAACATAAGTACAGAGAGAGCTCAGCTCACATATAAAAATCAGACAAAGAGACACTAAATCAGTTTATATCCGAAATAAGCAATAATAAGAAACAAATACACAGATTCAAGATATTACCTTTGCGGTGCTCTACAGGGTGGCTCGTCTGATATGTGTACTGATTATCATTACATTCTGACAAAACTCCAGAGTCATCTTCGTGGACATGTTTACCAGCAACCGAGTCAGGTTGCATATGATCCACTCCAAGATTCTCAGAAGGGCCATTTTCGGCTAAATGTATATTTTCTAACTGGTCGCTCATATGTTGATCTACCTCGTCAGATTGGAAATCAGCTGGACCATAGCATACCTCTGATTCTGCTGGTGCTGCTGATACAGAAGATGTACTTGGAGCCTGTGGCTTCTCAATCGAAGGCCATTCGTCTTTAACAGGGACCTGGTGATTTGCATTAACTTCAAGCTCGTGATTAAACTCAGAACGCATGTTGACATTTTGTTGTGAGTTTGTTGTCTTGTTCTGTGGTCTACCCATCTTCACAATGTCAGCCATAGACATCTTGCCTGGAGCTCCAAACCACGCAGTTTGATGTCCAGAAGCAGACTGTGATGATGATATTCCCTCGCCCGAGGCAGCAGATGGCAATTTGTTTTCCGTGACAACAGAATCACTGCAAAAGATATGCAGCGTAGATCAGAAACCTGCACAGTCCAAGTGGAAATATGTACAATACATAGTTCAAGAAGAATAAAAAACAATTGAAAAAAAGCTATAAAAGAGAAACATTCTATTCTCACACGTACAAGTAGACTCATCATGTAAAACCTTTTTACTGGTTCTAGTTATTCAAAGATACATGAAGAATTGAATAGTTATAAATCTCAGATCTTTCAGAAGTTAAAGACTTGCTAAGAGCCAGTTAAACTAATTATGACATCATACTACATACCTACGCCAAAGGCATATAGACACTTTAAGCACTCAGACAGAGTTTTAACTTTTAACCAACTAAAGCTTTGTTTTCAAACAAGGACAAGGGTCAAGGCCTAAGATCAAACAAAATGATCCAAGAATTCTAATATTTCGTGATATTCCTTAAGTACATCATAACCTCAGAAATGTAAAAGAAAGAGACCGCTCAAGGGAAAACCTTTCACTGAATTTTTTCAATCTGCATCCAAACTACCAACTGCAAAAGAAAGAGACCACTCAAGGGAAAACCTGTGTTGTGTCTGATGGAGGTTTGCCACTCCAGAGGCAGAAGACCAAGAACCTGTGTTACCCTGGGTTCCACTTTCTTTCTTGTTTGTAGATTTGCCCTGGAAGTTTCCAGAAGCTGAATAACAGAAACATATAAGCCTGAATCATATGATTAATACTATATGCATATGTATCGAAGAGATCATATCTATACCAGTAGAGCTGAAATGGCTAGATCCAGTTCGTCCAGTATAGCGATCAGATGCACCTCTACCACCGCGGTTGTATGTGTTATTGGCACCACGCAGCCGGGAATCCGGTATATCCCTTGTCTTAACAAAAGAAAAACTTCAAAAAATGGCCAAAGAACCAAATGATAAATAGCTATCACTAGATTACATTTAATTCCAACAAACATCTAGAGTCAGGTGCTACTGCTACATGAAGACAGCTAGTAAGAAAGCGTTTGAAGGGAGTAAGTAGTCCTCGGCCATGAAAACAGAATTGCTTAAATATTTAGATAACATTAGACGTGTCAATGTAAAGAAACTGTGACTAGAAACAGAAGATAATGGTATAGTTTCAGGGATGTACTCAAATACCAACTAGTTTGCACTTAAAATGCACAAAAGACATTCCCTAGTCTATTTAGAGCTAAGAAGACGAGTTTAAGCATTGACTCACCTCTTTCTTCTTTTCTTTTTTGCTCTTTACCTCGTGAAAAGGATCTGTGTAGAGAAGAAAAAAAACAAGTATCAATATCATTAATAGACGCCAACTGTTACAAAGACAAAAGCCTTGAAGCAGAGACCTAACAATCGCAAGAAAGCAAGAAAACAAAAACAAACTTTCACAAAAGTAAGAAAAAAACAAAACATTCATTAGAAAGTATGAAAGAAAAAGACCTTAAACAGGAAATGCAGAAGAAAGAATGAAAAGTACAATACAAAACTGGAGAACAGTAACTAAGAAAGCAAATCATTAGCAACAGCATACCGACCAAAAAAGCAAATAGTTGTTCTGTCCGAATCAATCAACCTCGTCGGGAAAACAAGCAAACCCTACTCCTCTCCTTCACCAAAATCCAAACTAAGCATCCAAAGCACTGAAGAAGAAGAAGGGTTAGGGAAAAGGAAGAACCTTGAGAGAGGAGGCGATGAACGGCTTCGTTAGGATCCATATTACACTCTCTAAGCATAGCATATATCTCAGCCTCGGGAGAATTAACAATCTCCTTCAAGCTCTGTACTATTTTTCTAGACCCAGAAGGTATATCGTTCAATCCCTTTCTCCCTCCGCCGACAATGACCTTGCTGCTGCTCATCTTATCCGCCGTAAGCTGCCCTCTCACTCTCTCTCTCTCGGATCTGGACAAATCGTATATCGACCGCTCTCTCTCTCTCTGGCCTTTGTCAGTCGCAGAGAGAAGAAAAGAGGAAGCAGAAAGGGGAAGAAGAAGATATATATCTCACCCCGTAGCAAAGAAACCCTCTCTCCAGTCCAGATATATTGAATATAATTTGTTTCTTTTTCAAAATTGTAAAATTACAAGACCGTACTACTTACGGTTGTCTTGTCTGAGTTGCCTCTAAATTAAACCGAACTAATGGATCTTTTTTTCTAACCGGTTGGTATCGCTTCCTGTGAAAGGCTGCTATAGTTAAGGGGTGGTAGTACCATAATTGTAGATATTTGTGCTTTATTTTGTATCTTACGAATATTAAATTTTTTCAATTTATTTTGCTTCGTAGAAATACGAATATCCGGTTTTTCGGATATCCAGAATTTTTTTGGATATTTACTAATACTTACGGATATCTCATGTACTTTATTATAAAAGTAAATCTAAAAAAATTATACATGTTTATTTTCAAAAAAAAAAATTTACATAATATTAAACCGAAAGTGAAAATTAGTGGAACTATACGTTCCATACTATTTTATAATGAAATATTTTTTTAATAAAACACAAAATTTTAGAAAATTGTATTTTTTATGAAAAAAATATATTAATTTTTAATTTAATACTTTATATGTATTTTATAAATAACAAAATTATATTTTAAAATAAATAATTATATAAAAATACACATTTAAACAATATATTTAATTGTAAATATACATGTATTTATATAAAATTCGGAGCGGATCGATATCCGTCTCTAAATTTTTTAGTATTTGTAATTTGCTTTGTTTTTATCGGATATTGATTTTTAATATTTATTTTGCTTCGAAAACTTACGGATATCCGGATTTTTTGGATCGAATCGAAACGAAACGAATAACGAATCAAATAAAATTTAACGGATAGCTATAGTATAGCCACATGAACTTTCTGAATCCTAAAGAAAATCTCATCTGAATGAAAAAGAAGCACTTGTTTACAAGAGAAAATATTACATATCAAGAGAGAATCCTAACTGAGTTATATTCATAGGAAACATTTGAGATTTTTTCCTTGCATTTTCAACTTTATTTACAGTTTCTCTTTGTTGTTGTTCGATTTAGTACAGTTAAAAAAAGGCTTCTCCTAGCTTTAAAAGGAAACATCCCCCAATATATCATTAGCCTTGGTTTGGTTATGCTCACTTCTAGTAGTACATACACATCTTCATTTAATCTTTGTTACTATAGGAAATGAAGAAGGAGCTTCTTTATTTTCATTTTGTCTCAATGTACAATATATAAGTTGATCTACAAATGCTTTTTCTTCTTTATGGTGTCTTCTCTTGCGTGATGATTCCTAGTTTCTCCTTTTTCAAGTTTTTTTAATAGCATGATTATTGGGAGTATTTAGAGGGGTTCTTAAGGGGAGGAACCCACCAACACAAAAAAACGGTTCCAAAAACTCTTAATTAAGAGCCCATTTCTTTTTGTTTCTTGCACTGTTCGTGGACTCCGCTGACACGTGGCAGCCCGCGATTGGTGTGTTTTTATTTTTTTTTAATCAAAAGAAAAAGAACCCTAAATGGGGTTTTAAGGTTAATGATGCTCTAATATTCTCTCGTTCATGTCCCCTCTCTCTCCCATCCTAAGATATCTTTTGTTCTATGATTTTCCTTCTCTTATCATATTTGTATAAATATTATACATCTATACCTGATACCTGAGAGGGAACTTCTTCGCTACCATTTTATCAAAATCCCAAGACTACCTGACATCTCTTTCTCTCAAAAGCTTCTACTACACAAGGAACAAAAAGAAATGGCTCACCGAGTAGCTCCTAGATGTTTCCAGATCATGCTTTTATGTCTTCTTATCAGCTCACATAATCTCTCTGCGTCTGATACAACATTAGAATCGTGTGAATAAGCTTCTCTGTTTTCTTTTCTTGCACATTCTCAAAGTTTTTTTATGAAAGGATGAAGGTCAGAGATTGTATGACCTCTTAAATGGAAGAGAGAGAGAGAGAGAGAGAAAAGTTTCTCTCGAGGGCCTCTCCCCCCAAATCTTAACCTAGCCGCCGTGTCTACATCTCAACCACTACGGTGACCGGAGGCTCCTGCTCTGGTCGCCACTCCTGACCGTGTTACTTCGTTACCCAAGCCTTCTCCCTTAGTCTCTTCTTCTTAAACTCCTCCTGTTTGTCTCTTGTTTCTGGATTTTAGATGAACCTCGACGAATCTAATCAGAGCCACTTTTGTGTGTGGCGTCTCTGGAGCGTTGACGAGGAGTAGTTTTCGTCGGAGAGCCTAAGGAGCCTTCGATTGCGGCCCCTTCTCATCAATCGGAGAAGATCTGGGTCAGATATGACCTCGCCCCACCAGAAAGGAAGATGTAGCGTCGCTGCCTCCTCCTCCCATTCTCGGTTTTGGCTTGTACCTGTGCGATTTTGTGGGGCTTGTCTCTCAAGGTTTCCGTAGAGCTTCTCCTCTACATTTTGAGAGATACGGTGTCAAGGCTCATCGACTGCGAGGACCTCTGTTTTATGTTCAAGTGAAGACATCGTGGAGTCTCAATGAGTGGTTCTTCGAGGTTCCTCTTCTCGCTCTCTGATACCAGTTCCTAGGGTTATGAGGACAACCCGCCGTAATAATGTCTTTTGCTTTAAGTTGTTGCCTCACCTCCTGTTGCATCTCCTATTGTAGAGGAGATCTTTGATTTCCTTATGTGCTTCAATTTCGATTCCTTAGCTCCGGTGAAGCTAGGTGTATACCCTTGATGTCTCTCTCGCTCTGTTGTGTCGCGTGGCCGGATGAGGAGCTTGTTATACCGCATACGGTCGACTTGGATATGTTCTTCATCTCTTGTGAAGTAACGTCGGATCTGCACTTTGTCTTATCACCGAGTTAGCTTTGGGTTTCTATGCTCGGTGTCCTCCTCCTATGGTGTACCGGAGTCGTTGCTTGCCGCCTCCGTCGAAGCCTCTTGGAGTCACCTTTGGGTGAGTGTTCGTGCGTTGTTTTCCTTAGCTTTACTTTTGTCTCTTCTTGTTATACGGAAGTTTAAGAAGTGCTTGGAATTGGAAATCATTGTCATTGCTTGTTCTATTGTGTTATTAACGTCAAGGTGACCATTCGTGGTATCTTTAATGTTAATTATATTGTTTCTTAGGTGTTTTTTAATCTTTTTTGCGGCTCCTAAGAACATAATTTGCTTATTAGCATAATCTGGTTCAATTTGATTGTAACCAAACATTTGTTCCTTGGAATAATATTTACAATTTAGCAAAAAAAGAGGATGAAGGTCAGAGAATGTGTATGTTTTTGCAAAGAAATGACTTGTTTCCTTTCTGATGATTGGTTTTGGTTTCAGCTCTAGATGTTATAGCTTAGGGAGGACAAGGTGATACACCACTTTTTAATCCTACATCTCCCTGTGGCAGTACTACCACACCAACCATAACTCAACCATCACCGCCAACCGGTGGCTATCCACCACTTGATGGTACTACACCAACAAGTGCTGCTGGTGGTGGTGCACCTGGTGGAAGCGTTGGTGGTGGTAGTGGCCAGTGGTGTATAGGGAAAGCGAATGCGTCACCAACATCATTACAGGTGGCTTTAGATTATGCATGTGGGTATGGAGGAGATGATTGTGGCCATATTCAACAAGGTGCAAACTGTTACGAGCCAAACACTATTCGTGATCATGCTTCCTTTGCTTTCAATAGTTATTACAAGAAGCATCCTGGTTCAGACAACTGCAACTTTGGAGGTGATGCACAACTTACCAGCACAGAGCTACAAGCGTACAAAGATATTACCATAATATGCTCTTATACTGCTCCAGGTAAAGGAAGTTGTCGCTTCTCAGCATCATGAGGAACAATCAGGTATGTTTCTCATTCCACTAAATTAACGTCCTAACCTCCCAAAAAAATTTGAGAAAATAATACTAATTTCTCTATGCAAAATGCAGCACAAGCCCGCCAAGTCAACCAAATTTTAACCCCCCACCTTCAACTTCAACATTCCCACCGCCAATAAAAACTTCAACTATAGGCATACCTGGTTTTGTACCACCTTACGGCGTGGGAGAGCCAAAAGGGCTTTCGAGTTCAGCAACTCATGCGTCACATAGTTTCCTCTCAATATGTACAGCAGTTGGGATACTAGTGGCACTGCTCATGCAAAATTATCTTTGAATCCATAGTCTTACTCTCATCATTTGTTCAATAAAGGATAATGTATCTCCACAATTCCAGAGTATAAAAAATAGAGCAGTTAAAATAATTTACCCCTTAATCTTGTTTAAGACACTACTGTACAAACTGCCAAACTTTTGATAAACAAAAGCAACAAGAGTACCATAGAGTTACAACATAATACCCACATAAAACCGAGTATTCATGGCTTTTTCTTAATATGCATACTTAATGAAACCAAAAAGAAAAAAAGGAAAAAAAAAAGAAAAAAGAAAAGAAAAAAGGAAAACATAGTAGATAGATACTCCAGCTGCATCATTTAAAACCTGCAAATAGAGAGAAAAAACACTTTGCAGGGTCCCGCATCAGTTAACGCTGCCTTTTCACCAATATGTACAGCTAAAAATTAGTACTTAATAATAAAAATACAGCCTTGATCACAACACCTAGTCTTCTTTACCCTTTGTCTCAGCTCTTCTCTCTACCATCATTGTCATCACTACAGAGTCAAGGAGATCAACATTCTTAGTTTCCCCGACGATAACCTATAAAGAAAAAAAAACATCATATGTTCTCAATCCCATGAACAGGTCTAAAAGATCATCTCTAGCTGTTATGCCGTGTTAACTTCCTCAGGGATAATTTGGATTGTAGTTGTTTCATACCAAAGAGTAACGTTTTTTTTCTAAACGGGTGTTAGCTGTTGAATAGAGTCTGAATTGTTAGGTGTGTCGAAGATGATTGGACGGAAACGCATGTCTTCATTCATCAAGCTTGAGTTCTGAAAATGGGTTATAAGTGCAGATTTTCCTTGTATCCGAGCCTAAGCCAATGATGTTAGTTTCTCACTGTTGAACTTCTCCCACTTCTTCCCGTGAAAAGTCTGCAGATATAGGTGCTTTATGTTGACTTCGTCTTCTGAGTCATCTTAATTTAATAGCACTCAGAAGCAAAGCAGATAGAGAGAGAGATGGATACCTCGTAAAATGGAATGATGAGATATGGAGAGAGCATGTTTATG
Organism: Moricandia moricandioides; assembly: GCA_905132885.1. Taxonomy (NCBI): domain Eukaryota; kingdom Viridiplantae; phylum Streptophyta; class Magnoliopsida; order Brassicales; family Brassicaceae; genus Moricandia; species Moricandia moricandioides. The sequence continues at coordinate 18,329 of CAJHQQ010000139.1, forward strand.
AATGCATAGCCAACATTGCATTTGTTCTGCAAAACCATATATATTTATCAACCGCTCATTGTTGTAACAGTCAGTGAATCTGTAATTTTGAATCTTTGATGAGTCTTTTTACCTTAAAATCAATAGGCAAATACAAAAAGTTGTAAGTTCCTTGGTTCTTTTCATCAATCGCATCTAACAACATCTTTGAGGTGTATCTGTTGATAAAAGCATGAAACAAAGTTATATTTAGCAATACTTCACAAGAAGTAATGGCACAGAAAAGAGAAAGCTTACTTATTTGGAATGTTCTTGATCATCAAAGTAGTTCAATAATGCTCTCCATTCATAATTTTCTCTAAATCAAGTTGAAATTGCTTCCTGCTTTCAACCTGGCTCGAATAGTTCTCGACTCTACGCGCCCTTCCACTCTCATACAAACCATCAAAGCCAGAGGTGAACCGTCTGGGGTCAAGACCGCTTCTTATGAGCATGGGGCTGATGAATCTTGGTGAAGACATCATTCTGTAACTTGAAATCCATTCTCCACCATGCTTCCTGAATTCGTGAGCCCAGGGGTTGCCATTTTTTATGGGAAACTTCCACCTTTGAGACCCATTCCTTGAAGACCAACAGAGTTCATGAACACAGTGTCCTTTGAAGACTCTAGGAAAAAACCAATATGTTTTTCAAGAGGCACACGAGATGGTGCATACCCAACGTGGAGATGATGATGGCAGCGATTTTGTGTCTGATGCTGATGAGGAAATGGAAAAGACCGGTCCACACGAGCTGAGGAGAATGGAATCCCATTGGATGATGTTGACCAAACCAAAGATTTCGAAAGTTCAGAGCGTGAGTTAGGACTTCCCCACAGTAACTCTGATCCTGATAACGTCTCAAAGCCATCTCCATTGGAGATCAAAGGACCAGAAGGGGAAAGATTTCCACCGTACTTGTTATCCATCTTTGTCTCGTGAAACAAATGTGAGGACTGTTGTAAGACGTTGCTACCAATCTGACTTCTACCGATGGGTGCAAGCTTGGAGATTGGTGCTTGTGAGTTTAGAGCAGAAGCCAAACATTGAGTTTAGGGCGACTATGTCCAACTTTAATATGTTTTCCAGCAATCTCACACCTATTCAAAGCCTTCAATGCTGCTTCAGCAGCTCGAACATCATAGAACTCAACAAATTTGTGATGCCTCTTATGAGGTGTTTCCCGTATCTTATTTTCAGTAAGAAAGAAACAGCACTTGACATGGATGTTTGTTTTCTCCCAAACAACCTCAATGGATTCAAATACACAACGCTCTATTATGAGAAAAAATTAACAGAAAAATATGTATCACCTCTTTGATCTCGCCATGAGCACCAAATATTACATGCAAGTCATCGTTGGTTATTGAAGGATCCAGGTTAAAAACCACTAATGTCCCTTGATTCATATCCTTCTCAGATGGGTTATCCTACATATTACACATGGAACATGCACATTCGATACAAATTATGGCAGCAACACAAAATGCGGACAATTTAAACCAAGAATCACTAGTGAACCTTGGGAATTGAGAAGTAAATATCCAACTTTCTCCGTCTTAATGGCTTGTTATGTAACGACCGCATAGCCATTCGAGCAACACGAATGTGATAATAAGATATCATGACTAATCCCCTATGCTTACAAGTAGTATGGAGCGTCCTAATATCACCGTATTGCTGCCACATATCACAAAGAAAAACATAACCCATCAGTGTCTGTAAACTAAGCTTTTGTCAAAAAACAAATCCAATAGTGTAGAGTAGTTACTTCAAAGAGAGTCTTTATCTCAGAGTCTTCTACATTGTTGTTGATATTCCGAACAAACAATGTTCTGGATGGGTGTTCCCCATAAGGATGCTTGCCAGCAATTGTTCTTGCACCACTTTGAACACTGAACTGCGGAACTGCATTTCCAGCAAGGCTTGTAATGGATAGCCTTGGAGGACCATTGATGCTCAAGCCGTATCGAAAATCGGTGTCAAGTTCCATTCCTCCTCCACTACCGAAAAGATCATAATCATCAGCAGAATCTGGTAACTCGGTAAGGTCAAGATCATCCATCATTCTTGTCAGAAGATCCTCTTCATGAGGGAGCATATTTCCAATGGGATGACACTCAATCACCTCAACAATTTTGTTAAACATGTTGGGAAGAGAATCAGCTGCATCGTCTAGGAATGAGAAACCATCTCTGTTGTCACTCAAACGCACTGCAAAGAGGAGCAAAACTTGTAAGCGGAAGAGGGAGAGAAGATATGTGTTTATTTAGAACATATAATGGTTAATGAACTTTGTTTATATGTTTTCCATGGGGAAGAACATGTAAAGAAGTGGAGAACAAGTAAGCATCAGTGTGGAGACAAAACCTAGTGAGAATACCCGAAGCTCCAACTACTTCTTGTGGAATATCCATTCAGTAAGTTATTTATTTAATCTGCTTTAATGGTCAAAACACGCATTAGGTCTCGTTTATACATATCATATTCAAGCTGGACCTATACACATTAGAGACTACACAGGTTAGATGTAACTTCAAAACATGAAAAATCAAGAGACAAGAGTGGACAATACATAAGAAATCTCAAGTAATGTGTTGAAAAACTAAACATGCAAACAAGAAAGTTTGATTTAAGGAAGCAATCAAAACCCACAAACCAACAAAAAAAAAGTTTGATCAACACGAGATTAACAATAAACTATGCAAAAAGCTCAAAGCTTTTGATCAAACTAAAATGCATGACGTAGAAAATCAATTCTACATCCAAAGAGGGCATAAAAGTAATCTCTTGCTGTTGAAGAAAGTTTTTTAAAAATTGAGTAATTTGACTAACAAAAATGTCAATTAATTAAAAGCTTTTAGACCAAGGTTGCTTGATGAAACAACATTAACCCAAATTGGTTTGTCCTAAACGGATCATCAAAAGCTGAGACTTTACAGACTGATCGATGTAATAGAAAAGTTGAGTTTTTTAAAAACCCTTAGAGAAGAAACCCTTATAATTCTAAGAAAGGGTTTAGACAAAAACCGAGAAACAAAAACATTCAACTGGCAAAGAAGAACATAGTTGATACCTGAAATGTGAAGTTAACAACACCACCGACGATGATCACGATACAAAGAGCATCCAAACAAAATAGATTATCTCTACCACCAAAAAGAGAAAAAGGAAGACAAAATGGACTTTTCTTGGGGTTTTAATATTAGAAGAAAACAATAATGTGGGGAAAATATGAGAAGACAAGAAAGTGTTAGATTTGATTGATTTGGGTTCAAAAATTTTTTATATAAAACTTTATTTAAATACAATATTTTTCTTTAACTCTATTTAAATTCATCTTTGAGTCCAATTTGACACTTTTAAATTTATGAATTTAACACTTCTGTGGAAAAGGGGTTCTCTATCCTCCTCTAGAGAGAGAAATTTTCTCTAGTTATATCCTTCTTACCACACTATCATCCTTCTGAAGGATAAATCGATCTCCCCTTTATTGTTTGTAAAATAAATTTTTGATCTTGGATCGATTTCTTTTGCTTCGTTGGTTTTTTCTTTAACCGATGATTTTTTTGTTGTGTTTCAGTCCCGAATCGAAGCTAATCTTTAAGCTTTCTCTATTGTTCTTTGATTGAGACTGATTTTAATAAATTTTCTGATCTTACTTTGATCGGATTAACGAAGCAGTTCTCGGTTTTCATGTCAACTCCACCCCACCTTTTCTCAATCAGAAGCTTTATCCTTTGATTGCGTAATTTCGTGCTTGTTGTTGCTGTCAATCTTAGTGGGGCAGCGTGAAGATCTCCGGATCGATGTTACATCGGAGACACGAGTACGCTCCTTTCGGGATGATGAAGATGATTGGAGATTAAGGAGGATGGCGATCGGAGATATGCTTCTTCATATGGTCTAAGCGTTTACAGTGAGGTTTACAATTAGAGAGGCGTTTGGAGGCGAAGGATGGAGAAACAAAGCGGAGAATCCCGACGGTTAACACTTTGGTCGTGGTTGCTACTTCCAATGAAGTACACATATTAACACGTGTCTCGTGATTCTTCATGAAGCAGCATGTGGACTAGACATCAAGCATTAACCGTTTTTCCTTTTTTGGGCCTTAAATTTATTGTGCCTCTAGGGCTATAGTGCTTTAATGGGCCTTTTAACGTAAAAACCACTTATATTGGGTTTTATCAATGGATTTTGTCGACAAGAAAAAAAGAATTTACAACTTCTGTGTATATCTATTTATTATTCTCAGCTTATTATCCATTAATGTGTTCTAAATTAATTTTTTCTTAGCACACACATAATATTACTATATAGCATTCATTTTTAATAAATATTCCACTATTTCTTACTCTACTCCGTTTTATTAAGATACATGTTTTAGAAGAAAAAAATATTTTACAAAGATATTTATTTTTTTGTTTTCTATGAAAATATTTTAAACTTAAAAAACGCCATTGGTGAAAGATTAATAGAACATGAAAGAATAATAAAGAAGACAATTCATAATCAACTCTCTCTCTCTCTCTCTCTTGTTTTGCATTAGGATAATGAAACCTTCAAATTCATTAATTTGGTTGTTGGGTTTGTTAATTCCTGATATGGGTTACTTTTCGCTTTAATCCAAGCTAGATTTTATCAAATCTATATGTTTTAATCCAATCTAGGTTTTATCAAATCTATATGCTAAAATCCAAACTCTTTGATCTATGTTCTGGATTTTTGTGTTGATTTGCTGAAACACTGAAAGCATGATGGTTTTGTGTTTGATGTTTGTAATTCTATTAATATATTAGTTCCATTATGTTGTCACTTAAGAAAATGACATGTTCGGTGAGCTAAGTGCGTAAGGTTTACGCAGATTACTCTTATTATATTTAAATTGACTTTTGAAAGTACCTAATTGTTGGTGTGATTCAATCTTCTTTATTTTAAAGTTCTTTGTTCATTGTTTGTTATAGCGTGTTGAATATCTATTGTATGTTTAGAGTTTTGTAGATGGTCATCTTCTTTATGCTGATTGCTTTGTTGTCATTTGCTATACTTAAAAGTTTACATCCCAAGATGTTATATCTACTACTCTTTGTTGCTCTTTTATCTTGCTTTTTCAGAGAATACTTTTAAGAAACATGATTGACTTATGTTTGTGTTTATCTTTTCAGATTTGGACATAAATCACAACTAGATAAAAAGAATGGTTAATGATGTAAGTGTTTTATGCAGTTCTAGTTTCTTAGATGTTTTGTGATTATTTTTTCTGCTAGTTTAGTTTGTTTGTCTATTGATGAAACTTGTTATCTAGAGTTGGACCGACGAAGAATGTCGGTATTTTCTTACTCTTTACGCCAATGAGAAAATAAAGGGAACATAACAAAGAGTGGCATGAATCAAGTAGGAATAGACTTCATCACTAAGAAGTTTGAAGATAAAATTAGTAAGAAATGGTTATAGGACATGTTTAAGAACAAGATTGATGTTTGTGGAAAAACATACGTCAAATTCAAGAAATTGACTCACAATAGAATTTTGCTTGTCTATGATGTTATGGGAATGTTGGAGATGTCTGATGCTTAGTGGGATCAACACATAGCGGTAACTAACTTTCTTTCCTTTTGCCTTTGTGGAACGTGAGCATGCATTGTTCTCTTAGTATTTATTGCTTAAATAATGTAGCTTGAAAATGTCTTGAGGATGTAGTACGTGAGTATACAATCTTGTATGTTTGGTGTTTGAGAATGTAGTACATGAGTATATATAATGACACATGTTTGAGAATGTTGTATGTTTAGTGTTTTAATAACGTAAGTATATTTGTAAGTTTCAAGTATATTAACTTTTTATTTTCTTAAACATGGATGGCAAGATGCAAGAAAGTATAAAAACAAAGTGCTTCTAAACATGAATATGTTTGAAGCAGAGTTTGATGCTATTACTATGACTGGAGCAGGAAGATGGAGTGCTCAGGAAGGAGAAGCTAGCTTGGGTTCTAGAATGGATGCATAAAAGGAAGATGAATATGATTATGTTGAAACTGATATGACAGTACCAAGAGCAGGAACAAGTAGGGCTGGTTGTTAAAAGTCAAAAAGAAAGGGTAAATATGTTGAGCAAGAGCCTTACGTTGTATGCAATGCACTCCTCGCAGAAAAATAAGATAGCTGAAGGGATCTTACAGATGATGGAACATGATTGTGAGGTGTTTGAACGTGATTGTGAGGTGTTGGCACGTGATGGCAAATGCCGTATAAAGTAGACTATGCATTGGAGATGCTTAATGACCTGCCCAGAGTGATAAAATGGTCACCTTTCACATTGGCAGTTAGCCATCTCACAATTGATGAAAGAAACAGACGGGTATTTATAGCTTTCCATAGTGATGATCATAAGATTAACTACTTTGAGCATATGATTCGAGTTACGATTTATGGTGGATTGTAGTGTTTGTTTTAATATGGCTGTTTTAGTAATGTTTGACTTTTATTTCAGGCGTGTGACTTTTGTTATGAATCAAATTGTAAAGTTTGTTTTAACTTTTAAGCATGACTTTTGTTTCAGTTTTTTTTTTGTTATGATTTGGATTGTAGTGTTTATAAAACCAACTTATGTTCACATTCACAATTTATATATATGATTTTAATGATTTGCATATTGCTAGGTGGTTCTTGGATGATGATGATGAAGAGGATGATGTGCTTAAGCCCGAGAAATTGCTTCAAAGAACAGATCGAGGTGCGGGATGGCATCATGTTCAACAGCTTATGCATTGATCAGATCAACAGTGTTATGATATTTTTCGCATGAACCATAAAACATTTTAAAATTTGTTTAAGATGTTAGCGACGAGATATGAGTTACAAGAGATGAAATCTGAGTTCTAGGAATTATAATTTTTATAGGTTGCAACCGATTTTGAGCTTGTTGATTATACAATTCCACTTTATAACTTGTATATAAAAGTTTTTATACAAGAACCATATAAAAATTTACATAGAGAGTCCATTATAACTTGTGTATAAGAGTTTTTCACTTTTTCCAGCCATTCATGTCTACATGTTTTTCTATTCAAATATTTTTTCGTATATGTACACATTTTTCTGTCCATATGTTTTATATAATGTATACATATAAAAGTGGATCTTAAAATGTAAAGAAAAAAAATTGCAATCTATTGTAATAATTATATTTGCTTTATACATTTTAAATTTTGAGAAAATCTAAATTAAATATTAGATGCAATGAATAATATTAACTTAAAATTCAAAGGAAAAGAAACAAACCGCTAACGAGACCCCTTCCCGTTTTTATAAGGGCATAATTGTCCAAACAACACTTTATCCCCACACAAAAATATCTCATATGTAGGAAGTGTCTCTAAGTGTAAAAGAAAGTCATAAAGTGGTCTAGATAGTAATCAATTCTTTGTATGATGTGTTTCAAGTTTTGTGGGATTCAAAATGATTACACAAACTACATATATACATCACATGTGCTTAAACACAATATATATATATATATACACGTTTAAAGTTGTTGGACCAAAAACACAAATGGAGAAAAAGAAGCAAAAAATCAAATTCTATATCAGAAAAATAAAACTAGTAGTCAATAAAACAGAACACACAAAGAGGGTGATTGGTTGGATTGTAGCAAGAGACTTTAACTTCAATTTATCTCAACAACTAGGCATGGATGTTTGAATATCCTTTCGGGTTTGAATAGTGTTTTCCGAATTTCGTTTCTATTTATAACACATCTTAGGTTTCATACTAGTAAATTTACAAGTAAGGATCAAGGTCAAATATAACACATCAATTTCGAATCGGTTTCGTATCACATCCTATAACCCATAAAGTAACCATATATCATTCGGATTCGCGTCATGTCGGATCGATTCATATACCCGAAGTAAAACCTAAATTTTAAAAGCAAAACATAAGAAATATATATATATATATATATATATATATATATATATATATATATATATATATATATATATATATATATATATATATATATGTGTGTATATATATTTATATTTATATAGCTTGAGTAATAATGTACTTTTTTAAAAGTTAAATACTTATTCTTAGATATCATGAGATAAATACGAAATTGAATATTTGAAGTACATATTTATGTTTCAAATATTTATATTGTATATCAATTTAGCCACTCAAATCAATTTTTTCAAATATTTTTTGGATTTTTTTTTTTTTCTTTTTTCGGAGGTCCATTCGGGTTCAGTTAAAAATACTTTGGATTCAGATATGTTATGTAACACCTACAAAACTCATTTGGGTATTTTTAATATTTTAGACCAGATAAGGATTTTATGCCTAGCGCCATCTACAACTATAAAAATTGCTAATCATAATTTATGTATTTTCTAAAGCAAAAAAAAAACATTCCTACATTTACATCTACAATTGACATATGAGCTTCTTGGGTTCGACTTAAAGCCCATAAATAAAGTTTTTAGTGAAGAAAGCATAAGCCCATATATAATGCGGTTTAGCATTCGGAGGAACCCTAAAACTGATTGTGTATAAAAAGCTAAAAACCCTTACTTTCTCCTACATCAAATTTTACTGGCGGCCTGATGGCTCTCGTTTCTCGTCAAAAACAAATTTTAGTTTTTATAGAAACCTGAATCTAATTTGTTTGTAGATTGTTTTTTTTCGGTTCTGTGTTCTGTTTCGTTGTTTTTGGTTTGGAGAAAGTGATGATAAGGAATTGTCGCCCCAGTCTTATTTGCATCCATTGCGATGGATACAAGATGGTGATTGACTACTTTTGTCTGATTCTCAAGTTTATGATTCTTGTCTTGTCTTAGTATGTAGTGTTTATGGATATGATGAAATGGCATATAATGTTTTGTGACACCCAGTCTGATCTGCTTCTGCGGAGTGATTGATTTGCCTTCTTCTCTGATCCAATTTCATTTTTTTTTTAAATTATATTCTTTTTGTTTCAAAGATCTGATTTTTTTTTTGAGGAATGAGGATGATTATTAAACCATACGTCTGCAAATCTGAATTACTATGTTGATTCAAAGACATGCACTACCATCTGACCTCTTCTCGTTCTGTCTTTTTTTTTTGTTCACTGCGATCAATGATGAATAAAATCGTCCATATTTAATGATAATCCCGTGATTATTAATCAAATAGATCACCATCTTTCGGCTGAGATTGCAGTTTTTACTCTCTTTTGTTGTGTCATTTGTAATTAGATTGCCTATGGTATCTGATGTCCAAAGTTTAAAATAAAAGTAGTTGGACATTTCGTTTTTCAAAGGCAGACACTGATTTTAAACAGGCCTTTGCGACACAGCTAGCTTTTTCTTTCATGAGCTACTTGTTACTTTTTACCTGTTTACATTCAATTAAACCCTAATATATCAAAGTACTTTATGATTGTTCACCTCTTAATTTAAATGTCCATTAGAAGACATTAAATACTAAGCTCATACTTCTATTACTTTGTTTGTTGGAATGATCGATTGTCAACATGTGCAACAAAATTCAGTTATTACTTTGCAAGTTATTTGTATATAGGTGACTATATTTAGTGTGTGGATAGAACTAAGGACATCTATTAATTTGCACTGCTCCAACCACTTCTAGGAGCGCATCTGCTTTTTAAAACACATGTTGTCTCTGTATATGTTTCCCATTCTTTGAAGTTAAATGTCTGTGTATCACATCACAGTATCAGTTCTTGTCCATTCTTGTGTTGTATATCTTCAAAAATCTATTCTTGGCGACGTTTGCTCCAGTATGTCGTTACTATGGGAGAATCATTTTGAATAACAACTTCATTTTAATTTGTTGGAAAAAAGTTTGTTAGTTACACGAAGTTAGGGTGGAAACTATCTAGTGTTTTAAAATATATGATAGTTATACACGAATACATGCCACATATACCATATAAATGATTATATGGTGGCAAAATCAAATTTGTGTTTAATTGATTTTAAGAAAAGCTAATGGGGTTAAACTGTAATTAATCAAAAAATTAAATTTAAAACAAAAAAACTAAGTTTTAGAAAAATTGATTATGTACATTAAATTTTGATTGGGTAAATTTATAGAAAATAATAGACAATAAAAATAAGAAATTTATAATTGAAATTTTACTTTAATACTTATGAAAATTTAAAAATTATGAAAGAAAATAATTTTGATATAGTCGATCATATTAATTTTTAATATAAACATTTTAAAAAATTCATATTTTGGACTTTTAAATTAAAAATAAATTTTGGTTGAAAGATTTTAAATAGAGGTGAATTATTTTAGAAGTCAAAGAAAAGAAATGTTACATCTCATAACACTTACAATTAACATCATAAAACTATAAAATACCATTTACAAATATATTACTAGTTTATAAATATATTACTAGTATCAATAATTAGAATGATATAACATACATAAACATTATAAATTTTTTTGTAATATGTTACCGTAATTTGACACACTATTTACAAATACCAAATTAATAATCTTACCTATAGATACTAAAATAACATGATGTTTACATTAAAAAAATATGTATTTGTTATTTGTATATATGTATGTATATCTGATGTTTTTTGTTAACATCAACATTTCTTTTTTGTAAACATTATGTTAACATAATCTTGATATATTATGATATTAAAATTTACGTAGTATTCATTTTCTTTTTCTTTGACTTTTAAAATAATTCACCTTGTTAATATATTTACAATCCGTCAATCAAAATTCATTTCCAATTTAAAATCCCAAAATATGAATTTCTTAAAATGTTTATATGAAAAATAATATGATCGACAATATCAAAGTTATTGTCTTCATATTTTTAAATTTTTCATAAATATTAAAATATATTAAATTTCAATTATAAATTTCTTATTTTTATTGTCAAATATTTTCTATAATTTTTACTCAATCAAAATTTAATGTACATAATTTTTTTTTTAAAAACTTAATTTTTTTTTGTTTTAAATTTTATTTTTTGATTAATTATAGTTTAACCCCAATAACTTTTTCTATAATCAATTAAACTCGATTTTGATGTTGCCACCATATAATCATGTGGTGGAAACCATCCAATGTTTTAAAATATGTTAATAATTACACGAATACATGCCACATATACGATATAAATGATTATATGGTGGCAAAATCAAATTCGGGTTTAATTGATTTTAAAAAAAGTTAATGGGGTAAAATTATAATTAATCAAAAAATCAAATTTAAAACAAAAAGAACTAAGTTTTAGAAAAATTGATTATGTACATTAAATTTTGATTGGGTAAATTTATAGAAAATAATAGACAATAAAAATAAGAAATTTATAATTGAAATTTTATTTTAATACTTATGAAAATTTAAAAAATATGAAGAGAATAATTTTGATATAGTCGATCATATTAATTTCCAATATAAACATTTTAAAGAATTCATATTTTGGACTTTTAAATTAAAAATAAATTTTGGTTGAAAGATTTTAAATAGATTAACAAGGTGAATTATTTTAGAAGTCAAAGAAAAGAAATGTTACATCTCATAACACTTACAGTTAACATCATAAAACTATAAAATACCATTTACAAATATATTACTAGTTTACAAATATATTACTAGTATCAATAATTAGAATGATATAACATACATAAGCATTATAATTTTTTTGTAATATGTTACCGTAATTTGACACACTATTTACGAATACCAAATTGATAATCTTACCTATAGATACTAAAATAACATGATGTTTACATTAAAAAAATATGTATTTGTTATTTGTATATATGTATGTATATCTGATGTTTTTTGCTAACATCAACATTTCTTTTTTGTAAACATTATGTCAACATAATCTTGATATATTATTACAATCTGTCAACCAAAATTTATTTCCAATTTAAAATCTCAAAATATGAATTTCTTAAAATGTTTATATTGAAAAATAATATGATCGACAATATCAAAGTTATTGTTTTCATATTTTCATATTTTTAAATTTTTCATAAATATTAAAATATATTAAATTTCATTTATAAATTTTTTATTTTTATTGTCAAATATTTTCTATAATTTTTACTCAATCAAAATTTAATGTACATAATTTTTTTTTTTTAAAACTTATTTTTTTTTTGTTTTAAATTTGATTTTTTGATTAATTACAGTTTGACTCCAATAACTTTTTCTATAATCAATTAAACTCGATTTTAATGTTGCCACCATATAATCATTTACTTCGTATATGTGTCATGTATTAACATAAACATCGTGTAGTTGTTAACATATTATGAAACATTGGATGGTTTCCACCATATTAGGGTAAATTTCGTGTAGCTTAGAAATTTTTTTCCTAATTTGTTCCAATTAATGTTGACTTGAAACAGTTTGTCAGATATACAATGGCTTGTATTTGTGAAATATTCTAATGTATATGAATCTTTACAAATACAGAAATTAATATACATTAGCAGAGCTCTCCTGCATCCCTTCAGTTTGATACAATTCAATTTGATACAGTTCCATGAATCCAACGTGATTGGCCCTGTTGTGAGGCAAAAATTTATAGTCAAATAAATAGTTAGAGCAATAATATTAGATAGAACACAGACCTGTCTTTGCTGTATGCTCATATTTATGGATTAGAAAATCTTCTGAATATACATGACAATGCGGGTATGAATCTATACACGAAGGCATGTGCAGTTGAAAGAAAAATGTAAAACTTTGTCCTCTTATGTTGCGCTAGGCATCTTGATTTACGGTTTGGGTCAGATCAGATTGTTCGGTTTGGTATGTTTTCTTTCGGTTTTAAATTGAAAAACAACAAAAGAAAACTCTGAAACTGATGTAAACCCAAGAAATGTTTATTTATTTATTTTGGATATAGTTTTTAATAGGAAAAATCTCATGAAAATACTACTAAATTATATTAAATTTTTTAATTTCCAATTTTTTTTTGCTACTTAGTTTAATACCTTAACTAAATATTTTATTCATTTTAATATTCAAATTTTTAAAACTATGTTCACTTTAATATCCAAATTTTGATAATTTTAATTAAAAGGATTAGTAAGTTTCAAACTAAATTCAAAAAAAATCTCCCAAATGTAAAATAAGATATTAAAAAGTTTTACTTTTATTTTAAGATTTAGGAAAGAAAGTAAAAAAGAATAATTAATTTATTTTAAATTTTAAAATTATTTTTGAATGTAAGAAAATGTTTGTTTTCATTGCAGAATTTAAAATTATATTTGGAATTATTAACATTTTTTTAAGTTTGTTTAAAATTATTAATATTTTTAATTAAAAGGAACAAAGTTTTGGTATTAAAATAAACATTGTTTTAATATTTTGTATATTAAAATAAGTAAAATGATTAATTGGAGTATTAAACTGAGTATAGAAAAAGTTTAATGAAATTTAGTTTGAATATTTTTATTGAATTTTGTTTTCTAAAAATAATTTTCAACTTTTTTGTCATCTCGTATACATTAAGTGGTGGTTGAGTTTGAATAATTCCGAAGAGATTTGGTTTGGTTAGATATGATCCATGCGTGAAAGAACGCCACTAATATAAAATTAAAGAGTTTGTTCGTATAAAACAAAATGAGACTCAAATACTGGCCAATCGATTAATTTAGAATATCGACTTCCAAATATAATCGACATCCAAATATAATCTTCGATTTATAAATTATATTTTCAGAAAGGTACTACACTACAAGAAAACAGGCCCATTATGAGGGCCAAAATCGTCGGTATGTCGTCGGAATAAACGTATTCCGACGACATACCGAGGATATATGTCCTCGGAAAAAACTCTTCGAAATTTCATTTTCCCTCGGAATTTTCTGACGGAATTCCGAGGAAACAAAATTCCGTGGAAATTGTGAGGACCACAGTTCGTCGGAAAAGTCCTCGGAATATACCGAGGAAGTTATCCCTCGATATATACCGAGGACCATTCGGAGGGACGAATCCTCGGAAGTTTCGACGAGTTGTTCCGAGGAAGCCTGTTCCTCGGAAAATTCCGAGGAACCTGTCCCTCGGAATATACCGAGGAACTGTCTTCCTCGGTATTTACCGAGGATCCTCGTTTCTTATGTTGTGTGGTTTTCATTCATGCAATCGTAAAAGTGTTTGTTATCGTCAAAAACACCAAATTTTGAATTCATAATCTGGTTAAGACACTTAATGAAGGTTATATACGTGTTAATCATTCCGCAAAACGTTGTTTTCGGTTAAAAACCTCTTGTTCCTCGGAATTTTCTGAGGAAATTCTGAGGAATTTTTAAAAATACATACTCTTCCTTGGAATTTCCTCGGAATTTTCCGAGGAAATTCCGAGGAACTAGGGATTGGGTCTGAAAAACACCTAGTTCCTTGGAATGTCCTCAGAAAATTCTGAGAAAATTCCGAGGAATAATATTTTATAATCAAATACCGAGGAAATTCCGAGGAAAACCTGAAATCCCTTGGAATTTCTATAAAAAAAAAGCTAGTCCGTTTCCGAGTCATCATCACCAGATGAATCTGAATCTGGATCTTGGTGAAACTCTCCAATGACTGGTTCATTCTCTGCGTGAACGATGGCTTCCTCTGCGAAGTCGGTTAAATCGACTACAAGGCCACCTTCAGCTACATCTTCTGCAGCACTTAAGTTGCCGGATGTGATTGGTTGTAGTGGGTCTTCCAGCTCAGAACTTCCCTGAACTCGGCCTCTCGGGTTGATTCTTGTAACAGTAACCCATGGATCATCTCTGTGCCTTACCCGGGGTACTTGATATAACAAACCTGTAACATTTAAAAAATTATTAGTAAAAGTATAAATTATGATCAATCATTATGAATAATTAACATTTACTTACCTGATCGGCCTGAGAAACAAGAATGAAAGGATCATAATATTCCAGCTTTCGCCTCGAATGTACTGATGTAACACCAAATGCATATGTTCTCACACCTCGATCTAGAGTGTTGTCGTGCCAATCACAATAGAAAACAGTACATCCAATACAAGCATGCCCAAATACTTGATTTCCATAATCTCATGTATGTGTCCGTAGTATACATCATCTCCAGATGCAGAACAAACACCAGCATCATAGGTCGTACGCGAACGTCTCCTCTTTTCAGTTGTGAATGCATATCCTCGAGTACAAAATCTCGGATATGACTTCACAACATAGTTTGGTCCAACCACCATCTCGCGTATCCAATCGTCATATGTTTCACCTCTGGCCAAACCAGCAGACACCTATTAATAGCACATATATAATGAATTAGTATAAATATGTGATAAATGATATTTTAATTTGTATAAATCTATTCTATTAAAAGAGAAGTCATGACTCATTTCATGTGTGATTTTATTATTTGGACCAACACTAGAAAACTTTAATAAAATGTATTTCATTAAAACTAATGATAAAATATTTTTAACTATTTTAATCATAATATCTTTTGATATCTTTTTATTTTAAATATAAATATATATTAAAAATCATAACAAATCTTTTGAAAAAGATTTTAGCAAGATCTCAACATTAAATATTATGTAACTATTTAATTATTTCGAATTATATAAAATATAATTATAGATTAATATACATTCAATTATATTTTATTAAATGAAAAAATAAAAATCATGTACTTTTATAAAATGAAAATAAAAATTCTATACTTATATATATACAATAATATATCATTTAAATAAACATAAAAATTTGCTAAACGGTAATCTAACTTTGAAATCCATATCAAAATTTAGTAGATATTAAATATAAAATAATTTTAAAATATGATATTAAATATATATATTTTAATTTATTTAGTAATCAAATTCAAATCAAATAAGATAAAATATAAAATGTAAACTATAAAATTGTTGTGTTTGTAATAGTTATATAAACATTTAAATATATGACTAACATTATAGTTATACTACAAAGTTATGGTTTATATAATAAAGTTCATCAATAACTTATTATAATTTGGTGTTATATATTATCTAATTTTATAATAATATTTGAATTTATTATAATATTATTGGTCATGCGGGTTTTCTTTTTATTCTCAAGTTATAATTAATATAATAAATTATCAATAACTTAATATAATTTTGTGTTATATATATTATCTAACCTTATAATAATGTTTATGTGGCTTATACTATTATTACTATAAGTTTTTATAAATTTGTATTTTGTAGAAAAATATTTAAAAATTTATAATATAACAATACTATTTTACATAAATTTTTATTTTATTTTTAAATTTAAAATATATGAAAATTAAATTGCACCTATATGATAGATGAGTAAAATTTTGACATATATACAATTATATATTATCTTAATAAAATAAAAATTTATAAACGGTAATCTAACTTTGCAATCCTAATCAGAATTTAGTATAAACTAAATATAAAAAAATTTAAAATATAAATTTTACGTATATATTATTTTATTTGATAATCATATGCAAACCCAATAAAATAAATATATAATAAGAAATGGATTGAAACATTTGATATTAACATATAAACATAAAATTAGCACACACACACACACACACATATATATATATATATATTATCTAAATAAAAATTTAAATTTGCTAAATTGTAATCTAACTTTGAAACCCAAATCAAAATTTAATATAATTTAAATATAAAATAATTTAAAATATGATTTTCATGTATATGTTAACATGTATATTATAAAATTATTGTGTTTGTAATAGTTATATAAACATTTAAATATATGACTAATGTTACTAATGATGTAAACAAATATCTATGTATATAAAAATAAAAACAAAACCCGCGCGGTTGCGCGGGTCAAATTCTAGTATGTGTTAAATGATATTTTAATTTGTTAAGACACTCACATAAGTAAACATCCATCCAGCAAATTCTCTCTGCTTAATTTCTTCTAGTTCCTCCTCTGTGGCGTATCTATATTCGAACCGCTTTTCTGCCATCAAAATCCTATACATGTGATGACAACAATGTTTTTAAAAAGGTATAAATGTTAATTTGTTAAAATAAAAATTTGTAAGATAATAAACTTACCTCTCATATTGAAGAACATCTTCGCAGTTGGTGAGCAAATATGTTTGCAAATGACTTCGCTCCTGCTCAGTAAGTCGACGGTCCTTTGGTTTTCTGCTAAGTCGTCCAACATCTGTGAAAATATTTGGAACCTTAACATGATATGTTGACCGTTCGCCTCTATCATCATGCCGAGCAGGTCTTCTGTTTTTGGTCTGAACTCCTGCTGGAAAGTAGTACTCGGCAAAGTTTGAAATTTCTTCATTGATCATCTGTGCGATTATAGAACTTTCCACCCTACTTAAATTTTTCACCTTCTTCTTCAAATGGAACATATACCGCTCATACAGATATATCCATCTATAATGCACATGACCACCAAGTTTTAATTCTCTTTCCAGGTGAATAACAAGATGCTCCATAACATCAAAAAATGAGGGAGGAAATATCTTCTCAAGGTTGCACTGAATCACGGCTATGTTAGTCTTCAGATTTTCAATACCTTCAAGAGTCACTGATCTGGTGCATAAATCGCGGAAGAAAGCACTTATCCCTGCAATTTCTTCATGAACATTTCGTGGTAATAGTTCCTTGAAGGCAAACGGAAGGAGGCGCTGCATCAACACATGGCAATCGTGACTTTTCAAGCCAATAAACTTTCCTTCCTTTCTGTCGATACAGTTGCGCAAATTAGATGCGTAACCGTCTGGAAACTCCACATCGTTTGAAATCCAATCAAAGAAGGCATTTTTCCCCTCTGCATCAAGTCGGTATATGGGAAAAGGAGCCCTACCATTCCCATCAACATGAAGTTTTGAACGAGCACATATATCGACTAAATCCAGTCTTGACTTCAAATTATCCTTTGTTTTACCTTGAACGTTAAGGATCGTGTTCATGAGATTGTCAAAAAATTTCTTCTCAATATGCATGACATCTAAATTATGCCTTAGCAGATGATACTCCCAGTATGGTAGATCCCAAAAAATACTTTTTTTGTGCCAGTTATGTAGTTCTCCAACAGCATCTACCGGAAAATGCTCATGTCCACCGACGTCTAGCGTCCTTGCTGCACCAAAATCTCTTAGTTGTGTTTTCAAACCTAATCCACTAACTTCTTCAGGTTGACCATCAAACACCTGCTTGTTATTCCTAAACAAAGTCTTACTCCGACGGTATGGATGATCAGGTGGTAGGAATCATCTGTGACAGTCAAACCAACACGTTTTTCTTCTGTTCTTTAGTTGGAAAGCATCTGTGTCATCTTGACAATATGGACATGATGGCCTCCATGCGTTGTCCATCCAGATAACATACCATATGCTGGAAAATCACTTATTGTCCACATTAGTACTGCCCCCATTTGAAAGTTCTCTTTACATGAAATATCGTATGTTTCAGCACCTTTAGCCCTTAGTTGTTGCAACTCATATATTAGTGGCTGAAGAAACACATCAAGTGATCTCTTAGGATGCTCTGGTCCGGGAATGAGAATGGAGAGAAACAGAAACTCTCGTCGCAAGCACAAGTTTGGGGGTAAGTTGTATGGTGTAACAATGACTGGCCATAGAGAATATTGTCTTCCACTCTTCCCATACGGGCTGAAACCATCAGTACATAATCCAAGGTAGACATTTCTTCTCTCATACGCAAAGTTGGGATACTTTGATTGGAAATGCTTCCACGCTTTTGCATCTGAAGGATGTCTAATCTCACCATCTGTTGAGTGCTCCGCATGCCATCTCATTGGTTGCGCTGTGCGTTCAGAAAGATACAACCTCTGCAACCTTTCCGTCAAAGGCAAATACCACATCCTCTTATATAGCACTAGAACTCTTCCACTCGTATCTTTATAACGAGGCTTCCCACAAAATTTGCATGTAATCCGCTGGTCATCCGACCTCCAATAAATCATGCAGTTATCGCTGCATGCATCTATTACTTGATAAGATAAACCAACACTAGCTACGAGTATCTGAACCTCGTAGTATGAACCTGGAGCTACATTATCCTGAGGTAGAATACCTTTAACAAAATCAGCTATCGCATCCATACAATCTTCAGCAAAGTTATAATTTGTTTTAGTGCCTATCAGTCTTGTAGCAGATGATAAAGCTGAATGACCACCTCTGCAACCTTCGTACAATGGTTGCTTTCCAGCATCCAACATATCATAAAATCTCCTAGTTTCTGCACTGGGTAAATCTTTCCCTCTAAAATGATCATTTACCATCTGCTCAGTATTTACACCATAATCTACATCCGTTCTAATAGTTTCTTCTAATCTAACCGCCGGCTGAGGTTCGCTAGTACTACCAAGTTCATAATTAGTTTCTCCATGATGATACCAAATTTTGTAACTTCGTGTAAACCCACTCAAATATAGATGAGTCCAAACATCCCACTCTTTAATAACCTTTCTATTTTTACAATTAGAGCAAGAACATCTTAACTTACATGTTTCTGCTTCCGGTTGTCGGCGAACTAACCCCATGAATTCAGTTATACCTCGTTGGTATTCTTCCGTAAGCAATCTCGTGTCCGGATCCAAATGAGGTCGATCGATCCAAGAACAAAAATAATTTGAAGAAGACATGTTTTTTTGAAACCAAATTCGTGATAGTAGGAGTGAAGAAGAAGAAATGGAGTGGAATGAAGAAGAAGAGGGGTGGCTGAATTTATAGATGAAATCCTGCTGACATACTGAGGAAATTCCGAGGAAATTCCGAGGAGAACCGACACTTCCTCGGAATTTCCTTGGAATTTTTAAAATCCCCCAACGGCTCTCTAACGGCTACAAAAAGTCCTCAGAATTTTTGAAATAACAGTCGGTTTTTTCCGACGACCCTAGTTTCCTCGGTATTCCCTCGGAATATACCGAGGAAGTTTGTCTTCCTTAGAATTTCCTCGGTTTTTCATCAGAAAATTCCAAGGAACTCAGTTTCCCTCGGTATGTCCTAGGCCTGGGCATCCGGGTCCTCGGGTCAGGTTCGGGTCGGGTCCTGTCGGGTCCGGATCCTTCGGGTCCTGAAAATTTAGACCCATATAGGTACCTGTAATTTTTTGGGTCGGTTCCAGGCGGGTCTTGTCGGGTCCGGGTCGGTTCGGGTATATAATTTCAATACCTATAAAATACCCGTAAATTTTCGGGTCCATATCGGATCCGGATCGGGTTCGGGTATTTAGAATCTGAAAAATACTTGGCATACCCAGACTCACTCAAATTTAATTAATATTTGTCATATATATCTAAATATTTATAAAATAACTTAAATTAAACTATTAATAATCAACATAAATCATTTTAAACTCTAAATTTTATAGTTTAAAGCTTCATATTACTTAAAAATGTTACAAAATAATAATAAATATAGTTAACAAAAGAAATTTTAACTAAATAAAATATAATATATATATATATATATATATATATATATATATATATATATATATATATATATAAAACATAACACAAAAAAATCATAGTTTTAATATACATGTTTTTAAGTCGGGTACAAATCGGTTCTTGTCGGGTCGGGTCTATTCGGATCGGTTCTTTTCGAGTTAGGGTCTATTCGGATCGGTTCTCTTCGGGTCCGGGTCTATTCGGGTAAGAGAAATTTAGACCCAAAAGGTACTTGTAAAGTTTCGGTTCGGGTTCGGGTCAGGTATTTTCGGACCGGGTCCGGGTCGGGTCTTCGGGTCTAGGTTAAAATGCCCAGGCCTAGTATGTCCCTCAGAATAACGATGTTTTCTTGTAGTGCTATCTTTGACCAAAAAAAAGATATTGAGGTTCTATTAATTTTTCGGGTACAGATAAATAGAAATCGTTTTAGTTTTCGGATTTCAGATAATATGCCAATCCCAAGATTACTCTTATATTATCTGAGAAGTCAAAACCCTAAATCTCATGGTAGTTCTCTGGCCCCCTTGAATTGTAAGCAATTCTCTTATTCAAAACAATATTTCTTGGCCTTGTTATAGACTTGCAAACAATTGAAAAATTCAATACATTAGAGTTTAAAGGCCATTCCTCTAGAAAATATATTTAAAGGTGAGTCATTCAATGATTAGAGATGAGAAGAAGAAGAACAAGAAGCAAGCAGATTACATGTTGACTTCAACCAATGAACCTTCTGGTTGGTTTCCTTTTCCTAGTTGATCGCCTTCTCGTCCCAACAACATGTTGATCATTACTTTCTTCTCTTCCATTCATCGAAGAAGAAGCACCAACAAAAACAGGTAAAGGTGGTTCTTCTCTTGCTCTCTTCCTCTCATAGTGGGGATCATCAGTCCGAAGCTGGAACCTACAGACAGGACACGAGTTTCTTGTCGCTAACCATGGCAAAATACAATTCTCATGGTAACAGTGTCCACATGGAAGCTTCTTCCCTATTTCACCCATCACAATGGCATCTTTACACACAGCACAAACCAAACTCATCCTCTCTCCTTCCTCAACACATGTAGAACCAACTTCGAATGTCTCTAACGCCTCAACCGCTGACTTGGCAGCTGGTGGTGCTCCTCTCCTTCCACCAATATCACCGTCGTCTCCTTCCAATGTATTTGGAATCGAATCTTCGGACCTAGACGATAAGTAGTCGATTAATCTCTCTAGTTGTGTTTCCCTTCGCCGATGGAGCCCGTGCGACTGCACTTCAGTTCCACTTGAATGAGCGGTGGGATTCGCCTGGATTAACCTGACGAAACCGTTGTTGCATTCGCAGCACAGGACCACGTCGTTTAAGGTTCTAACGGCTACATGTTTGACGCAGCTGTAGCACCAGTGTGACTCGTGAGCGTTGGACATGGTTTCTTTCTTTACGTAAAATCAGTTTTAGTTTTTAGATGAATGATTTGAGTTGTGTTTTAGTTCTTTCCACCATGATATAATGATAAGGTCGTCATGCTATTTATACACAACCAAAAGACTTACGACTCTTGGTCCAAATTCATTATAGAATTTTGGCTGTTTTTCCTCTTACAAAGATTATAGAATCTGTGCTTGCCTTGAAAGTGGATGAATGAAAGATTTATTTCTATATACATATGAAAACAAATATATTGTTACCATTTAATCATCACTTTTGTTTGAACTAGATTTCTTGTACAAATGTGATTCACTAAAAGTCCATCCTGATTAAGCCGACTTTAAATATTTACATCCCAATTGATTAGATTCTTATACTACCTAAACTCGACGCTTAAATAAAAATGAATAAAAAACAGATAAGATTTGAGTTGGCATGCTTCAAGACAGTAAGGATTAGATAAGACCGTATAAAATTAGTTCCAAATAGTTTAAGTATTTCTATAATATTATTTGAAAATTTTCACGTTTATTATAAAAATTGCCTAATTACAAAATTATCTTTAGTAAATTTATTTTATATTTAATAGTATTTTTATTATTTTTATTTTCTTTTTGATAATTTTGTCACTTTGATTTTAAAATTTTAAAACATGTTAGTAATATATATAAAAACTATTTCATAAAAGGAAATTTCACAAAAAAATAAAATTTATATTTAAAAGTAATAATACTCATTTTTTTAAACAATCGCACACGTCATAATAGATATTCTTGTAAGATAATTCTTGACATTAGATTTTAATTTTAAATTATTTTCTTTATATTTTTTTCCAGATAAAAGATATAAAAAGGATTTTTTTTATAAAAAATAAAACGTGGTATGTATTATATATATATGGGTAAACATATATATATATTTTATTTCAAAATGTTTTTACAAAATTATGATATTTAAAAATAAATATTTATAATTTTATAATATCCCAAAGAAAAAAATACATATTAAAAATTACTTAAAATATGTTTTCTATCAACCAATATCTTTAGGTGATAATAAACTAAAATCCTTTAGTTTATATAAATCAATATCTTTAATGAATTAAAACAATTTCACACACATGAAAAAACCTGATTTCACAAACTAAAAATTGAACAAATTGGTATATCTTTTTAGAAAGATGAATTAATTTTATATTTAAAATGATTTTTAAGCAGCATAAAAAATATTAGAAAGATAAGTAAAATGTTTGTTTCAACTTCTTTTTAATCAAATAATTACAAAAGTTTCTAGATAACATATGTTGAGATATTTTAATGAATTAAAAATATCGTATACCATGCTATTAATATAAAATATTTGTTTTCATAATACTTTATAATTTGATTTTTAATTTTAGTTTTATTTGAAATTTCTTATAAAACAAAATAAAAATAAAAAATATTTACAAACTGCAATACATCAATTGAGCAGACCAATCTAAATTCTTATACTCAAATTAAATTCTACATTATATATATATATATATATATATATATTATTTGTTATAAGATAAAAATTTTTCATCCTTTAACATCTAGAAAACACTTGTCATAATCTCAAGATGAGAAATCATTATCATCACCACATGTCTTCACATTGTTATATGTAAATATGAGTCATTCTTGGTTGACAAAAAAATATTCATCCCTAATTATTCCTAGTATAAATAGAACGTGAAGGAATAATAAAGAAGATAAATCACAATCAATTCTTTATTACATCTCTCTCGTTTATTTTCTTGCTCCATAACAAAAGATATAATAATATTATAATATAAATATTTACATACATATATATAGTTTATCTTTTATTCACAACACATTGTCATCATGAACGTTTATATACCGATGTGATAATTTTCAATTTATGTTTTTCAATAATTTTAATTTTAATTATTTAGTTTATTATTGTTCGAGAGTGATAAGCTATGTTTTCTTTGTTTAATTTTTGGGATGATAGGCATTTTCTTCCCCAAATGATCGTTATGGTAAGCTATTCTTTCACAATCAATGATCATATATTAGGATTTTCCTCTATGAATAGAAATGGTCAATATTAAAAACTATGTCTCATCGGATCATAATGAAAGCTTTGCCTCCTTGAATAAAAAATGGTTAAAATGGTAGAATATATCTCTTTGGAACATATGGAAGGTTTTGCTTTCTTAATTAAAAAAAATGATCAATAAGGAAGACTACGTCTTCTCATACCGCTTTACCTACTTGAATAAAAAATAGTCAAAACGGTAGAGTATGTCTCCTCGGATCATATAGACGGTTTTGCCTCCTTGAATAAGAAAATGATCAATATGGTAGACTGTGTCTCCTCAGATCATGTGGTAGGCTATGCCTCCAATTTTGTTTATGTTCTCTAAATTTCTGCATTTAAATTATGCCATTAATTTCTTTTTTAAATTTAGGCCTCTCATTTTTGCATTTAAATTCTGTGTTTATTATACTACTATTTTTGAATACAATTATCATGTCGAATTGAAAAAGATCAAAATAGTTTTCCTTGATATTACTGAAAATAATTATATGACATGGGTAATATGTGCAAAGATTCACCTAAGAAAAAATGAGCTTTTGAAAATTATCGATAAGTTGAAAACTATATTGGATGAGAAAAAGAGATAAAGCCAGAATATTTTACATTACATCGATGGTGGTTTATAAGATGAGATAATCATGAGAAAAGATCTTGAAGATCTTTGAATAAATAAATCTTTGAAAGAAATGATTCATCGGATAATTGGAGTTAATGTAAATCTCTGTGTAAACTGAACAGAAAAAATAACTCATGCTAATGAACCATCATGTTTGTCCTACTAAGAAAGGACGAGAGCGTGGACACGGTAGACACTACTATCATGGTCGTGAAGAGGACAAGGAAGAAGATTCCGTCCCTATAGTAAAAGAAATAAAAAGAACTTCCACGAAAATGAAATTGATCGGGATGATAAAAAGGCATACATGAAAGGTTTGCTACATATGTGGTATGAAAAGGCTTTGGATATATATTTATCATACGGAAAAAATATTTAGCCGATATGTATCGAGAATCAAAAAGAAAAAGAGAAAGAAAATGAAATAAATTTTATCTCTTATGAACACGGAACATCTTTTCATAGCTTGAATAATAATACTCATCTTGATGTTTCAGATTTTCTGATTGGTCCATAAAAAAAATTAATAATATCGATATAACATGATAGTTATCTTTCTTAAGAAGAAAAAAAAATTATTTTATATTATAAATACAACTTTATATTGTGAAATAAATATTAGGTTCAATTTTCATATCAATACATATTTTGTGAAATTCGGATGCCAAAATTTTAGAGGCAACCAAGTCGATGTAAAAATGACTTTGCGTTATGAAAAACGGCTTGTTACAAGGTCGGTGAAGAAATTTATATATGCAAAATATTTGTTATGTCTGGCAGGACATAAAGACTTGAGTTGTATCTCAATATTTAATATTCCATGAAGGACTAGTGATATCTAAAATTGTGTTCCCATGAACTCTATAAAACTATGGAAGAGTTATAACAAGCTGTATATAAAGAAAAAATTGGGGTTGAAATATTTTGTAAGAGAAAAGTCTTGAGATATCCCCCAAACTTTTAACATTTGTTGAAAGAGATGTTGTTTTAAAAGATTATTGTAAGATCTGATATAAATAAGTATTCGGAGATGCGAGTGGTAATGAAGCATAATGATCTTATACATCTTGCGAGTCGTATTTGATTAAATGCAGTTTTAGTTACTAATTTATTTGCAAGATACAACTTATCTCATATTCATGGACATTAGAATGTAATTGAGAATATATATGTTCTCTCCAAGGTATGTTTTGATTTAGGATTGATTTATCATAGAAAATCTGAGGTTAGTATGATTGGTTTTGCAGATGCAAGATATTTATCAGATCCTCACAAAGCTTGGTAGCAAACTGACTACGTTTTTATAATTGGTGGAACAACAATCTCTTGGCGTTCCTAGAAATAAATTTTGGTTTTGATTTTTTTTAAATCATGTCATTATACTTCACTTCTTTAAATCATACAAAAACGATTGCACTTCACAAAGCATGTCGAAAATATGTATGACTTAGGTAAATGAGTCACCATAAGAAGCAAGTGGAATAGTTGATAATAAAGAACCGACGGAAATATTCGAAGATAACTCGATTTTTTCCGCTCAACTCAAAGAAGGCTATATCAAGAGCGACATGAAGAAGCATATTCCCGGAAGATTTTTCTCGTACATACGAGAGTTCGAGAAAAACCAAGAAGTGAAAATTGAGTATGTAAGGTCATGCGATAATCCGGATAACTTGTTCACAAAGGTTCACCCACTATAACACTCCGATAACACGTTCACGGTATCATGATCTATGAAGAAAAACTATGTTCATTATTCTTATGGGGAGATTACGTCAATGTACTCTTTTTTCTCATCATATTTTTATCCTTTTGGTTTTTTTATGACTAGATTTTTAACGAGACAGTATATAATAAAAGATGAATAATCAAAAGGGAGTGTTACGAGATAATGATTCTCCATTCCTCAACACCTAGCAAACACTTGTCATAATCTCACATTAAGATATCATTGTTATTACCATGTGTCTTCATAAGGCTATATATATATATATGAGTCATCTCTAATTAATGTTTCCTAGTAAAAATAAAATTGAGGGAATAATAAAAAGACAAGTCACAATCAACTCTTTATTCTCTCTCTTTTGTTTCCCTGCTCCATAACAAAATAATATAGTAATATTATAATATAAATATTTATATACAAATATATATAGCTCATCTTTGATCCTAATACTAACTAATATATAACTTATGAAATGACCCAAACGTATAATAAATGAAAATAATATGAGAGCATGTGCTTTTAAATTATTTTATTTTCTCTCGACCGGTTATGCTTTAGTTTTAATTTTTTTTTTTGTTAAAAATATATATCAAATAGTTCATTTATTTCACTAAAATATATTCATAAATCTAAAATATTAAACCAAACTAAATTAAAATAATAAAATGAATTAAAATTATATTTTTATAACAAAAGTGATGATTTATCTTAAAAAGAAAATAAAACAAAATAAACTCAAATGATAACCAAATAGATCAAAATATATCTATACAAAATCACATATCTAACTAAGTAATTAGATAATATTATATAAATAATAATATTTATTTATTTGTGTAATTTAGATTATAAAACAGATGTATCATAGTGATAATATTTAAATTATAAAAAATTACAAAATAAATAGAATATTAATTAATTATTTTAATTTATTTATTTGGTAAATATTTATATTTGTGCATAAATATAAAATTATCACCTAATTTACCTGATATTTTAGAAGTCATTTGTGGTATGTTCATCTGAGATATGATCATATGAGAAGTGGTTGAGCTCGATTGTTCATATATTTAAGGGGGTTTTTCAAAAACAACCTAAAAATTCAAGTCAAACCCAAAACCAACCTCTCTTTTTTTAGTTACTATTCATCATTGAATTTTCCATAATACCCATAAGTTTTTGAATTATTTACAAATTTGCCATTATTTATTTATTAATTTCGAAAAATAAAAAAAAAAACAAATACACCCTAAACATTTCTTCTTAATTACAACTATGCCATCATCATCAATATTTTCAACCACCATGAACCACCATTTTTGATCTCTTAAAGCTTTAGAATTGAATTTTCAACCACCTTTTTCTCATTCTAAACAAGCAAATCTTCATTTTTTCTACATTTCCATCTAAAAATCTCTCTTAACCTTCATTTTCATAATCATAAACTTCATAATTTCGTATTTTTTCACTTGTGAATCGTCAAAAATGTTTCCTTTTGGTCATTATTGGAGTTTGGACAGTTGAAAAGACTGGAAACGAGCTTCACACTGCAAAAAGGTAACTATTTTCATGGTTTAAGTCGTTTCTCAGATCTGTGTCGCGATAATAGACTGTTTTATATGTCTACGCCCTTATGTAGACATACAATGCAGTCTATTTGTCAACGCACATGTCAGTTTTGCAATTGACTAAACGGATTTTTTTTTAGTAACGTAGCCTTCCCCGACAATCTACATCTTAACCTTTGACAACAAAAACAAAAAAATACGTAGACCTACAAAGACGACTACGCAAAAGAGGTTAGTTTTGCATTTGAATGAACTTTTGACTTTTCATAAGCAGACTTCAACATAAGTCTACAAAGCGTAGACTGCCGGAGAAGTTTACTTAATGTCAGTTTTGCATTTGACCAAAATTTTGACTGCGTTGAAAATGTTAGTTTTGTGTTTGACTAAAACTTTTAAAAATTAATTAATCTTTTTTAATATGTAGACTTCATATGAAGTCTTCTCTTCCTGGAAAAAAAAATGTAGACTACCCGTGAAGTCTATTTTTTTATTTTGGTCAAATGCGAAACTGACTCGTCGGATTTGAGAGTAGACTCCTTGCGAAATCTACAAAGCTGTAGACGTTCATTTCTATCTACCCCCTAAAAAGTCAAACATAGTCAATAGCAAAACTAATCTCATTCAAAAAAATTAAAACATGTAGACTGTATATTTAGTCTACCTCTGAAAGTCAAATCCTGGAAAATTCTGGTCAATAGCGAAAACTAACATTTTTGAAGTTGTAGACTGAAAACAAAGTCTGCTTATATAAAATCACAACTTTTTTTTCAACTATAAAAAATAACCCGTAAAATGGTCAATTGCAAAAACTAACCCAAAAAGTAGACATATCTGACCGTCTACGGATGTAAACTGAAAAGAAAGTCTACCACTTTGTAGACTGAACATGGAGTCTATTTCGAAATATACATTAAAAGTTAATTTGTGTACTATGCATTAAATTTTTTCACAATTTTTTCGTTTGAAAGTGTGTAATAGTTAATCCTAATGAGTTTGAGTGATTTTGGATAGAGAAATTGTTGTAATTATGAAAGCATAATACTTTTGATTTTGCTATATTTCTAGGAAACAATTATAGACATATTAGTAAGTCTACTTTACTTGTCACAGTGCAAACAACCATGTCACATCCAAACTGTCCAGGTTAAACTAGTGTTGTCTTACTACTTTGGATGTTGTCTTGTGTATTATCTCTTATGTGTTGAATTGATCAATTGTATTATTGCTTTGGATGGTGTCTTATTGCTTTTGATGTTGTTTTATGTCTTATGTATTTAACTTATCAACTGTATTGTCGCTTTGGATGTTGTCTTATTTGATGAACTTTTGTTGAAATCGTTTTAATTTTTCTATTACTTTGAGTTCTAATGTTACTTTCTGTCGTGCAGACCAACATGTTAGTTTTCTTGAACAGAAAGTAGATTTCTTTTTAAGTCTCTTATAGAGGAAGACTAATATGTAAATCTCTGGATTGTATTGGAATTGTACTTTTGGTCGAATATGAATTAAAATCTCTGAAAGAAGAGTACTATACTGATAGAAATGATGATATTTTGATAAATAGTCGAGTACCAGACTTCTGTAAAAGAAGACTAATACTTAAGTCTTCTGCAAGCAAATTACATAAGTTTGTTACAACCATATGTCTGGTACAAAAGTCTGATACAACCGTATGTTACTCACAGTTCTTGAGCTCCTCCCTAGAGTATACAACCTCGATAGGAAATCAAGCTTATCCATTTTGTAACATGCACCAAGAAGACACAAACAAAGAATTATACAAGTGCATTCTATACGAGAAGTCTACAATTTAAAATGAAGCCTACACGAGAAGCCTATAAATTCAAACATCAGTGTACTACAAATTCAAAACATCAGTTTACATGAGAAGTCTACAAATTCAAAATATCAGTCTACAAATTCAAAATATCAGTCTACAAATTCAAAATATTAGTCTACAAATTCAAAATATCAGTCTACAAATTCAAAATATCAGTCTACAAATTCAAAACTTCAGTCTACAAATTCGAAACTTCATACTACACTTCAAAATGAAGTAGACTCACCGGAAGCAGAGAAATGGATTAGAGAGGATGCAATGCTCGTTAGAGAAATGGATCTAAGACTGGCTGACTCATATATGAATCAAAAGAAACTAAAAGGTTAGTAAACAAGGATGAGCTTGTTAGGTTATTAGTTAAACGAGAGATAGAGATGACAAAGAGACGTACGTCGGAAAGATGAAGCACAATCCCTTGCTGGCTAGGACAGAGAGATGAAGTAGAAGCCTGATACTGACCGGAAGAAGAGATTTGGACGAGAAGCACCGTTCCTTAGAAGTCACCGGCTCAGATCTGAAAAGAGAAAAAGGTAAAGGTGGTCACTTTTTATCAACAGAGAGGTAAAGCAGAGACATTTAACTTACCAGAGCGATGGAGCAGACAGAGATGAAGCGGATGGGAAACTGCATGGATCGAGTTCGCCGGAAATCGCGCCGGAAATCGCCTAGAGAGAGATACGGCGAAGATTAGTTTTTTTTTTACCTGAGAAGCTTGAGAAATCATATTTATATACTAGGTTAAATTGTGTGTAGACAGAAAAAAAGGTCTACATATATGTAGACTTTATAATATGTCTACGAACCCCTTAACCACAAATCTCAAACCATAAATATTTTATTTGATCATCAAATTATATTGGTTAAATCCGGTTATGTTAAATTGTGTGTAGGCTGAAAAAAGGTCTACATATATGTAGACTTTATAATATGTCTACGAACCCCTTCACCACAAATCTCAAACCGTAAATGTTTTATTTGATCATCAAATTATATTGGTTAAATCCGGTTAGGTTAAATTGTGTGTAGACTGAAAAAAGGTCTACATATATGTAGACTTTATAATATGTCTACGAACCCCTTAACCACAAATCTCAAACCCTAAATGTTTCTTAGAAATGTTTAATTATATAAAATTTTAATTTTTTTACTTCATATTATCCATTATATTAATGATTAGTTAAAAATATTACAACAATTATTTTTATATATTTTTAAAATTAAATTATTAGATAAAATTATGGTATAGACTACATAACAAGTATACTGAATGAATAGACTTCATACGAGGTCTACATATATGTAGACTTCTTTCTGTTACGTGTAGACTAACAAAGGATAAAAACGTAAAATACACTTCTGTTTTTTGTTTGGTCATAAGGGTTAAATAATACTTTTATCACCTTTGTAAGTTGGTTTTGCATTTGATTGAAATTGGGGTACACTTATAGGTTTAAATTGAAATTTTAGGTTGTTTTTAGCAAATCCCCCTATATTTAAAGTATATAAAGATAAGTTTTCTCCCTCAAGAGGCTTCCACGTCACTAAATAAAGAAACTACAGAGCAACACGTGTTTTCCCTAACATATAAAACCTTGATTTCGTTGCCTCTAATGGGCTGTGAGTTAAGAGCAGGATTAACCGTGGTCTCTTAAGGTGGGATTCTTAGCTTTTCTAAGAGACGTATCTTAGCTTTTAACTAAGAAAACCTAAGAACCGTCTCTTAAATAAGAACCATAAAAGCCGTCTCTTAGCGGGAAAAATGTAAAAAAAAAAAAAAAAAATTAAAAAGACAAATTTTACGTTAAGAACCCCACCTTAAGAGACCCGGGTTAATCATGGCCTAAGTTTTTAAAAGGACTGAACTGGACCCAATTTAAGCCTTCTGTAAATGACGTCGTCCTCTTGAAAACTCCTCACACAATCATAAGCCCTAAGTTTTGCTTCTGTTCACAGGAGAAAAAAAACCTGGAAACGTTACGTCATCAGTCGGAATTGAAGCGTCACCTTCAATGGGCTCATTAACAATTGTCTCCACTCCTCCCACGATCTATCGTTGAATGCATCTCCTTTTACTTCTTTTCTCAGAATCTGCGACTATAAAAAGGTCCTATCTCTTGAATTTTATCAGTTCTATCCTCTCACTCACAAGCTTTTAAAAAATCCCAGTGATAACGATGATGATTTAAATTTAAATTTTGTTTCAGTTTGTTCTTTTTTTTAATCATCAAAATTTAATTCTAAAACTTTCGTTTATGGGACAAACTTTATTTCATAAGCTTTAATTCTTTTATGGGAGGCGTTTCGATTTCGTTTTGGTTTGTTGATTTTGTTTCAATATGGTCATGTATTGATTATCAAAAAAAATTATTCAAAAGATTTCTTTTATGGGAGATGATTGAGATTTCAATATTGTTTGTTGATTTTATTCTCAACGAGATTAGTTTTGATATTTAGGGGTTCGTCTCCTCTTGACATCTGTGATTTAGGTTTCAGGAAAATGGATCAATCTGGATTTTAAACCTAATTGATATTTGCAAATCTAATTACACTTTCTTCAATATCTTCTCGGAGCTCATGTGGGACGAGGTCTTGAGCAGAGGAACGAAGCATTTCTCTGGCGAGTTTAGCCAATTCCTTGAACGGAAAATAAGTCGTTTTGATGCTTTGGTGGAACAGAACTTTGCCTGAACCTATTTTACAGTGAACAATTTATGTAGTTTTTTTTGGTTTATTGAAAACCAAATGAACCGGGTGTTTTTGATTGCAGGCGTTCGTTAGTGCATCAAAAAGTGTTTGGTTGGTTCACCTATTAGCTAACTCGGTGAACCGGGATTGAAAGTCTTTTGTGTGGAGAAAGACAACCGGTTTACATGTAATAGACTGGTGGTGACCGGGTTAAAGATGTGGTTCTAGCTATGGTTCAACCTGGATTTTATGTGTATGGGAGTGTGGTTAAGTGCAAGGTGGTGTCCGAACATTGCGGCAGCGTGGAGGAAGTAGAAGAAGATGGTATGGACAAGGAATGTAGGAATTTGATAAAAAGGACAAGAGTTTAGCTCATTAGGAAGTTAATTACGTTAATTAATGAGTTATAGAATTGGTGGGTTTTGATTAAAATTTGAAATGACTTCTATAAGTAAATAATTGAAATCTTGCTATGACGTTTACAATAATGTAAGAATTAATATGTGATTTTTATATATAAAAAGAGTTTACACTCTCCTTTACCTTCCACCTAGCAAGCATTGCACAAGGTTTTGACACATCACTACAAATTTTTTAAGTTCGTAAATTATCCCATATTTGTTTTTATCAGTTTTGTGTTTAAATCGAATCTGTTAATGAAACATATAAAAACCTATACACCTTTGTAATTAGTAATTTTTTTAAACCAAATTTTGTACATCCATCATTCTAGCAACATTATGGGAAGTTAGCAACAACTACATAATGTAATTTTTTTGATGTTTACCCAAAAAAAAATCCTACGAAATTGTTTTCTCTGCTGAAACCAAATTTAACCTTATAAAAATTAATTTAAGAAATTGAAAACCATAAACAATTATTAGTCTATAACTAAAATAGTCATTTTCACAAAATTATATTTATGCAAAATTAGTTAATATAACTTGATTTAATAAATTTTTTAGTCATCAAATAAAATAAACCAAAAATAAATAAAATGACAAAATAAATAGAATATATTAATAAAAAATAGAATAATCAATTTTTATTATCGTTTTTTCGCGTTTTATGAAACCTAGGCCAATAAAAATAAAAAGAGTTAACTCACAGTATTTTATTTCATCCTTCTCTCACCAAGCTAATATTTTGGAAAAGTTAATAAAAACATAATGAAAAATATAACCAATAGTTTATATATAATTAAAAAGATTTAAGCGAAAATGAGTTTGCAAAAAGATAAAACAATACAATTTTAGTTAAAAATTTAGAATACATATTATAACTTAAGATTGATGAAAATTTAGTCAATAAATAATAATTTAGTGAAATATATAATATAATCTAAAATATATAAATTTTGAAAATAAATAGAAACTCTCTTTTAAAAAACTATTTACGGTATTTTCACATTTCATTAAATTCATGCAAACAGAAATAGAAAAAGTCAATATCACATATTTTTGTATGAAATTATAGAAAAACACAATCAATAATTGTTATATAATCAATATAAATTTTTTTACAAAAATTAAATTAGAAAATAAAAGATCTAACATCTCTCCTTTCAAACAATCGTCATTATTGTATATAGAAATTTAGTCAACCACGACTTTGATCTTTGATTATCAGTTAACATTGTTGTCTTTTGGGCTTTTAAATATTGTGTAAAATATAGATACCCAGCATGCATTGATATGCATAATTAAATACATTGACAACATCATTTTGAAAATTTTGTATTAGGAAAAGCCCACCAACATCAACTCATTAGAATTCACTAAACAAACTAAATAATCATTTACTAATACGTGTTGATAAAATATGATTAACACCATTTATCTATATATATATACTATCTAATCTACAATATGCACAATCGGATAGTTATGATATGGCCAATCTAATAAATAAACATATATTACACCTATCTGATGCATATATAAATAAAACCAAACATATTATACACGATATATCACACATGGGATGAAAATTAATTAGACACATGTTCCTGAAGATGCATGAGTTATACTTAAATACCCACGTAAAATCCACATATAAACAATACTTACCAAATCGTAACTATTACAGAATGGCTAAAATTTACGTATACAAAAAAGAGAATCCAATGCAAACCGATCTTAATATAGTTATATACACTGCTCTATATTGACATCCCGCGCGTAGCGCGGGCCAGCCCTAGTTTAAAGTATAGTTTTCTTTTTCTTCTTCTTAAACCTGTAAATAATGAAACGAAAATTTACAGCATAATTTTATTATATTTATAAAATTCCACTATTCAGTTATCTTTTCATTATTTAAGCCCAATATATTAATGTAAAAACTTGTTGTTTATATAATATATATTAAACTCAAATCAATTATAACTTTTAACATAGTAATTTTTAAACATGATTTCCAAATAAATAAAAAATTAATTGATTTAGAGATAATATTTATTAAATATAATATAGGCAAAAATAACAATTAATTAAAAGAAAGATAAACTTGGTAAATATAATAATCAGTTACATGTATGTCACATCATTTTAATATTTAAGTTGAATAATCTGAGAGATATGAATATGGTATAGATTAATATGAAATATTATTTACTATTTTTATAATTTAGGTATATTAGATTAAATCGAAAAGAATATAAAATTCATTTTCATTGTTATCGTAAGCATTAAAATTTAGCTTAATATACTAAAAATATTATTCACAATAGCATATTTATATTATGTTTAAAATTTTATATTAATAGAGCTAAATTTGATGGCCAAATGTTTTTAATACAATAAAATATAGTTAACTAATAGTTTTAACATTTTATACATGATAATTAATTCTTAAAAATAATAAATAAAGTGAGAATATAAAATAGATAAAAATAATTTATTAATATAATATAAAAATAAAATGATTAAATTATTAATATATAATAAAGTCAGTAAACAAAATCATATTCTAAAAGTTAATCAATTTCATTTATATCAATTTTTTTAATTAGTAACTTATATTGCAAGATTTATTTGGTGCTCTAATATGATAACACATACTAATTCAAATAATTATTTTTTTATAAATATTAATAATTTATATTAGGCTTTTATGCCGTCTATATAACTTAAACTAATTTTGTTTTAATAAATAAATTAATTCTTCTCATTTTTATAAAATAAAATTTTAAAGAAAATATATAAAAAGTACCATCAAATCTAAGAAACAAACATGACCATATTTTTTACAAATATCATTCTACTTACTATCAAAGTCAAAGTATGATAAAAATTGAAAATAAAATAAACATTATATTTTAAGAAATTGTGTAATACCTATTATTACTATAAAATTCAGTAAACACAATCAATGTTTTCAAAATTTACAAATTACATGCATTGAAAGAGTAAAAATTCTAGATTTTCATTTTGAAACATATTGAGTATATACTTGCATAGTTCGAACAAGAGTATAAATGAAACCAGATGACTTGATCTAAAAATATTTTAAAATATTTAGATCGCCTAAATAAAAACAGAATATAATCTCTTTCAAACCATCACAATAAACTTATTACGGAATTTAGTCAATGTCAAAGATTGGGTTGAATCTCCTTGCAAAAATAGGTTAAATGGAAACGGATGATAAAAAAATAAAGATGAGCAAGCGTAGAAATAACCATTCACATATAGTATAAAGTTGTAAACCAAACTCTTCAAAATAATAAATAAATAAATAAAAACTTAATTAAGTAAACTTTCCGCACAAGTGCCCGTCAATCCACAACCATGGTAAGTAACAAAATTTTAAAACATAGAGACCATCTCCAATAATTTATTCTATTTTATATTAGTTTTTACTCTAAAATAGAATATAATTTCTCTTCAATAGTTTACTTTATATTTAACTCAAAAAGAAATATTCCTAAAAATATTATAAAAAGATGTAATAAACAACATGAATAAGAACCTATTCCTTCATCTACTTCATTTGGATAATATTTTAAAGATCTTTATGGATCTGGAAGCAATTTACCCGAATAATATGTCATTACTATGGTTTTAATTTTATGTTATTTTGCTTAATTTTAGTATTTGTTTTCTTTGGCTAGTCTTATAAAATTATTTTTAATTTTAGTGCTTGTTTTCTTTGGATAATAATAATAAATTTCAAACGTTTATATATATATATATATATTAATATTGTGTTGAATATAATTATGTGTTGTTTGCATAATTAAATTACATTAATATTTATAATAAAAATACTAAAGTATAAATAAAAAAGTTCCACTCTATTTATAATAGAGTAATAAATATAGTTACTCTAAATATAGAGTAAAAAATAGAATTATACTAACTTAGAATATAATATAGAGTGGGGTTAGAGAAAGTTTTACTATATAATAGAGTTTAGTGTAAAAAATAGAGTAGGGTTGGAGAAGGCCTTAGCACATCATTCTTATGTTTACATTGCATATTGATAAACATATTATTTTGTACAGTCAATTGATATAACACTTTTTGCTAAGTTTTTTTTAACTTACACTTAGATTACTACTTATATTTTAAGATTCTTTTCTGCCATCACAACATATCTTTAAACTTATTAGCTACAATTATATACACATTTATTTTTCTTAATTTTTTTATTATATTTTTATATATATTTTATGAAGTGTTACAATATTTTTTTTTTGACTCTTGATCAATACTAATATATCACTTTTTAATATTATAATATTTATTCTAAATTGTAAGATAAAATATTTTATTCTAAAACTGTAAGAAATATATCAAATCAACCATGTATTCTCATCAATTTGTGGAGTAAAACATCTGCTGAAAAGACATGACTGTGTGCAAATGAGTGAAGAAGTAGAACTTGTAGTTGTAGGTCCTCTAATGTTCTCAGATAAGTCAAAACCCTGAACCTGCAGAACTTTGTAGGTCATTATCCTAGAAAAGAATTATTAAGTTTGTCAGAGAATGTTTTGATAGATTTCTTGGCTTGAGGTTTAATGGTCATTCCTCTGGAAAATAAATTAACTTTGCAATAAAAGAGGCTTAAAGGACATTCATTGAATTATAGAGACGATTTTGGTGAATAGTTATTAGTAGAATAGCTATTGTTGTCAAAAAAAAAGAAGAAGAAGCAAGACTAAGTGTTGACTTCAATCCATGAATCTTCTGTTTGGTTTTCTCTTCCTAGTTGATCGCCTTCTCGTCTCAACAACATGATGATTGTTATTTTCTTGTCTTCCTCTCATCGAAGAAGAAGAAGCACCAGCAAAAACAGTCAAAGGTGGTTCTTCTCTTGCTCTCTTCCTCTCATAGTGGGGATCATCAGTCCGAAGCTGGAACCTACAGACAGGACACGAGTTTCTTGTCGCTAACCATGGCAAAATACAATTCTCATGGTAACAGTGTCCACATGGAAGCTTCTTCCCTATTTCACCCATCACAATGGCATCTTTACACACAGCACAAACCAAACTCATCCTCTCTCCTTCCTCAACACAAGTAGAACCAACTTCGAATGTCTCTAACGCCTCAACCGCTGACTTGGCAGCTGGTGGTGCTCCTCTCCTTCCACCACCACCGTTGGCTCTTTCCATTATATATGAAAAAAAAGCGTGGTACCTAGCTAACCTGTCGACTAAACTCACTATGTGTCTTTCCCTTTGCCGAATGAGCTCTTCAAAGCTAATTGAATCTTGGGAAACTGGTGGCGGAGACGCCTGGATTGACCTGACGAAACCTTTGTTGCATTCGCAACACAAAACCACGTCGTCTAAGGTTGTAATGGCGACATGTTTGTCGCAATGGTAACACCAATGTGACTCCTGAGCTTCGGACATGGTTCTTTCTTTACGTTAAATCGGTGTGGTTTTTTGGATTAATGTTTTGAATTGTGTTTCTCGGACCATAACAGTAATAAGTTCGTCATGCTATTTATACACAACTAAAAGAACTCTTTATCTTGAGGCGAAAAGGAATGTACGAAGCGAAAAGGAAAGTGTATAAAAAGGAAACAAAATAATAATTTAGAAAAAGATAGTAATTTTTTTAAACCCTAAATAATTATGTTATTATAAATTATGATAAATACTATAAACGATTCTAAAACCGGAAATTCTATCATGTCTTATGAGAAATTCACGTCTGACTACATTACATGAGTCGTCATATCCGATACACGCTTGAATGTACTCTTTGCGCCATGATACATATCTCTTGTGAATCACCTGAGCCGCCAGGCTTACAATAGTATTTTTTTTAGGTGTGGCATGTGCATGTAAGATATGTGAAGTGGTTAAGCTCGATCAAAACTATAAGACGGAAGAGTTGAGATCCGGAGATATCACTTACTTTTGAAATAATCACAAGCACTTTGTTTTTGAAAGTTCATTCTTGTAATATTCAATTTTGTCACAATTTTATTCTTAATAAAATTTTATTCATATATAATATTGTCCTCACTCTTCCTAATCTTCTCATGGTTTTTAAAAACTTAGTTTTTGGTTTTAACTCCCACAATATCTTCCATATATTCCTTGCTTCAGCATTGTTATTGCTTTTTGAAATCAATGATACATTTTGATTGATTAATTGTTCTCTCTACGCTCTATCGAAGTAGCACCATTTGGTGTCTCCTAGAGTCTACTCAAATAAGTAATAGAAACCTCCTTTTTTTGTTTCTCTCCGTAAGTTGACTTTAACTCTTAACGCTCCTTCTATTTCCGCTATGCGCAAGGTCTTCTGCGGATTGCCATTTTGTACCACATGTTCAAAAGATCATATGACGGGGGCAATGAACATCCGACGAATCTTATCACCTACATTGATAATGTGAAGTTTTTATTTGGGCTATGGACTATAGAGGACATGAAAACCCTACAAATTACAGAGGTGGTTTTTGCAACAAATTATTTTCAATTGATGAAGATAGTGTAGACACCAGAAGAATTGACAGCTTTTACTACCTATATGGATGAATTCGGTGATGTAAGGATTCTTACTTAATTTCTCGGTCAAGCATATCCAAAGAGAACATAATTTAAAGGCGGACATGCTTGCACATGATGGTTGGAGTTTTCCTTCTATTTTGTTATATGTTGATTCGATATCTCTGATTTGGTTATCCCAATCGGTGACTACTTATCTTAGTTGTAGTTATTGTTGTAAAAAGAAAAGAAAAAATGAATGGATATTAGAGAGTCTTAAGTAGCAAAGATAGTGAGGACTACAGGTAATTTATTTTTCCATCAAAACCAGACATGGTTAGATATAGGTTTTCTTTAGAACAATTTTTTATCTGATCAGAATTTGGTTTAATCAATATGGGTAGCCGATAAAAAAGATAAAAAAAAAGAAATAGAGAGTCTTTGGTGTAATAATTTCGTATAAGAATCAAAAGTGTAATAATTAAGGAATATGCCTTGAAATATTTCCTAGGGTTTGTATTGTAAATATCTAAGCTTTGTGCAGGTGGACGATAAGTGTGGTACGATCTTTTCCCTTACATAGTAATCTAAATTGTAAATATTTGTTATAAGATGTGCCACATACTGACATACTAAATAGTTTTGTAGATCCCACCCTTGGCTTCTCGTATTTCATAGGTTCAAACCTTCTCTGATGCTAAGTGTTATTCTTTAAATTAGTTTTTCAAAATTTGAATGATGGGAGAAATTATGGACCGGTCTAAGACTCTCACGTTTTTTAAAGAGGAGGATTGGTAGTAAATAATCTGTAGTTTCTCTTATGATATATGTTTGTTAAAGATGCTGGAGTTTTATGCTAGTTGTAACTATTAAGTATCTTTCAGTTTATATTGGGGAAAGCTTTAAACTCAAAATGAGTTTGTAACGAACGTTGCCCGTCAATCTTCAATTCTAAGTAAAATGATATACAATCTACTAGGGTTGGGATTTTTAACCAAACCGAAATTTTAGTTAGTTTGGTTCAATTCGGTAGGGTTATAAAAAAACTTCGGTTTTCGGTTCAGTTCGGCAATCAGTCAGTTTGCTTTTCTTTAAAAAAAATTTTACGAAACAATACCAAACCTAACTAAAATTCCAAACTGAACTAACCAAAATCCGAACCGAAATAACCAAACTAACGAAATAACCAATTTTTTCATATATTATTCAGTTTAAACCGAAAATTTAACTAAACTTACCGAAAAGCCAAAAACTTTGTGAAATTTTTGAAACTGAACTAATCGAAAACCAAACCGAATCAAAAAACTTTTGGTTAACTTTGTTGAGATTTCGGCTAAACCGAACTAACCAAAAACTAAACTAACCGAAGAAATCAAACCCGCATGCCTACGATCTACAAAGAGAATATACTAGTCAAAATTTTGGTTTTTTTTATTTACAAATTGGTTGTCTCTTTCTTGCATAGAGACTATTCAAGTAATTCTTGACTAGTACTACCTTTTTTGCTGAAAAGTACAATGTAAAGAACATGTACCACTAGAGATTAATTAACATCAACAAAGCCATTTCCTGACCATGTTGATGATCTTTGTGTTCATCATGGTTTTGAGGACAAATATTTTGTTTGGATCGAAAGGGAGAAAGAGAAGTAAAACGTTTGCAGAGTTCTTTGAATGAATGTTTTGATTGACGAAAAATACCATAGACTTGTTTCACTATATAGAAGGAGAAACTGTGGTTGTTAGTCCAAGTAAATAGTCATAACACATGCTTCTGTCTTAGTTGTATGTGACCATAAATAGTCCCAAAGTAACCGATCATAACTGCTCACCAACTCGTGGATTTAAACATCTTTCGAAGAGACATGACCATGTGGATGTTTGAATCTTCAAAAAATAATACAGCAGACACAGGAGACATCTGCAAATAAATGAAGAATAGTTTTGGGCCCACATATCATTTAAAAGCCCATACATTGCCAGCTTAGGCCCAGAGCGTGTACACGAGCCGTTGCCTTTTCTCCCTGGGCAGTCGTTGGTCGCTTCAGATCTCATGAGATTCCGGTGAAGAAACTTTAGCTTCTCTTGAATTGCCGGTGTGCTCAGGTAATCTCCGATCGCCACTCGTCTTCTTAAATTCATCTTTGAATCTCTCTTGCGTTACGGATCGCAAGTTGCTAGATCGCTGCATTTCAATCGTCGATGTTCATCTAGTAGCGTCTCATCCTTAGAGAAATTAAGCTGCATTTCTCTGTTCCAGTAAACTTAATGCACAAATGAAGACGATTAGGGTTAGAAATTGAGCTAGGATTTGCGATTTTATTGGTGGAACAACTTGATTTATTTGATTTGAGATTGTTTCAAGCTTATTTATGTTGGACTTTGTTTTATTTTTTGATGTTGTTGTTACTTGGAAGATACGAAACTTTTGGTGGAAAGATGCAGCACACTCCAGTTACTATAGAGGACCAGTTAATATCCAAAGCTGTAAGAGAAGAGTGCCCATGGGAGAACCTCCCTAAAAGACTTCAGTCTATTCTTGGGTCTAAGGAGGAATGGCATAGAAGGTGCCTTCTAGAACTTATTCATTGTTGACTTTCTTTAGCAATGAACATCATGTTAAATCATATTGATGTTTGAGCTGCTTCGTAGCATATCTATAGTCTACCTTTTTTGCGTACCAGCAGCAGTATCCTTAGATCACTGTTTTTTGATTCTTGTATGCAGGGTTATTGAGCATTGTATTAAAAAGAGACTCTTGTGGAATACGTGTTTTGCTTGTAAAGTTTGCAAAGAAGGTGAATATTATGAAGATATGATGCGTTACTTGCGGAAGAATCTGGCGGTGCGTGTTCATGGATTACTCTTTAACAAGTCTTACTCTTAATTATTTTTTATGGTTTTCTTGAGGAGAGTTAATAGCCAATCTTTTTTTTTTCATAGTTTCTCTGTTTTTTTTTGTGCCTTCCTTCCTCTTTATTTTGTATTTAATGGCTTCCTCTGGAAATCAACAATGATTGCTCTTCACAATTTTGTCTACTAAGTGACAAAATATCTGACTTGAATCTTGGGTTAGTATAATAGTGGCAAACAAGGTTTTTTTTAGACAAGTCTGTGATGGTAATGCTACTATTCTAAAAGATATCTATGAGTTCACACTGTTGATACAAGGAGATACGTTTTTATATGGATTTGGACATTTTTTTTCTTCTTGTTACTGTCACAGGATCCGTAAACTTAATTGCTTTTGACATTTACCTGCAGCTGTTTCCGTATCACCTTGCGGAGCATGTTTGCCGTGTCATGAGGATATCACCTTTCAGATACTACTGTGATATGATATTTGAAGTCATGCGAAATGGTATATTGTTGCTTCACTCTATAGCTCACTTTTCACTTAAAGTTCTCCTAGCCGACTAGTTTTTCATCCTCATTCCTTTTTAATTTGACACAGAGCAACCTTATGACAGTATCCCAAACTTCAGTGCGGCAGATGCTTTCAGGCTTACGGGCATAGGGAGAAATGAATTCATCGATATCATGAATAAATGCAGATCTAAGGTACTTCTGCATCTAGATTTTGCACTGATATACTGCGCAAGTTGCCCTCTTGATATTATATTTTGCTTGACTTCCTACTCGAAGAATCTACCCGTGTGTAAAATATGGGAATTCAAAGTTCGAAATTCATTTTCTGGGACTGTAATTCGTAAAAAAATTATCATAAAGAATCACTTCTCCTCGAGCCAATCAGTGGAGGTTTTCCAGCTTCTATTATGTCTTAATTCTTTTCATGTATGTGTTGAGCTTTCCAGAAAATTATGTGGAAGCTGAACAAGTCGATTGCAAAAGATTTCTTACCTACTCAACCGGTGGATTTCCCGATTGACCCTTGGTGGGGTGTTTGCCTTGTTAACTTCACCATAGAAGAGTTTAAGGTGATCTATGCTCGTCTATATATTTAATGCTTCTTGCTTCTGAAACCAATTTTGCTCATAGTGAACTACTGAGATGTCACTGCAATCAGTCCTGTTCCTTGTCTGATAGTAGATCTTAATTTTTTGTTCTTTGCATAGAAACTTTCAGAAGATGAGACGGCGACAATAGATAAAATTTGCAAAGAGGAAGTTAATGCATATGTCCTCTTTGATCCGGAAGTCATAAAAGGTCTCTACCAAAGGGGACTGATATATTTTGATGTCCCAGTCTACCAGGATGACCGCTTTAAAGGTGTGTTTATGCTTGACAATATTTATTCACTATGTTCTCTTTTTAAAAGTCTCCGCATCTATGTACTTCAAGGTTGGAGAATGTTGACTTTTTGCCAATACAATTTCATTGTATATTCATTTACTTGGAACAAAGCCAGGAAACCTCCTCAATAGTCTGCTCTCAGATTTCAATATGTCAGTATGGTATTTTCTCTCGTGAGACTAAGATTTCACTGACATGCACTCCTTCGCTGTTTCAGTTTCAAAGCTTGAAGGGTTCATCTCCAACAGAGAGCAGTCATATGAAGATCCCATTGAAGAGTAAGGGTTCTGTTTGGCTACATGGAAGCTTGGCTTATCTTGGATTTAGTTCCCTGAGATTCTAGAATTCTAATGGCTGCAAGTTATTTTGCAGATTACTCTATGCAGTTTTTGTAGTTTCAAATGAGAACTCAACAGTTGCAGAGCTGGCATCCACTTTGCAAGCCGACCTAGCTCAATTACAGGCGGCTGCATCTTTTGTTTGCCGCTTGGGATGGGCTGTAAAGTTAATTGATCCGGCTTCTGTGCTTCATGACAAGATTATGCCTGGGTCTCCACGTGCCATCCTCAGTGATGAAGATGCTGGTTTAGGCTCTACCTACATGTCTGCTGATGGTGAGGCGGCTCAAAATGGAGATAATTTAGGGACAGAAAGCTCTGGATTACGTTCTAGTCATGTTCGAGTTGCTTTCATAGTCGATGCTAACATAACATCATATCTTATGATGGGTTCTGTGTCACCAGGTATCCTTTCCTAGTGCCATTTAATATCAAACTTATAATTATGAACAGAATATCAATTATCTCTGTAAAAGGATCACTTTTTGCTTTATTCTAACACATTCCATCAATGTTAATGAATACTGTTATAGGGTTGAAATCTCATGCTGTAACACTCTATGAAGCTGGGAAGCTTGGGCATACTAGTATCCCGGACCTTTGCAAGGATTTGAGCACATTAGAGGGAGCAAAATTTGAGGGTGAACTGCAAGAATTTGCAAATCATGCCTTTAGCCTTCGTTGTGTCCTGGAATGTTTGATATCTGGTGGAGTTGCTACTGATACAGCAGTTGATACGATGGGCCCAGGAACTTTGATTAACGATGAGGCTGTAACTCTTCTTGCA
Source organism: Moricandia moricandioides (assembly GCA_905132885.1). Lineage (NCBI taxonomy): Eukaryota > Viridiplantae > Streptophyta > Magnoliopsida > Brassicales > Brassicaceae > Moricandia > Moricandia moricandioides. The sequence goes on from CAJHQQ010000139.1 coordinate 63,083, forward strand.
GATGTTAACTGTCCTGATAATTCGGGAGCTTCCTTAACCAGCCAAAATAGTGAGCCTTCGATGGTTTCAGATGCCCCTCAGGAGGATCCCTTGTCGACAGAGCGTGTCCCTGAAAGCACTGAACATGAAGTAGCTTCGAGTACACTGACCGATGATACTACTGCCGTGACCGAGACCTTCAGTTCTGACCTAAGCCTTCAGAATGACGGGAAGCCGATCCCCGTAGAAGGACCCGACACCGGTAAAGGAAACAAGAAGAGGAAGAGATACCGCGTTGATATTCTTCGTTGTGAAAGTCTGGCTTCTCTAACACCAGTTACTCTAGATCGTTTGTTTTCCCGAGACTACGACATTGTTGTTTCAATGGTTCCTCTTCCTCTGACAACTGTTCTACCTGGACCTTCAGGGCCCGTTCATTTCGGTCCTCCCTCCCATTCATCGATGACACAGTGGATGAAACTGGTATTGTATTCAACCGTAGGCACTGGACCTTTGTCGGTTATCTTGATGAAAGGGCAGTGTCTGAGGATGCTTCCAGCTCCACTAGCTGGCTGTGAGAAAGCTATCATTTGGTCATGGGATGGATCTTCGGTTGGTGGCTTAGGAAACAAGTTTGAAGGTAACTTGGTCAAGGGAAGTATACTGCTTCACTGTTTGAATTGCCTTCTCAAGTGCTCAGCTGTTCTCGTTCAGCCTCTCAGCAAGCATGATCTCGATAGCTCTGGAAGAATTGTTACTTTAGATATACCATTACCCCTGAAGAACTCTGATGGTTCCATTCCTCATTTCGCCGACGAGCTTGGACTTCCCCTTGAGGAAAACACAAAGCTGAACTCTCTCTTAACCAAGCTGGCCAACAACATGGAACTGTGGACAGTTGGTTACATTCGCCTTTTGAAACTCTATAAAGCAAAGGATCCCGCAGGCTACTTCTCTCCGGATGATGATGAGAAGTATGAATGGGTCCCTTTAACCGTGGAGTTTGGGCTGCCACTTTTCAGTCCAAAGCTATGCAACCACATCTGCAAAAGAATCGTCTCGTCACAATTACTTCAAGCAGATTCGCTCATGGAACAGCACAATGCAATGCAATGCATAAGGAAAAGGTTGAAAGATATATGCGCACAGTACCAAGCAACAGGTCCAGCTGCTAAACTTCTTTACCAGAAAGAACAAGCAAAGGAGGCTCCTCGTAGTAAGCTTATGAACTATGCAAGTGGCAAATGGAACCCACTCGTGGACCCATCCTCACCAATTTCAGGTGCCACGAGCGAGTTTCAACGGTTGAAACTAGCTAATCGCCAACGTTGCCGGACTGAAGTTCTGAGCTTCGATGGTAGCATCCTTAGGTCAGTTTTAGTTTTCTTGAATTTTATTTCTTCCGTTATTTTCTCGGTTTTTGAGGATTTTTCTTGCGGGGTGGTCGCAGATCCTACACTTGCCCTGTATATGAAGCTGCCACTAGGAGCATAGACGAGAATGCACCTTTAACTGCAACAAAGGCAGATGCTGATGAAGCAGAGAGCCGAGAAGTGGTTCTTCCAGGACTGAATCTTCTCTATGATGGTTCAGAGTTACACCCTTTTGACATTTGTGCTTGCCTTCAAGCTCGTCAACCAGTTGCTCTCATTGCAGAAGCTGCTGCTGCATCTGCAATCCTCGCCCCAAAGTAGTAAACTCTCACGGAGACTATCCAAACCTTTCATCGGACATCAAGTGAAAGGTGAAACATTTCTACTGATATCTCGAATCTTATCCTGTATTTCAAAGTTTTTACTAGTCAGTTGGATCTAGCTTTGAGCAGTCCTTCTGCATCTGCATATGATTAAAACTTTGCTTATTTCGGTTTCATTGCCAAATAAGTTTGGTTCGATTTGGGTTGGTTTTGATGTGAATTTTGTTTAATTTGATGGCAAATATGAAACAGAGTGTTGATTATAAGTCTAAATTTAGAAAGAGAAGCTATTTGATCTTTAGAACAACTAAACCAAATAATAGTTTGATTCATATATATAGCCAGAATTACACTGAAACTTTGTTATATGCAAACTTCAAACATAACATATTATTACACAAGAATCTTTCTCAATGAATATATTCACTAGACCGTGGCCGTGGGAGTGTTCCTTCGTCTCCCGAGTTAAGATTCATCAATGTAGTAGTCGCTTCTTGACAACAAACTGAACATCTTCAAGCAACTGACTTGATCTTGGATGAAATCGCAACCAAGGTTTAGCAGTTCTGTATGATATTTAAGATGATTATCATCAGTTTCTTCAATCTGTTCTAGGGCTAGCCGAGCAGCTATCCTCTGGCTTACGATGTCTGCTTTCTGATGATCGATCTCTCTCTTTTCTTGCAATTTCTCACGTGCCTTCGCTATCAAGTCTTTGAAACTGTGGTTTTGTTTCTCAATATTGTCACCTGGTTCCGTTGTAATAACCTGTGTATCGTGATCACCAAGTCTCCAAGCCGTATTCTCGTCGATTAATCGCGTAACTTTCAAATCTGTCTTTGTTTCACGAAGTCTGACCAGAGCCGTAATTGATTGCTCAGGTTTTCTTGTAATAACCCTAGGGTTCGTGTTTGTGTGGCGACGATGAACTCTCAAGGTCGTGTTCTCACGGTTTAATCGCATAACCTTCGAATCCGCCTTCTTTTGCCTCTTTTCAGGTAGGTTTCCTTCACCGGAATGTTTGAGTTTCTTGGGAACCGCCATAACAACGTCGCACCTTTCACACATTACGAACAAGAGATGTGACGAAACTTTAGTAAAGAGAGTAGTGAAAGTAATTGGTGAATCTTTTGGCTCAAGTCTGCACAGTTTATTATATAGGGTCTCTCACTCGCTTCTATTCAAGCGGTTATGCTTATACGTTGCTCCCACGCTATCGTTTTTCTTTTTTTTTTTTGTGTTTAGATTTGATTTTTTTTTCCCTTTATTCTTTTAATGTTTTTTGATTGGTGTTTTAATTTTAAATTTTCAAATATATTATGATTGTGGAATTTTTCTTATTTTTTATTACGCGTCTAGTGTTTTACTAAAGTTTTCTGTTTCTAGGTAGAAGAAAACTTTATTTTTCAGATAAGTGAACTACAGTTTTTGTTTTTTTAAAGGTTGCGTTGGAAAGGCAAACTTACATATATTCTATTAAAATAGAACTCATGACTCATTTTATATGTGATTTTTTATTTGAACTATCATTAGAAAACTTTAATAAAATGTATTTCATTAAAACTAATGATAAAATATTTGTAACTACTTTAATCATAATATCTTTTGATATCTTTTTATTTTAAATATAAATATATATTAAAAATTATAACAAATCTTTTGAAAAAGATTTTATCAAGATCTCAACATTAAAAATTATGTAAATATTTAATTAACTTCGAATTATAGATTAATATACATTCAATTATATTTTATAAAATGAAAAAATAAAAATCATGTACTTTTATAAAATGAAAAATAAAATTATATACTTATATATATACAATAATATAACATATAAATAAACATAAAAATTTGCTAAACGGTAATATAACTTTGAAATCCGGATCAAAATTTAGTAGATATTAAATATAAAACAATTTTAAAATATGATTTTTCTTATATATTTTAATTTATTTAGTAATTAAATTCAAATCGAAAAAGATAAAATATAAAATGTAAACTATAAAAGTATTATGTTTGTAATAATTATACAAACATTTAAATATATGAATAACGTTATAGTTATACTACAAAGTTATGGTTTATATAATAAAGTTTATAAGTAACTTATTTTAATTTGGTGTTATATATTATCTAATTTTATAATAATATTTGAATTTATTATAGTATTATTGGTCATGTGGGTTTTCTTTTTATACTCAAGTTATAGTTTATATAATAAAATTATCAATAACTTAATATAATTTTGTGTTATATATTATCTAACCTTATAATAATGTTTATGTGGCTTATACTATTATTACTATAATTTTTTTATAAATTTGTATTTTTGTAGGAAAATTTATTTTAAAAAATTGTAATATAACAATACTATTTTACATAATTTTTTTTAAAAAAATTTGAAATATATGAAAATTAAATTGCACCTATATGATAGACGAGTAAAATTTTGGCATATATACAATAATATATTATCTACATAAACATAAAAATTTGCTAAATGATAATCTAATTTTGCAATCCTAATCAGAATTTAGTATAAATTAAATATAAAATAATTTAAAATATGAATATTACGTATATATTATTTTATTTAATAATCATATGGAAATCCAATAAAATAAATATATAATAAGAAATGAATTGAAACATTGGATATTAACATATAAAAATAAAATTAACATATAGATATATATATATATATATATATATATATATTATCTAAATAAACATTGAAATTTTACTAAATGGTAATCTAACTTTGAAATCCAAATCAAGATTTAATATAATTTAAATATAAAATAATTTTAAAATATGATTTTATGTATATGTTAACATGTATACTATAAAATTATTGTGTTTGTAATAATTATATAAACATTTAAATATATGACTAATGTTACTAATGATGAAAAACAAATATCTATGTATATAAAAAAGAATACAAATATCTATGTATATAAAAAAGAAAACAAAACCCGCGCGGTTGCGCGGATCAAATTCTAGTTTTAATTAAAAAGGGAATGGAGGTAGTATATTCCTCAGTAAAATTAATTAATACTAATAGTACCAAATTAAGAGCCACATCTTCTCGATGAGAAAAATTATTTTACAAGATTAATCACCTAAATTTTTTTCATGTAAATTTAGTGATAGAAAAAAGACTACAATAACTGGAAATTTTTAGGGATAGACAAAATATACGAACTTGAAGAACCAACTTGAAAATCAGGATCTCGCATCAAATTGGACTCGTGATAAATAATCAAATGGAACATAAATTGTTATATCCAAAAAACTGGTTTCAAAAACGACATGACCGAGAACCGAATGAATATTTAAAGATATCAAAATGTAAATACGTATCTAAAAATATTAGTTATGACTATACTTATAAATATTTTAATAATTAAACTAAAATCAGAAATTATTTATATTATTTACTTTTCATATTTTTGAGTATTTTGGATAAAATAGAATAGTTTGGATCAATAATATCCAAACAAAATTGTGTCTTGTGACTTCTTTTGATTATTTTGGATGCATTTAATAGTTTGAATACAAAATACTCTAACTGAATCAAGTAATATAGTTAGAATGAATATAAATATTCGAACTTATTTCAGATATATTGATTATTCAATTATTTTTAGATTTTTATACATCAGAACCAAACTCAACCAAATCTGAGAGGACACTACTCCAACCCCAACCCAAAAATTTATAGTGTCCGTATGGAACCTAATTTCAAAACTCAAAATCCAAAAAAACCGACCTATGTTCAAAAATATTGAATAGCCAAAAAATAAATGGGTCCCTGTGGAGTTTGTGTTACCACTTTTCAGACCAAAGTTATGCAACATATCTGCAAAGAACCGTATCCTCACACTCGCTTCAAGCAGATTCGCTCATGGAAATGCAATGCTTATATAAGGAAAAGGTTTAAAGATATATGTTCAAGAAAGAACAAGCAAAGGAGGCTCCTCGTCGTAAGCTCATGAACTATGCAAACGGCAAATGGAACCCACTCGCGGACCCTTCCTCACCAATTTCAACGGTTGAAACTAGCTAATCGCCAACGTTGCCGGACTGAATTTCTAAGCTTTGATGGTAGCATCCTCAGGTCGAGTTTTAGTTTCTTCCACGCTTCATGAATTACTTTTTCTTTCTTTTCTCAGTCTTTTGAGGAGTTGTTGTGGTGGTCGCAGATCCTACTCTTTCCCTGTATGCGAGGCTGCCATTAGGACCATAGACGAGAATGCATCTTCAACTACAACAAAGGCAGATGCTGATGAAGCAGATAGCCAGAGAAGTGGTTCTTCCAGGATTGAATCTTCTCTATGATGGTTCAGAATTGCACCCTTTTGATTTGTGCTTGCCTTCAAACTCGTCAACCAGTTGCCCTCATTGCAGAAGCTGCTGCTGCATCTGCAATCCTCGCCCCAAAATAGTAAAAATCTCACGAACCAAACTTTTCATCAGACAACAATGTCAACAAGTGAATGGTGAAATGTTTCGACTAAGATCCTGAGTCTTTCTGTGTTTCAAAGTTTTAGTAGTCAGTTGTAACATATTGTCCGTGCTTTTGTGACTGCATATAAACTTTTGGTTATTTTGGTTGGTCACACAAGTTCATGACCAAATAATTTGGGTATGGATTTGGGTTGGTTTGATGTGACTTTTGTTTAATTTTGATGCAAATCTGAACCATATTGTTGATTCTACTACATGCAGCTGCCAGAGAAACTATTTGAACTTTTAGAGCAACGAAACAAATATTTTTTTTTTTCCCGAAATATTGAAATTTATATATCAACCCGAAGTTCGGGGATAAGGTTTCAATTACATACCGAATCGTACAAAATAACTCAAATCAAAAGGATCTAAACTAGCTTCGCTCAACCCATGTTCCCGGCGCGTTCCGCTAACTTTCACCAAAATCCTCGAGAATCGATGACCGTTCTCAACCGTTAGCATTGACCACGAGAAGGAGAGATTCACCTCGTTGCCTCGGATACCGGGATCTTCCCATGATGCTTTCGGAGTAGCTGGCCCTCGATGAACTCATCGGTTTGTAATCTCCACCAGCATTAAAGAACTTCGACAATTGAAAGAGAGAGAGAACCTACCACCTCACCTAAGCGAAACGCCACGAACTCGAGCTGTGCAACCCTTTCAATGCCGAACGGAGAACAAAATGCGGGCTTGACATCGTCACCAAACTCTAACTAGAATAGTCTCTGAACCTGCACAGAATAGCCATCACACTACCAATGACAGTCAAGCGAGAACCATCGGTACTGGGATGTGTGAGCGGACCAAATGAAACACCAAGCGTTCGAAAGCAAGCTCACAAACACAAAACACTTGCCACTAGTCGAGAACCGAGAAGCAGTTACTGTGACTGTGAGACCTCTCTCCGGTGTAAGAGAAGGAGGTAGAAGATGAAGATCGGAGACTACCACCACTGGAAGGAAGACCGCCGCCAAATTCCAGTGGACTAGAGAGAGACAAAACAGAGGAGATCCGCAGCAATGAGGGTCCACAAAACAACCGTCGGATGGCCATAGACGACCACCATCAAGCTGCTCGCTTTCCTTCACACGTCAGTAGCTGAGCCGGGTTACCATCACCTCCTGCATAACCAGACTCAAGACGCGCCTCCGAGTTAGCGAAAACCTCCAGAGCTCGCTTGACATCGACGACTAGACACCGGAAACTCCACGACACCGAGGAGAGACACAAGAACCCACCGTCTAAGCCGAACAACTCCACCACCAGAGCCTGAGAGGAGAAGTCGAACCATCCCTCCGCCGTAACGAACGACGAAACCGAAAGCAGATCTGAGAACAGTAAAACGCAATCCACTTTTAACCCTAAACGCCGACCACCCACTCCGAAAGCCTCAGCCACAATCTCGCCATGGGACCAGAGGAAGAAGCCGAGTCATCAGAGAGCACTCCTCTCGAGCGGAGCCTAGCTGAAACTCAAAACTCGAACCCAGTACCAAAAGCATGTCGATTGGGAGAGAGAAAGCGGAGGAAAGGCAAACAGAAAACAAGAGAGAGGGAGAAGAAAGCCTCCGGCGGCGGCGGTGGCGCTCACGCGCTGCCAACCGCCGGAGCAAACCAGATGCACGCGCGGAAGTGAGAGGCAAGGGAGAGAGAGATTCTGAGTCTGTACTTGTCGGCCCTCAACAGTCAACAACGAAACAAATATTACTTTGCCAATACTATAATTACACTGAATCATATTTACAAGAAAAAGAAAAAAATAAAATAAAACTTCAGATATATTCTACATATTACACCACAAATAAAACATAAAAACAGATCACAAACTCTGGGTTTCTCTTTGATTCATCAATGTAGTAGTCACATATTTATCATTTAATGTACATGAACAGTGGTCCGACAAACAGAAGTTTGAATGTCTAAAAGTGGCTGAAGTTTCGGTTATTCAGGTTAAACCGATCAGTAATTATCTGAAAAGTTCTGTCTCGGTCCAGTTTAGTTAACCGAAGTGTAAAAACGTATATCTTTCTGATTTGGTCAGACCAAACCGGAACATTGCAGAAAAATGCTGAAGCAAAAACTCTCACCACCGGCCATTCATCTCCTCCGTCGTCTCTCCACCACCACCGCCGCCGGATTCTCTCTAAACCTCCCGAAACTCGAACCCTCAAAAGACGCCGAACTAATCTCCCAAATCCTCATCACCAATCACAACCCTTTCCACTTCACAGAGTCACCTCTCCAACTCCACGGGATCTCCCTCTCTCCTCACCTCATCAACCAAACCCTCCTCCGTCTCCGCCACAACTCCAAAATCGCACTCTCCTTCTTCCACTACCTCCGCTCCTTACCCTCCACAACACCATCACTCACCTCCTTCAACCTCATCATCGACATCCTCGGCAAAGTCCGCCAATTCGACGTCGTTCGCCAGCTAATCGTCGAGATGGAGCAGCGCGACAACATCAAACCTTCTTCCGAAACATTCCTCATCCTCGTAAAGCGTTTAATCGCCGCCGGACTCACTCGCCAAGCCGTGCGAGCTTTCGACGACGCGCCTTGCTTCCTCGAGAACAACCGTCCTCTCGGTATCGACGAGTTCGCTTTCCTTCTCGATACGCTTTGTAAATACGGACACACGAAGTTAGCCGTTGGGGTTTTCAACGAACGCAAAGCTCATCTCGGTTGCAACGAGAAGGTTTACACGGTTTTGATCGCTGGCTGGTGTAAGCTACGGAGGATCGACATGGCGGAGAGGTTCTTAGCGGAGATGATCGAGTCAGACATGATTGAGCCGAACGTTGTGACGTACAACGTTCTGCTCAACGGGATCTGCCGGACGGCGAGTTTGCATCCCGAGGAGAGGTTTGAGAGGAACGTGAGGAATGCGGAGAAGGTGTTCGATGAAATGCGTGAGAGAGGGATCGAACCGGATGTCACTAGCTTTTCAATTGTGCTTCATATGTACAGCCGAGCGCACAAGTCCGAGTTGAGTTTGGATAAACTGAAACTGATGAAGTCCAAAGGGATTAGCCCGACCGTGGAAACGTACACTTCGGTCGTGAAGTGTTTATGTTCTTGTGGGAAGTTGGAAGAAGCTGAAGAGTTGCTTGAAACAATGGTGGGAGATGGGATCAGCCCTTCTTCCGCTACATACAATTGCTTTTTCAAAGAGTACAGAGGAAGAAAAGATGTGGCCGGGGCGATGAATCTGTATAAGAAGATGAAGGATGGATTGTGCAAGCCGAACACGCACACGTATAATGTTCTTTTGGGTACGTTTGTCAACTTGGGGAAGATGGAGATTGTGGAAGAGATTTGGGATGATCTTAAAGGAAGCGAGACGGGTCCGGATTTGGTTTCGTATACTTGCTTGGTTCATGGGCTGTGTGGGAAGGAGAAATGGAAAGAGGCTTGTGGGTACTTTGTGGAGATGATAGAGAGAGGTTTCTTGCCTCAGAAGCTAACGTTTGAGACCTTGTATAAAGGATTAATACAGTCTGATAAGTTGAGGACTTGGAGGAGGTTGAAGAAGAAACTCGATGAGGAATCTATCACCTTTGGATCTGAGTTTCAGAGATATCCTTTTGAGCCTTACAAGAGATGATGAGACTTGAGTGTTTTGTTTAATTAAAATCTGGTTTCTAGACTGTTGTTTTTCTTTCTTAAACTTGAAACAAATGTATAATCTGGCATTGTTGCAAGGTCATATTTATATTTTACTTTCTAGAATGGTTTACAAATATGATTATATGTGCATGTCCTTCCTCATCACATTTTCATGTATATTACTTTTAATGGGTGTTTAGGACCAAACCAAAAACTCGTAAGTTTACATTTTTGAGACAATTGTCTTGTCAATGCAAAGGAAAAAGAGATACAAATATTGAACTAATACAAGTAAACAATATCATAAAAGAAACAACTTAATCATATAACTATATAAAAAATAAAAACCATATTCTTCTTCTTTTTCGTTTTCCTTGACCTCTTAGGCTATTGCGGATGTAATAGTCTCGAGCTCTGTAGGACGCCACAATGACTTCTGAACAGAAAGCACTCCTTCTCCATCTTTGGAATGTGTCATTCTTACATTCCATTCCATAGATTTCACCATCTTCTCAATTTCTCCTATTGTTTCCATGTCATCTCTTACTATAAAAGTTCCTTGTGGTCTAAGAATCCTGTCCACTTCAGCCATTGCCGACACCAAGCTGCACCTGAATGGGTGTTGTTTATACATATGGTCATCAGATTTTGCAATCAAGAAATAACAGAAAGGGTGACAGAGATGCATATCATATATGTGAGATATATATACCTCTTCTTCAGTGCAGAGAAAAGATGATCAGCATGAAGAAGGTCGTAAGTTCGAGGGTAAGTGCTGAATGATTCACACCAGTCATGGTAGATTCCAAACAAACCACGTTCATATATAATTGGTAGCGTATCAGCCGAGTCGATAGGAACTACATTCATCACCCAAAGCTTCAGATCCTTCAATGCAGAAGCAAAACTGAAACCAAGAAAGAGAGAGAGAGATTATATCATTTAGTAACTGATGCATGGAGCCAGTTATGTACTGGTGAAAGATAGTTTTTAAATACTTACCCTCCATAGACAGCTCTCATGTCCATCACATTTCTGACATGCGACCAATCGATTCCCATACCGTTGAGGTATGACTTTGAAACAATAGTCTTCCAACGTTCTTGGTCTGCTGTGAAATCCTCTTGTGCAGGTTTTCCATATACACCTTCCTGAGAATCCAACCACTGAGGAACAGTCTCTACTCTCTCTGGCCAATTCTCAGGCCAAACTGCTCCACGTTTTGATGAATCTTCTGTCACTTTGTGCATGCATGCCTCAAGTGGAACATTCCTGCATCACACACACACACATACTTTAGTAACAGAGTTCCATTGCATCACTAGTGAATTGATGTGAGAGAGGGAATATATAAACTACCAAGCGGCATTTTGATCATCAGAGTCTTTACAGAGAGGTGGCTCATTTTGAGATCTTTGGTTGTAGCATTCATTCGACATTGGCTTTTGGTAAATGGCAGCACCAACTTCATTCAGTTTATCTTTCTTAATCGTCATTAGTTTCCAGCACATTGCCTTTGTTAGCTTCGACATAGCTACAAAACAAAGAACATCATTGCACAAGTTAAGAACTTAAGAACCAATTGCAAAGAGTCTTATTCATATCCAAAACAAAAATGAAGAAAATTTTCCAAACCTTTCCATATGCCAACGTCTTCTTCGGTCTTCCTGTAAACTGGAGTCGCCGACCAGACAAAGAAACCACCCGGCCTCAATGCACGGTTCAATTCCAAAAGTAGTTTACCACCTTCAGTTCAGACAACAAAAACACACGGTTATTCGATGAAACAACAAAAAGATACTAAATTACACTACAAAATGGGAAAATTGGTTACCTTCGATATGCCAAGGGACTCTACAACGAGCACAATGGATGAGGTCGAAAACAGATCCTGGAAAAGGTAATCTCTTGGTTCCCATAACGTTTGACATTGCAGGGATACCACGTTCCAAAGCAAATTGCACCTGTGCCTCGTGTTCATCTTTGGGCGCAAATGACAAAGCAAGCACATCTCTGTCGAAAAGATATCCTCCAAAGCTAGCAACACCACACCCAACATCCAATATAACACGGGTTCTGTTTCCCCAAGCAATATCAGGATATGACTGCAATATACACATATCAATGATAATGTTAATAGTCAATGAGAAAGTTGTTGTAGAGATTGAATGAAAGATCAAAATAATGAGTTGTACCTCTTGGAGGAAATCGATATAGTGAAGAGCACCGTTCTTGAACTGAGTACCACCACCAGGGAATGTTAAGTATTCACCACTCATCTTCACCCAGTTTTGATGTCCTTTGACTTGTGCAAGCTTGGTGTGAGGAATATTGTTGTACCAGATCTGTGGCAACACAAAACTTAAAGAGTTAATGGCTTAAAGGAGCTCAAGCAGCTTCTTTTGGTTCTAATATGTATATTGAAGTTTTACCTTTTCTCTGCTCTTAGGCCATTTGATGGATCGCTTGTACCCTTCGGGAAGAGAAACAAGGCAGCTTGGAGATTCCTCAGGACAATGCCTCTCACGATGTTGATAATGCTTTGTGGAATGGAGCTTCTTGATAGCTTGCCAATTGTCAAGGCAAGGGATGTAATCTGGTCCAGCTGTCACATTGCAGAGTTTCCATTTGATTGAGGACACTTGTGCTTTCTTCTCGTTCTGCGATTCAACCAATTGTGTAGACCAAGCCCCACTTCCAGTGCTTGACTCCTTTGTAATCTCAGCCTTGTCACCAGTGCTCTTCTCAGTGTTCTCTTCAGTTTCACCAGCGTTTTCTTCAGTCTTTTTCTCTGTGTTTTCTTCAGATTCACTAGCATTCTCTTCGGTTCCATTACCATCCTCGGTTTTGTTCTCTTCTGAGCTCTCTTCGAGTTGTGTCTTCTCTTTCTGCTTCGTTTCATCACTTTCTGACTCACCCTCTCCATCTTTTCTATCTCCTTCACCATTCTTGTCTTCAAATTCCTTTCTTTCCTCAACCTGCTCCGTCTTCTCACCAGAGCTCTCAGGATCAGGCTTCTCTTCATTGCTCTCTGTCACAACCTCAGTTTCCTCACTCTTCTCATCAGAAAAACTCTTGGAACCTCGGTCAACTTCTTCGTTTGTGAAATCACTCTTAGTACTAGTATCCACATCCTTTGCAGTCTGGCTTGCAGAGAAGTCAACAGACTCAGTTGGAGCAGACCATGAAGACATGAACATCCAAGCCCCAACCAAACAGAGAGAAACAACTAAAACTATGGTAATGGTTAAGCCATAACCTGATGACTTCTTCCCGTCTACACGAGAATACTTCCCCATTGCCATGTTCCTCCTAGACCCCCAGCACAATACCTAGTCACATGCACCTGCAACACCAATTACATGAAGAGAATACAACGACTTTAGTGAAACAGTCAAAGTATCGAAAGGTCTGGTTTTTCTAGATACTGCCATATCAAAAGACTGATAGCAAACCACTTTAGACACCCATATTGAGCTTGTTTCCCTAATTTTCTGAGCTTAATAACATGACAATATGAGAATGTAAAAGAACACAGAGCAGAGAACATGTAACTGCAGATCTAAAATCAACAACAAACACTCGAATATATAACTAAAAGTGAAACATTAGCCTAGACCCAAAGCATAGTTCTTTTTTGTTCAAAGCATAGTACTTTGAGCAAAGATAAGTTACAAACAAAGAAGAAAAGATGATAGACATTTACAGAAATAGCCAGAATATAAAGAAAGCCATAGACTTTGGTGTAGTTCAAGTAAAAGGATTACCAGAGAGAAAGGGGTTGCAGCCAAAGATTGCAACTTTATGAGCAGAGAGAGAGAGAGAGGTCCAGATCCCGATCTAATAGAAAGAGCAAGAGAATAGTATATGATGTAGTAAGACTTTTATATGTGGAGCAAATCATACACTACTCTTTACTCTGTAGTGGTGAGTGAGTGATTGGGTTAGGACCTTAAAATAACATAATTTTTGGATCTCAATTTCCACCCACATTTCATTTTATTTAAATTTCGTTTTCGAAGATTTGATTATTCTGAACCCCCGCGTCGGTCACCGACGTTACATGGAATGGATACCATTTATGCAGAAGTAGATCTTATGGTCTTATGGAATCATAGAAGAGAGTGTTTTTAAAAAAAAAAAAAAAAATAGGGAGTAGATTCCTGTTGAAAGAGTATATCTATATATACATTAAAATATAAGAATAATTTTATAAAACTTATGATTAAAATTATAGTATGATCTAAATTAAAAATAAAATCACTAATCCATTCAGCTCACTTAATCTTATAAGTGTAAAAATACTAACACATTAAATAAATTTATAAAAAAATTATTACCTAATTAATCAAATTAATTATTTCTAATATCTCAAAAACCATCGACACAGTGTATTTGAATATATATATATATATATATAATCTCTTTTATAAAAGAACTAAGTGCATGAAGATAATTTATAGTATTAATTTTTTTACTTATTTTTTTTGGTCAAACTTTTTTACTTATTTATAATCTTGGAATATTTTTAAATTTAACATATTTTAGATAGGTTATTTTAGATAAGTTTTGGAAACGAGATTCTGAAAGCTTTCACAAATTTCCAGTTTTGGTTCCGATACCGAAACGGAAAGTGGATGTCCAATGAAACTTTCATGAAACTTAGCGAACATTAACATCTAAGCTATAAATGAGTAAAATCATGTTGACAGAAAAAAAAAAGTTAAACCGGTATTATGGGGGTTTTCAAACCATACTCCAACCCGAACAAATATATGAAAAATTAAGAATAGACAAATAAATTGAATCTGATAATCTGAATCAGACCCAACCCGAGAAAGATGAATCTGACCTGAATCTGAATATTGAATGGGTCTTTTTCTACAATATTTCGGATTGTAGATTTTAACTGAACCAAACTCAAACTCGAATGAATATCTAAAAATTCCAAAAAAATTCATAATTCCAAAAGAAACTTATACTAAACCTGAACTCAATTTCGAATAAATACATAAACTTTAAAATACTTTTGAGTATAGTAAATATTTATCACATAAATAATTAATTCAAATACGTAGTTTAACATATATTTTGATATTTGGTCAAAGACTAAAGTTTTTTATGTATGGCAATTGCAGTTAAAATTCAATTATGAATAGATTTGCTTTTGAAGTTTAAACAATCTTACTTAATTTTAAAGTTTAAATAATGTATCATAATTTATAAAGTTATTAGTTGCTAATATTAACTTGTTTATGTCTTCTTAGCAATTACTTTTGAACCATTCCAAGTTTTTGTTAGTGAAAATTGTTTAAACTTGCTAAGTTTGTAAATTAAAGTGTGTATTATACACGTACTTGGGTAACTAAAACCCAATGTAGAACTGAAATCAAAATTAATGGGGTTCAATTGGGTTTAGAATGTGTTATCATACCCAAACCGAACTGGAAAAAACTCAACTAAATCTGAACAGAATTTTATAAATATATGAATGAGGTTGAATTTCATGCCAAGAAAGTATCGAATCCAATTGAACATAAATCAAACCCAACTGAACATTCGAACGCTCATACCTATGAACAATTCAAAAATGCCAAAAACCATATAATTTGAATTGAGTCTCGAATAAATATCTAAAAATATTCCTAAATTTTAAAGTAACTGATATAAATATCTATTACATATATTATTAGCTAAAATACTCAGTTTAATGTATATTTTATATATTTAGTCAAATATTAAAATTTTATGTTTAACTATTATCAGTGGAGTATAATTATGTTTACTTTCAAGTGTAAACAATGTATCTTTACTTTTTAAGTATAAACTAGATTCTAACCGCGCTTTGCAAGCGCGGAATTATTTTTTGTTACAAATTTATTAACATAGTTTTTGTTCACTAATTTGTTTAAGCATGGGACGTTTGGTTTTTGTTTGTTTCCAAAATTTTAGTTTTGAATTTTTGGTTTGATTCCAGGTTGAATGTGTTTTTTGTTTTTCGATTAAAAATATAATAATTATTTAATTATTTATGAATTTGAATTTGAATTTATTTATTATTTTTTTTTAGTTTGGTACACATAAATCTTACAATACTAAAAGGGGAATAAGATGCACAAAGAAGGTGTCCACATCAGATTTTTATTCAGACCAATAGCATTGTTTGAATCAGCCACATCATACCAAAAACCAAATCTCACGTTAAAAACCAATTTACTTTTGAGTTTCACCTAACTCTTTGTCTCTTCCAATCGTTTGAGTTCCTCATTTTTCTTCTGATTCATTAACTCAAATTTTAAATGCTTTTAATGTATCTACAGAATTGATCCAAATATTTCATGAGGGTATCTCTTCAGTTATTCCATCTCATCGTATATTTCTTACTCCCTTCATTCCTTCTATAGAACTCCTAAAAAAATCACATCGAAAATTACCGCAATGGTCTTGTCAAATCCCTAAATCATCAGTTTCCTCTGGCTCCATCCTGTTATCGCCGAGCTATATTCTCCAACCCTCACGTAAGCTTTATTACCGTCTCTGGAGAGTTGCGTTACATCTCCTGAACACTTCTTCTGCTTTCACTTATTATGAGTCTTTTTGTTTGTTTAGTATTGTTGCAGAGTGAGTGCTTTGGGGTACCAGATTATTCCATTAGAGATGGATCTTAAGTTGCCTCCTCTACTTACTGATTTTCTCAAGAAAAGTTTAATCCCTTGCTTAAAAAAGCTTAATCCCTTTCAGCAGTGAAGCCTACGATCACCAGGAGTAGGTTCTATTGCGATTAGATGAACACTTCATGAATATTTGATCAAGAATGAACTAATTATGTTAATAGTGTTTTAGTCCCTACTGTGAAAATTTTAGATTGTAGCGTTAGTACATGGCAAGATTTTTCTGATCAATGTCTCTTCGTATTATCTGCTATAGGCTGAAGAAGCTACATGCAAGTAAAGGAGTACAAAACGAGATTGGTATTCAGATATACAAAGGAAGAAGGATTTGGAGGGCGAGGGAGAGGAGCGAAAGTTGGTGGGTCAATTAGTTTATCTCAAGTTTTGTGTTGTTTCGACATCCTGCTGTAGTAATACTAAACTTTGGCTAATTGTGATATGGTTTTGTAGAAAGAAGAAGAAAAAGCTCAGCAAACCTAAAAGAAGAGACATCTTCTTTAGAGTTTGAAAAATGGAAAGGGGAGTTCACAGTTGACGTTGCATATGATAGATTTTCCAAAACTACAACAAGTTTATCTAACAAAGAAAATGTGTGATTTCGCTATTGTCAGATTCTGTAAAATAATAATTTGTTGGGCTTTCTCTAATTTAGTTGCTACAAACTGACGCGTTGTCAATATGTTTTCTGAAACAAGCGTATGCAATTTTAGAGTAGGATGGAGTTAGGGGAAGAGATTGGGAGGGGTCATTTTGAGTACACTTGCTCTGCTAGGTTCAAGAAAGAGAGGTTGCTATTAAAGTAATCTAAGGTCAACTTTACAACTAATACTTTATGATGTTCTCCCAAGTTTTAATCTAAAGGTTTATGCTTTAATTGGCTTTAGGTTCCATGCTCTTTGATGATTGGTATATATTGACATATATTACTATAAACCACGTGCATAAATAAAATGTTCTTCTGCCCACATGAATTCGACAAAGCTCTTGACTGGAGTTGTGATATACAAAGATTGAATTGTCCCATAATTTTTAATTTCCTTCTCCCTCTCTCTTTGTCCTGGTTTCTTTTGGGGTCAGATGGATGGGCGGGAGGTGAAGGTTGAAGACGGCTACAAAAGAGGATCAGAGGCAAGGATCGAGCGGGAGAGAAGATAAGAATTTTGTTTTTGTTCGTTTGAGGCCAGTAAGTGAGAAAGAAAGGCGTAGCGGATTGGGAGTGTATAAATGATGAACCCCACTGCATATACATTTGGTAAGACTTGCTTACTTTGGTAGCTTCTTGATCAAATGTAATCCTTAATTATATTTTGCTGAGATTTCCTATGCCTCTAGACAGTGTGTCTGGCCTTGATTGTTGTACGATATATGCGTATGATTAAGGGGCGAAGGAAGTGGCTCTCTCTTTCGTTAGTGGGGTTCATGGTAAGGCATGTAAATGAAACGAGGATTTAACGAATAAGGTACTATCTCCATTTCATAAACACAGTCGTTTCATTTCATAAACAGTCCTTGGGTTTTGTTTTGAACGTGTTTTTGACATTGACATGGTCACTTACTTGGTCTCAAACTCTCAACGAAGCGGCTTGCTACAACCTAGGAACCATGGCTCTTGGTCATTGTCTCTTTTGTGGAGTCTGTTTGGTTCATTCTTGAAGCAATCCGTCGGAGAACAAAAATAAGCAAGGCAACACCTGATCACTGGTTTTCCAGATGGTCAGTACACATCACGTGGTTGTCCCATAAACTTTGAGTGGACTATCAGATTGGTTAACCGCAATGCTTACATGATGGTAACAAAATTTATTCGTTTTGGCCAAAGTAAATCCTATCTCTTTGACCATTTCTTGATAGATTACTGTCTCTTGGTGTCTTATACAAATTGCTATAACAGGGAAAAGCTTCTGAAAATTGTCTGCAATCGCATGTTTTGAACTTTGGAACTAGGTAAGTTCCTTGTGTTCTAGATGGAAGTGTTCACTGATATTGTACTTGAAATGAAGTTTTGTTGTAAAATTTTAGTGAAAATCTGATTTTTCATTGTCCCGTGTCTATGTTTCTGTTTCTCTTATCGTTTTAGTATCATCTTTGTTTTAGTTAAAGGCTTGAAGCCTAAGGAAATCAGTGGCCTCAACAACAATTTTGCTGAGCCTGGAACGCTTGCTCCAACGGGATTGTTCATCATGGGCACAAAGTATGGTAATCTAAGGAGAGCCAAATGATGTCATTCGAGGAAAGAAGGTAACATGACTGACCCTGATGAATCTTTTGCCTCTTTTTTTTTATATAAATATTTTGCTTTTTATTACCAAGAAAGTTGTTTTTTTATTGAATCAGTGCTACTTTTGTAGGGAACTGGTGGTGTTACAATCAAGAAGACCACCCAAGCCTTGGTCTATTCTATGACGAATCATTGACTCCTGGCCAATGTAATATGGTTGCAGAGAGGCTTGGTGACTATCTGACTGAAACTCAAGCTGCTGATTTGTTCATGTCGCCCATGTTGTCTTCCTATAGAGAGGAAGCTATATATGGAATGTGATGATCATTTTAATATTCCAACTGTGTATTACCTTCTACCATGTGACGATCTCGGGGTTGTATGATTCTAAAACAGTCTGGTATTGTCTTCATTTGTGTCAAGTTGCAAAATTTTAATTAATGGCAGTGTCATACCATAGCTTTTAGAGTTTATGATTAGTTCTGCAGATTGATCTTTTCTTTAAATACAATAAAAGATTGGTTTAGATCGCAAGATCATAGACATAGGTAATTGTATTACAATTAGCAAATAATCTCTTTACAACAATTCCACTGAAGGAAGAAAGACAAAATCTTAAATGTAACAATTTCTAAACAAAACCATTGAGAAACATTTCTTACCTTTTTCAGTAATTTTTTCTACTATTTGCTATATTTATGCTGAAAACGCCAAAACATACAAAATAATTAGATAATTAAAATTAAAATGTCTAACCTAATAAAAAAATTAAAAACAGTAATTTGAAAACAAACTAAAACAACAAATGAGTTTTTTTATTTTTACCCAACTAATTTATAATTAGAAAAGTCTAAATTTTAAATTATTTTGTTAAAATAAACTTATAAATAAAACTTAGAAAAAACTTTATAAACACAATTCGCGCGTAGCGCGAGCAATAGATCTAGTAATGTTAAGAATCTGATACAATGTATAATCGTTTGTTTTCAAATATTATTAATCTAATAACAATTCATTTTATGTTTATATATTCAACGGTGTATTGGTTAGTATTTACAAAACTTGTAGTTTGAGAAATAAAAATGAATGACATTTAATACAGATCTTTAAAAAGAGCTAATTTTTACATACGCCACACATCAATTTTGTAATGTGCAATCATCATTCACCCACTTCAACTTACATATATGTGAGTAGAAAGGTGATACAATTGATATAATTGAATGAAACGCATGATACAGATTTAGATCATTATCTTACCAAAAAGAAGAGTAATGTTTGAAAACAATTTCCGGGCTACAAAGCTAACCTTTTAATTCAAAATAATCACACAACAAAAAGGGAAGCCTCAATATTTTTCAACAGAAGAACCTGTCCAAAGAGGTACATGCATCTCTGAATTTATCGGAAACAAATGCCACTGTACGTATTGCGCCATCAACTGATCCACAAGAACTAAAGCCACCATTGCTTCCACCATTGGCACAGATATTTCAAAAAACAAAATAATCAAAATAAAAATTCTTATTAACGAATGGTAAAATCAAATGGTTTGATGTTTTATAAAGATAACCTTGTGGGAGAACAAAAGGATGAAACGCAATCATCTCAGTTTCTTTCTTGTCTCTGGCTACAATATTCTATTTCCTCTGCACATATGGAATGAGACATCAATGTGTCAACTGATAATTACCAAGCCAACCATTTTTTATGCTCATATGGAAACTGCATGGTTTTTCAACAAACACTTACTTCAGTTGTAGATGTTAGCTTGAGGGCTACTCTTATTTATTATCTCACCCTTCCCTACAAAAATTGACCGATGTCAGCTTACACTTCCAAGAGAGAAGTAGTTTTTAAACATCAGACACATAACCAACTTGCATTCCACCGATCGATTTGTTTTTCTCTGGATTCTTCAATGCAAGAAAGCTTTCGCTGATGGATAATCCTGAAACCTAGAAGGTGTAAAGAAAAAAAAATAGAATTTAGAAAGCCCTCTTGCACTTATTGATATGGATAGTCCCCAATATATCATTAGAATCTTCTCAACTTATAAATATACGAACACGCATATACTCTCTTGTCTAGACATCCAAGATTGTCATATGTGAACAAATATTAAGAAACAAAGACTCATACGAACCCATTCTCTCGTAAACAATATTAATGAAGATTACATAATGCATTTTACTGCTGAAACACAAATGGTGAAAAGATCAATCAAAGAAACTTGGCATCGTGATGACACAATGATCAAGCTGCATAAAAAAATCGAGTAGATCATTATCATGAACCAATAAGTTTCAAAGATCAATACCCATCCATGATCATTACAACAAAAGGGTCATAATGAAGAAACAATGGCAGCCACAAACCAAATAACATGACCATAATTACCAGATAAAATCAAAACAAAAGCAGGTCTGGATTACTCAAGTCAAATTCTGAAGAAAATTGTTAACATTACAGACAATCAGGAACATATACTAGTGAATTAAGAAAAACACACACCTAAATTGGAACTGGTGGCCACCTTGATGGTTATCCCACACATGATCGCCATCTTTAGCCACCGAGCCAAGACATTAAACATGCAATTGAGCCAAAACAATTTTCTTCTTCCCGACAGTCGCGAGATCATTATCACCTAAACTGATAATCATGTTGCCTAAACCCGTAAACAAAATCCAATCAATTCTCAAAATCAGTTTTCTCGAGATTGAAACACCACCATATTCAATTCACAAAAACTATCTCTCCTCGCGATTATTTTTTAATTGTCACAATAGAAACCCAGAAGAAGGAAAGAAAAAAATCGTATAATGGTCTTGTTTACGTGTTTAGGCATTAAGTTTCATTATTGGTTTAATTTAAATATATTGATAACATATCAAATTGTATATGAAAAGTATTTTTATTATTAGTCACAACATATTCAATATATTCAATTTTAAAACATGTCACGCTAAATTTCAAATAGAACTCTAATTTAATAAATTAGATATCGTCTATGAATTGTTAGTTGCTATTTTAAATTTCTTTGTCTTCTGATAATGACTACTTCTGAACTATGACATCAAATCTTTGTTAGTCAAAATGTTTAAATTTAACATATTTATGAACTGAAATGTTTACTTTCCAATTAGAAACAAGTATTATGCTATCCAAACCCAAATTAGAATCGAATCTAATTTTCAAAAGAGTTCCGAATTTGTGAACTATTGTTATATCTGAACCGAATCGGAAGAAACCTCAAGCTGAATTTAATACTATCGAGATGAGACTAAATTTTATGGTTTGGAAGAACAAAAGCCTTTTTAAATCTATTGTATCCGCACGCCAAGTCTAATATGTTATCACGAAACGGTTAGCTGAGCCCGTGAGAAGGCCCATTAGTTTACGCAAGCTCGTGAGAAGGCCCATTAGACCCATTTTGGTAAGCTTTCGTGTTAAGTCCATATTGGGTCCGACTCCGGGTGGTTGTTGGATCTATGTAGATGCGAAGAACATCCGAAACGGTTTGACTTTCTGTTTGGTTTCCGACAATCATCATCAGATCAGAGAGACATTATTAGATTGAGAAAGCAAAAAAAGAAAAGGTGAGATCTGAAGGAAGAAGATTCAGAGGGGAAGCAGATAACATGTCTGCGATTGTTTGCGGCAGCAAGAGATCTCTTTTCGACGCCGCTTCTTCTCCTCCCCTCTCCAAGAAACTCCGTTCCTCTCGTTTCTCCTCCTCCCTTCTTCTCGATCACCTCGCCGCCATTTTCCCCGACATGGATCATCAGGTAAGCTTTTCCAACCTCAAAGTCTCAAACTTTCAATTTGGGTTTTTGCAAGATTGTAACTTTTTTTGCTTTCTGTATGAGTTTAGATTCTAGAGCGAGCAATCGAGGAGTGTGGAGATGATATTGATTCTGCGATTAGATCCTTGAACCAGCTTCGTTTAGAATCAGCCAATCAGAATCCAGAATCATCTCTAGTCCAGGAACAAGCAAAAGTTGAAGGAGAAGGATCATTAGGGAATGAGCAAGTCTTGAACTTGGACGGCACTGAATGGGTTGACTTATTTGTCAGGGAGATGATGAATGCTTCAGACATGAACGACGCCAAAGACCGTGCTGCAAGAGCTTTAGAAGCTTTGGAGAAGTCTATCAAGGCACGTGCTGGTACTGACTCAGCGTTGCAAAGCAGTCTCCAACAGGAGAACTCTATGCTGAGGCAGCAGTTAGAAGGTGTTGTTCAGGAGAATGGTTTACTCAAACGAGCTGTTGTGACGCAACAGAAGCGGCAGAAAGAGACAGAAGATCAGAGTCAGGAGTTGCAGGGTTTGAGACAGATGGTTAGTCAATACCAGGAACAGCTGAGAACTCTGGAGGTGAACAACTATGCTCTCACTCTTCATCTGAAACAAGCTCAGCAGAACAACAGTTCCATCCCTGGCCGGTTTCATCCAGACGTGTTCTAATGCTTTTTTTTTCAGAGGAACGCTCAGACGTATATCTAATTTGGTTTCCACGTTTGTTGTATGTTTCTTCATGTTTCTTCTTCTCCGTTGGTTCCTGACTACAGTTATTACTGAATGATTGATGAATGACTATGGTTGGGAAACAACCTTGTCTCCGATGCAGTTACTTGTAGACAAGACTGCATATAGAGTGAACGGTGAGGAGGTCATATAGAGACTTGAACTCTTGTTTATGGCTGTAATGTTAACTGCAAGTGTATTTTATACCAAAAAGATATAATGTACATATATCTATATGTGAGTACATCTCCGACTCTATGTTCCAGGTTTTTGTGTGAGATATGCAAAATTGACACTAGTCATATTGTTATTCTCCAGTAGCAATGTTCTTAATGGTATTGAGGAATCTTTCTGAGGTCATGCTTTCAGCACCACTCGAAGATTATATGGTAATGATAGATCAAACCGAGCTCCACATTACGCACTTCCAGTTCACCATGAACAGTATGTTAGACAAACGTTTAAAAGAAGAGAATAAAAGTATTCAGTGGCAGCAGGCAGATCATTACAAGTAACTAATCAATGACAACTCAAAACATAGCAAGTGGTACAGATTCTGATGCAGCTTTAGAACATATCCTCTATATGAACTCATCACATATGGGGGTTGAGATCTAAAGGAAGCACCTGAATGTCAACATTTGAACTAATATATACACCAACAACAGCATATAGAGAAGACGTTGGTGAGTAGTTACAGACATTAGAAAATTAAACGGCACAAATCAGGCGTTTCAGTCTCATCTCACATCTGATTCAACAGCACATGTCTTTCTTTGTATCTATCCATTTCTCCTATCACTTATTGTGACCACATTTTTTTTGTCCCTGATTTCATCAAAAGATTTGGTGTCCCCTAATAATTACTTGACCTATTAGTTCTGTGGCTCATGGACTTACTAACCAACATGGGACCCTTATGCTAACAAGCAAAGCTGTATAGAAACATGAGTGTTATTTTTGGCTTCTCAACTTTTGTTGTCATATAAATGTTTTATATAGCTAAGCTATAATAGCTTTCATACCCACAAGATCATGTCTTCTCACCATAAGTTGTATAGTCCATAAGTTGTATAGTCCACAAGTTGTTTTGCAGATGTAATAGATTACAACCCTGGGACCCTAATGATCACATAGAGTAGAAACAAAAGCATGTGTTGTGTCTGGTTAGGCTACTCAGGAGCTTGTCATATAGCCTGTCCAAAACTAATAGTTTCCTTCTATAAAATGAAACAAGCCTATGGCATTATTCATCATTCATAATTTTCATTCTTAGAGCTCTACAAACAGAACTTACAAATCTTTTCTCTTTCTTTCTCCATAAAATATTTTTTTCTAGGAAATGATGATGAGCACAAAGAAGCTAATCAAGATGTTCAAGAAATGGCAACAGAGAGCAGCCCTCCACAGGAAAAGGATCTCATTTCAAAGATCAAGTGTTACTACTAGCTCAACCGCTGCAGAGAAGGGTTGTTTTGTTGTTTACACAGCCGATAAAACTCGCTTTACTTGTCCAATAAGTTACCTGAGGAACTCTGTTTTTCAAGAACTCCTGAAAATCTCTGAAGAAGAGTTCGGCCTCCCCACAGAAGGACCAATCACATTGCCATTTGATTCGGGTTTCTTGGAGTATCTCATCAAGTTGGTCCAACGAAGAATGGATGAAAATACAGAAAAGGCTCTACTAATGTCAATCTCTAGTGCTAGATGTTCTTGGAAATGCTCTCTGCAACTACAAGAACAAAGTAGTACTCAACATTTGCTTGTATTTTAGAGTGTAGCAGTTTCTGAATGTGTAAAGTTTGTAGTGTTTTAGATAGACACATAAATTATAATAATTATTATTATCTTGGTTCCTCCTCATCAAAATCAACTAACTTCAATATCACTGGGAGTCAAACGTCTATATAATTGTATAAAGAAAAATCTTCAAGGCATTTCACTAAGAGATGGTGCAGCTGTTTATGAATATCTGAATTGGCACACATGGAGTAAAAAATTAATACAGAAAAGGGGCGTTCCTATGATGTGAACTTAATCTGTGCCAATGAGATAATAAAAGTTTGAAAGAATAGCTGATCTGAACGAGAAAATCTATGTACTTATCTACATATACATCACTTATCTCTTCACCGTTACACTTACTTTTCTATAGGGTCGACGAGTTATTTCTCCACGAGAACTATCATATAGCATCAGATCTCCATCAAACTATGACCTAGTGTCAAATCTCCACGACTTGAAAGTTATAAACTGATTTCTCCACGAATTAACAATTTTAAATGTATTTCTCCCCGAACCGATACTTCGAAACTTAATTACCCATAGACAATGGTTTTAATTGATTTATTATTAACCAAATAGTTTAAACTGGCTAAACCAAACCAAAACTCATTTTAAACAATTTTTATTAAATAATATTGTTTCTCTTCTTGTTGAAATTTTAAAATATAGATTTTTTAAATTCAAAAAATCTTTCCTAATTTCTTTTTATATTTTGCGTATTTAAAAATTTAAAATAAAAATTACATCAAGATTTTATGTTTACAAAATTTAATAAAATCACAGTGAACAAATAAGCTATTAAATTATTGTATTTTTTGATATTTGAAAGCAAAAATTAAATTTTGATAAAAGTATATGTCAAAATCTATGTTTTGGTGAATTTTGACATATATTTTTATCAAAATTTTATTTTTTTTCTTTCAAATTTCAAAAAACAAATACAAATTTAACAAGCTTATTTGTTCATTGTGATTTTATTAAACTTTATAAAAATGAAATCTTGATGTAATTTTTTTTTAAATTTCAGAAAACACAAAATATAAACCTAAAACTTCCTTGAAATTAAAAAAAAAATCTGTATTTTAAAATTTCAACAAAAATAAAAACAATATTCTTAAATAAAAGTTGTTTAAAATGAATTTTGGTTTGGTTTAGCCGGTTTAAATTATTTGGTTAATAATAAACCAATCAAAACCATAGTCTATGGATAATTAAGTTTCGAAGTATCGATTCGGGGAGAAATACATTTTAAGTTATTAATTCGTGGAAAAATAAGTTTATAACTTTCAAATCATGAAGATTTAACACTAGGTTATAGTTTGGTGGAGAACTGATGCTATACGATAGTTCTTGTGGGGAAATAGTTGGTCGACCCTTTTCTATATGATCATTCTTTTTCACCAGATCAGATCCTTTACCAAAATATTAGTTTATATTTTATAGTCCCTTTTCATAGTTCGGCTTTAGATTTTTTTTTACTTTGACATTTTGTTTAGCTCACAGACATACTATAGAGAAGCATGAGTTTGGTCTTCCTGGTTGCTATTTTGCAACTCCTGTCTCCAAGTGAAAGATGCTCTTTGCAATGCTTGTGATAGCAAGAACATAACGTCCACAAGAACAAGTTTTAAGATAGAATAATAATAATAATAATAATGATAATAATAATTTAATAGCAGCTTCTTTCATTTTTCATTAAAGTATTATGTACCAAGATCTTGTCATTTAAATGTTTACATAGCTTTCATACCCACATGATCATGTCATCTCACCGAAAGTTGTATAGTCCACAAGTTGATATGCAGATAATTAAATTTTAATACCAACCTGGGACCCTAATGATCACATAGAATAGAAACAAAAGCATGTGTTGTGTCTGGTTAGGTTTCTCAGGAGCTTGTCACATAGCCTGTTCAAAACTAATAGCTTCTTCTTCTATAAAATGATGGTGGTATTATTCATCATTCATAACTTTCATTCATAAAGCTCTACAAACAGAACTTACTAATCTTTCTCTTTCTTTCTCCTTGCTTTTGGATAAAATATTTTTCCTTAAAATGATGATGAACACAAAGAAGCTAATCAAGATGGCCAAGAAATGGCAACAACGAGCAGCCCTTCACAGGAAAAGAATCTCATTCCAAAAATCAAGTACTAGCAGTTCCACTACTGTAGAGAAGGGTTGTTTCGTGGTTTACACGGCAGATAAAATCCGCTATGCTTGTCCCTTAAGTTATCTGAACAGCTCTGTTTTTCAAGAGCTCTTAAAGATCTCTGAAGAAGAATTAGGCCTCCCAACCGGTGGACCAATCACCTTGCCATTCGAGTCGGTCTTCTTGGAGTATCTAATCAAACTGATCGAACGAAGAATGGATGGAGATACAGAAAGAGCTCTGTTAATGTCAATCTCAGTCACTGCTAGATGTTCTTTGCCATACTCTTTACAACAACAACAACAACAATTGCTTGTATTTTAGAGGATTAGTGTGTAGCAGTTTCTGTATTTGTAAATATTCAACCATATCAGATTAGCTAGATTATTTCAGAAATACAAAACATAACTTTTGTCTCTCTTTTAGACTGTGTCATCAAAATCAACTATCACTGTAAACAAAAGAAATTTAACTTCTTTGGTTTACCCAAACTGTTTTACCCTGAAACTTTCTGTAATTTAAAACATGGTGAAATGGTTTAAAAATCAATCAAAACAATTCATTAGTTGTCTCTATGAATCTCTTACAAAATACAACCAAAACAAACCTAATCTACCTCAAAAAAAAATTGTGACATTTTAGCAGGAATAATAGGGCCACTAGCGAGAAAATCTAAGCCCTACATGCTCTTTATCTTTGATTCACTAGCACATGCCTTTCTTGTATCTTTCTCTATAAATCATTCATATTATCCACATTTTTTGTCCTTAGTTTAATTAAAGATTTGTTGTCCCCTAGTAATTGCTTGGCCTACTATTTTTGTGACTCACATTTGGTATAGATGATGGATCTACTTGCCAACCTCGAAATATATATATATTGATATAGCAGCCTCTTGCATTCTTCATTAAAGACTCAGTACGAAAATCTTGTCATATACTGATGTTTGCATAGCTTTCATACCCACATGATTATGTCTTCTCACTGGAAGTTGTATAGTCCACAAGTTGAATTGCAGATAAATTTATTACCAACCTAGGACCCTAATGCTCACGTCGAGTAGAAACATAAGCATGTGTTGTGTCTGGTTAGGTTGGTCAAGAGCTTATCACAAAACTAAAAACTTCTCCTATATAAGAAACAAGCCTATAGTTTTCTTCATCAGTCACAACTTTCATTCAGAGAACTATACAAAACAGAACTTCTAAAACTTTCCCTTCTCGCTTTCCAATCTTAAAATACATTTGTCCTCAAAACTATGATGAACACAAAGAAGCTTATCAAGATGGCCAAGAAATGGCAACAAAAAGCAGCCCTTCACAGGAAAAGAATCTCATTCCATAGCAGCTCCGGTACAGCAGAGAAGGGTTGTTTCGTGGTTTACACAGCAGATGGAATTCGCTATGCTTTTCCATTAAGATACCTCAGCAACTGTGTTTTCCAAGAGCTCTTGAAGATCTCTGAAGAAGAATTTGGCCTCCCTGCTTGTGGACCAATCACCTTGCCATTGGATTCGGTTTTCTTGGAGTATCTTATTAGATTGGTAGAACAAAGAATGGACGG
This sequence comes from Moricandia moricandioides, assembly GCA_905132885.1. Classification (NCBI taxonomy): domain Eukaryota; kingdom Viridiplantae; phylum Streptophyta; class Magnoliopsida; order Brassicales; family Brassicaceae; genus Moricandia; species Moricandia moricandioides. The sequence goes on from CAJHQQ010000139.1 coordinate 91,805, forward strand.
AGATACAGAAAAGGCTTTGTTAATGTCAATCACCAGTGCTAGATGTTCTTCTTTGCATTGTTCTTTGGAACTACAAGAACAACAAAGTAGTATTGGTCATGAATTGCTTGTATTTTAGAGTCTTTATGCAAGAAAGAGAGGAACCAGTTTGTAAATATGTTTATTGTTAGGTGATACTGGAATACAAAAAAAGACTTGACTACTATGTTCTCTTACAGTAACTGAAACTGACAATAAGAGAAAACATAAGACCATAACTTAAACATACAGAAGGTGCAATGAGACAACTTTTAGACACCTAAAAGTTTGACTTCTGCACAACTTAATACAGGGAAACCTTAATCATTTCTCTAAAGCTAAAGCATGTCATAGGGATGTCTCTTTCTCAAGTAATAAGGAATATATCTGATTACTAGAGAGGCTGTACTGCCCACTTTGTCCAATTTCACAGATTACATGGATACAAGTTAAACATCCCTTCTTGAAGAAGGCCAATGTAGATATAGATTATGATGACCTCGAACGTACCTTAATGAGGTTTACCCGCTGCAATCTAATGGAAATGATAGCATGATGAATATCTTACCATTCAGATCGTTTGGCGGATTTCAAATCCTCTGAGAGAGTTGATACTCAATACATAAACAAGATGATACTGTTATGGTTTGATTATGTGAACTCTTTGATCTGAAGAAAATAAAGGATGCTTTAAGTTGAATGTCACGGTTACAAAATCCCATCCAAGAGAGACACTCTCTCCTCTCTAACAATGATCATCCAACATGATGGCTATCCCCCTCTTCTACCTCGTACTTATACTATTTCAGATTGCACACATGCATCACCTTTGCCCTAAAGACAACAAGAAACACCCCATGTACACTTGTCTATCCTACTCACTAATAAGGAATGTACACACGCACTTCCTATGACCGAACACCCCATGTGCTCCTGTCTTTATTGTTTGCAAAACATAAAACTAACTCCTTGCTTGCCAAGTCTCAATCCTCTGCTGGACTTCTCTTGGGCTGATGGGCCTTCTTGCGAGAGTACTGATGAATGATAGGCGGCCTGTGAATCTCGTACGTATCTATACCCCGGTCAATGAAACTGACCTTGTCCTCAAGGTCCAAGTGGGGAAACTGCTTACTCATATTGGTCTTCCATTCCCAAGTGCAGTCATGAGCCGGTAGTCCCCTCCACTTAACCAGTACCTCTTCTTGTTTTGTTGTTTCATTAACTCTCGTTCCCCACACTGCTTCAGGCTCTGTGATGAGGTAACCTTCTGCCGAAAGTTGAGGAGGGATGGATACTTCTCCAATTCTGTCTCCCATCACCTTTTTGAGCTGAGAGACATGAAAGGTGTTGTGGATCTTAGTCTCAGCTGGAAGCTTAAGCCGGTAGGCTACAGACCCGACCCTTGCCTCAACCTCAAAGGGACCATAGTACCTTGCAGATAACTTCTCATTCACCCTCCTGGCCAGTGAATGTTGGCGGTAGGGTCTGATCTTCAAGTAGACCCAGTCTCCCACTTGGAACTCTACCTCTCTGCGCTTCTCATCTGCTCTTTCTTTCATAATTTGTTGAGCTTTATGGAGATGTTCCCTCAGCAGTGCCAGAGCTGCATCCCGTTCCACGAGTTGATCCTCTAACTCAGCGTTGGTCGTTGACCCGTTTTCATATCTCAGAAGGGTTGGTGGATCTCGACCATACAATGCTTTGAAAGGTGTCATTGCGATGGTCGATTGAAAGGAGGAGTTGTAGCTTAGTTCAGCCCATGCTAAGAACTTGGACCACGTCTTAGGCTTGTCGCTGGAAAAACACCTCAGATATGTTTCCATTCCTCTATTCGTTACCTTTGTCTGCCCGTCAGTCTGTGGATGATATGCGGTGCTGAGACACAGTCTAGTCCCTGAGAGTCGGAACAGCTCCTTCCAAAACATACTGATAAACAACTTGTCCCTGTCTGATACTATGGTTCTGGGAAACCCATGAAGCTTCACGACTTCTTGTACAAAGATTACTGCCACCTCTGTAGCCGAAAAAGGGTGTTTCAGCTTGATAAAGTGGCAATATTTTGTCAGTCGGTCAATCACCACTAGCACGGAGTTGTACCCTTCAGACTTGGGTAAGCCCTCGAAAAAGTCCATAGCAATGTCTTCCCACACCTGCTCCGGTATTGGTAAGGGTTGCAGCAGACCCCTAGGTGCTAGAGTGGAGTATTTATGCCTCTGACATATTTGACATAAAGCCACATAACGCCTTATGTCTGTCAACATCCCTTCCCAGTAAAAAAAATCTGCAATTCTTCGATGAGTCTTGTTGACACCCCCGTGTCCCCCCATTTTTCCATCATGGTATTCTGCCATTATCAACCCCACCAGCGACGATCCTTTTGGAATAACCAATTTTTCCTTCCTTAGTAGTCTCCTTTGTACTACAGAGAACTGTGGATGACTCTTTGGATCCGTTCTGACATCTGTTATGAGTTTCTGCAATCCCTCGTCTTTATCCACTGCTCCACTTATTTCTTCCAGTTGTATTGTTGTTGGAACTGAGATAGCAAACACTTCTGCCACTACTGCTTTGCGTGAGAGTGCATCAGCCGCTTTATTCTCTAGACCCGGCTTGTACTGGATTTCAAAGTCAAACCCCAATAGTTTTGTGAGCCACCTCTGGTACTCCACATTGATCTCACGCTGCTCCAGAAGGAATTTAAGACTTTTCTGATCAGTTCTGACGACAAATCGCCTCCCCAGTAGGTAATGCCTCCATTTTTGAAATGAGAACACAATCGCCATAAACTCCCTTTCATATACTGACTTTAATCTTTGCCGTTTTGTCAGGGCTTGACTAAAGTATGCTATGGGTCTCTGCCTCTGCATTAATACTGCTCCCAAGCCAATCCCAGATGCGTCTGACTCCACTACAAAAAGCTCCTGAAAATCTGGCATGGCAAGAACTGGAACAGTAATCATCGCGTCTTGCAATTTCTGAAATGCCTGCGTTGCTGTCTCCCCCCACTGGAACTTGTCTTTCTTAAGGAGAGCTGTTAATGGCCTCGCAATGTCCATATATCCTTTGACAAATTTCCTATAGTATCCCGTGAGGCCGAAAAATCCTCTTAGCTCCTTCACATTTCGCGGCAAGGGCCACTGCTTCATTGCCTGAACCTTACTCATATCTGCGGAGACTCCCTGCTCAGAGATAACATGACCGAGGTAGTCGATGCTATCACTCCCAAACCGGCATTTCTTCTTGTTAACGTACAGTTCCTATTCCTTCATCACACTCAAAACAACCTTCAAATGCTTTATGTGTTCCACAAGGTTTCGACTGTATATCAGTATATCATGGAAGAATACAAGGACATACTTACGAAGATACGGCCGAAACACCTCATTCATGAGGGCTTGGAAAGTGGCAGGGGCATTTGAGAGACCAAAGGGCATCACGAGGAATTCATAATGCCCATCGTGAGTCCTAAATGCAGTCTTTGGCACATCGTCTGACTTTACCAAGATCTGGTGATATCCCGAACGTAGATCTAATTTCGAAAAGACCTTGGCTCTGTGCATCTCGTCTAGTAACTGATCTATCATGGGGATTGGGTACTTGTCAGCTATGGTGACCTTGTTGAGTGCCCTGTAGTCCACACAAAACCTCCAACTACCATATTTTTTCTTCACTAGTAATATTGGACTGGAGAATGGACTGGAGCTCTCTTGAATGATACCAGCCGCTAGCATTGACGCTATTTGTTTCTCGATCTCTGTTTTCTGAGCGTGTGGGTACCGAAAGGGCCTGACACTCACCGGCTTTGCTCCTGGTTCCAGTAAGATGGAGTGTTCCCACCCCCTAGATGGTGGTAACCCCATCGGCTCCTCAAACACCATTGAGTACTCTTGTAACACCGTATTCAGCTCAGCCGGGCACGTCATAGTTGTGGCTTCTTCGTCTGCAACTATTCCCCCATATTCCACCAACACCCCTTCTCCCTCTCGATTTATTGCTTTCCATAAAGCCTTCATTGATACAGTTGCCGAGTGAAGGCTTGGGTCTCCTTTTAGCATGCTCACTTCGTCCCCCAACTGAACCTTCATCCACTATAGCTTCCAATTCACTCTTACTTCTCCTAGGGTATCCAACCATTGGACTCCCAAAATCACGTCTGCGATCCCTAGCTCCAGGGGAAGGAAATCAGTAACCACCGTACAACCAGGGAGGATGAGAGTGACTTCCGGAATCTTCCCCTTCCCTTGTAAAGTGACTCCCTCGGCTACCAGAACTCCATATCCCTCTACTTCTTTCATTTCTAACCCCAGTCTCTTTACCAGTTTCTCCGAGATGAAGTTGTGGGAGGCGCCACTATCGATGAGGACAATGACTTCTTCGCCCCTGATATTGCCTCGAATCTTCATCGTTCTTGGGGAAGAAAGCCCTACTACCGAGTTAATCGACAGCTCTGCCACCTCCGCCGCGACCTCTTGTGGCTCATCCTCTTCCACCCCGATCTGTTCCTCCGTGAACTCGATTTCAGTTCTGTCTTCCATCACCATTAAGACCATTAGCTCGGACCGAGGGCACACATGTTTGTAGCCGTATTTATCATCGCATCGAAAACACAGGCCGTCCCGTCGCCTTTGATCTATCTCCGTGGGTGTGAGACGACGGAAGGGTGGTTTCACGCGCCCGTGGGGTTTTCCTCCGTCGCGGAAAGTGTTGGATTTTCCTTTTTTTCCGTTATTCAGCGTATTGGGCCGGTTCTGTTTACTAGAGGTCCCATAGCTCTGTCTTGGGCCGGTTGCGCCTGAGGGAAACTTTGGGTCAGAGTTGGGTTTAGTTACCGGAGCTCTGTTTGACGAGACTGCGCCGTAACCCGGTTTATCCTGCGTCGACCAATCCTCCACCGTTATGGCCATGCTCATCATCTTCTCCAAGGTTCATGGCTCAAACATTTTGACCTCGGCCCGTATCCGAGGCTTCAGACCTTTCATAAATGTCATCTTCAGAACAACCTCCGAGATCTCAGGGGCGTTTGTCGCGAGGGACACAAAGTCTCGAATGTACTCTCTCACGGTTCCTTCTTGCTTTAGGGAGAGGAGCCGTTCTCCCGCCGTCGTATCGTACATCTCCGAGTACTGCGCCAACACCCGATGTCGAAGCTGCCCCCAGTTCCGGAATGGATTTCGATCACGCTCCCACCGGTACCAAAGCAGAGCTTCTCCGACGAAACTCATCCTTACTGCTCGGAGCTTCTCCTCCTCCGAGAAGTCTTCGATCTCAAAGAACTGATCAACCCGTAAGACCCATCCATCAGCATCTTTACCGTCGAACGTCGGGATCTCCATTCTTCGAGTCAATGATCGATGTCGCTCTCCTCCGTGCTCTTCCTGAGTGTTTTCATCACGTGTGTACGCTCTCGACCGCGTTTCCCCTTCCTTCAGTGGGCTTAACGGTACTTGAGACGTCCCAATCTGACTCTTCTCACTTCCCAAGACTCCTCCTTGTACCAGTGAGGGGCTTCCTTCCACGGAATGAAGAAGTCCCTTACCGGTTTCCTTCACCCGTCTCCGATATTCTTCCTCCTCATTGAACCTTTGCTCCATACGTTCAAGGATCTCCATCTTACTTGACTGCATCATCATCTGTTGCTGCATCGTCAGAATCGCTTGCTCGATCATCGTCATCCTGGACATGTCTTGTTCCAGGTACGCGATCTTGCTTGCGTTCTGGCTAGCCTGCTCCATCTGTTGATCAGTATCACTTTTTCTTGGGGGCATGATCGTAGAAAGCTCTGATACCAACTTGTTATGGTTTGATTATGTGAACTCTTTGATCTGAAGAAAATAAAGGATGCTTTAAGTTGAATGTCACGGTTACAAAATCCCACCCAAGAGAGACACTCTCTCCTCTCTAACAATGATCATCCAACATGATGGCTATCCCCCTCTTCTACCTCGTACTTATACTATTTCAGGTTGCACACACGCATCACCTTTGCCCTAAAGACAACAAGAAACACCCCATATGCACTTGTCTATCCTACTCACTAATAAGGAATGCACACACGCACTTCCTATGACCGAACACCCCATGTGCTCATGTCTTTATTGTTTGCAAAACATAAAACTAACTCCTTGCTTGCCAAGTCTCAATCCTCTGCTGGACTTCTCTTGGCTGATGGGCCTTCTTGCGAGAGTACTGAAGAATGATAGGCGGCCTGTGAGTCTCGTACGTATCAGATACTTCGTCAGTGAATGTATCCAGGGACACAACTTCTGTCACACAATAACCAAAGATAACACTGAAAAGAGTACACTGTTTATAACAATGGATAGAGAGCTGTGGCTAAGACCAGAAGAAGGTTGTGTTAAATTCTAATGCAACTATGCTGCTAATTTCCTGCCGTTGGATAATTCTATGTCAATCGGATGGGCAGCAGAGCTACCCAAGTAGAATGATAAGCAAGGCTTGATTAGGCTGTTAACAAAGTGTGAACGAATTTAAATGCAAAGCCACTTCATTGTCCAAAAGACCATCCCAAGTGACTACCAAGTCCAATTACCCTAGACAAGAACAATATAAAGACACAAGTGATACTAGAAAATACGTCCTTTTTTTTGGCACCTTCTAGAAAATACAACCAATTAGGCTAAAAATAATACAAGTGATACCCATATGCCATTATCAATAACACAAACAATATCAGAAAAACGAAAGTACATTTGTTTACTTTGGACATCAGATACCACATGCCATTTATCAATAACACAAAAAAAAAAGCAGAGATTTCAAAAGTAATCTGCAATCTCATCAGACGAAAAGATGGCCACCAAAATAGATCTTTAAAAGTTTTTATCCCTAAAATAGCATTGAAAGAAAAAAATAATCAAAATATATTTTATTAAAGATTGTAAATATATATTTATATCATTTGGGTTAATTAATATAAACTTAGTATTTAGAATTATTGGGTGTGGTTTTCGAAGTGATGTTTAAAATTAAAAAAAAAATTAATTTTTTCAAAATAAAAAAAAAAATTCAAAAAAAAAAATCAATTTTAGTTATTTTAAAGTCTATTTTTGTGACAAAAAAAAAAAAAAAAAGTCTATTTGATAATCATGGGGTTATCATCAGATATTGAGAAAATTTTCATCTTTGACTGCACTGAACAAAAGAACAAACAGGAATGTTTTTGGGAAGAGGTCAGATGGTGGTGCATGTCCATGAATCAACACTGTGTCTCAGATTTGCAGACGTATGGAAATTTAATCATCATTCCCCTTTCCACACACACACATACCAAAAAAGAAGACAGATCTTTGCAAGTGGAAAACACAAACAACTCTTAAAATCTGATTAATATCATAGTTATATTAACACTGGATCAGTGTCACAAAAAACAATTATGCCATTTCATCACATCCTTAGACAAGAATCATACTAAAGATTACATGTTTAAAATTTGAGAGAATCAGACGAAAATAGTCAATCACCATGTTACATCCATTGAAAGTCACAGACGGACGTAGAGAAGCATCCCAATGATAAAGAACTAGTTTTTGATGAAGCCTAAGCTTTAGGTCTTTGGCCATCATATATAGAAAGCTGTGGGTTTAAGAGGGTATGCTGTGACTGGTTCAATTCGGTTTACTTTAATTTACCGGTATTCCGATTTTCTCTTGGAGTATCTCATCAAATTGATCGGAAGACAAATGTCTAGTGCTAGCTACTCTTCACGATGATCTTTTCAACAAAATAGTACTTCTCAACCATTTTTTGTCTTTTAGAGTTTTGCAAATTTTTGTGCTTTGTGAAATTTATATATAGTGGATTAGAAAAACAAAATCATGTCATGAATACCAATTATTGGTTTCTCTCTTTTTTTTTTTAGATTGTCTCTTAAAAATCAACTGCAATTTCAAACTACCACTAGTTGTCAACTTGTCACAGTCTCATTCAAAGTCTTTGAAGGTTGTATGAAGAATTACTACTTTGATCTGAATGTTGCCATTGTGAAGTCGAAGCTAAACCAAGAGCGAACTAAACCAACTTTCTCAAAAGTTTAACTTGGTATTTTCAGCACAGTGGTAACTAACTTTTCATATTAATTATCATAATTTTATTTGATTATCAAATCAGGTAACTAATTTCTTGTATTTCAGTTGTATAGACCGTACTGCCTACAAAGCAACAGAAAAGGAAGCATCTGTGGAAGGCATACCCTCTAGAGTCTATTTTCAAACCGACTGTGTCAAATATTTACTTATAGATTAGATTATGATTAGAAATGTCTAATTCTCTGGTTATTTTACTGTGTGTTAGAAAGTTTTAGTGGACCATTAGTTGATCTCTATAGAAAAGTAATCGAGAGATCAACTTGTGGTCACAAATCAACAAATCTGATATGGTTAAATCAACAAATATGATGTTTGACAAGAATACCAAAGAAATATACAGACAGGAAGATGTTTGTATGATATAAAGCTAAACTACTTCAAGAAAATGCAAACTTTAGCATGGTTAGCTGAGTAGCTGGCGAGAAAATCTAAGGACCTACATCCTCTTTGTCTTTTATTCACTAGCACATGACTTTCTCTTCTTCTTTGATTCACTAGCACATGTCTTTCTTTGTATATATCTCTCTTCTCATTAATTGTAACCACATACTTTGTCCTTGATTTCACTAAAAGATATGTTGTCCCCTATTATTTTTGTGACTCACATTTGATATAGCTGATTGATCTACTAACCAACCTTGGACCCTTATGCCAACAAACAAAACTGTATAGAAACATGAGCTTGGATTTATTTGGCTTCTCTTATGTTGTATATATATATGTAACAGCATCCTCTCGCATTCTCCATCACCGTCTTACCCACATGACCATGTCTTCCCAGTCCACAAGTTTGGTTTTCAGACAATTGATTTTACAAACTTGGGACCCTTATGATCACAGAGAGTAGAAACAAAAGAACGTGTTGTGTCTGCTTAGGCTGATCTGGAGCTTATCACGAAGCCTCTATGAACCTAACACTTCCCCTTCTATATAATGAAGCAAGCTTCATACCATTCTGCAACACAGGAAAACATCTTCTTACTTTCCTATTTGCAAGATTTCCCAAAACAAAAATGATGATGAACACAAAGAAGCTAATCAAGATTTTCAAGAAATGGCAAAAACGAGCAGCCCTCCAAAGGAAAAGGATCTCATTTCAAAGATCAAGTGTTAATACTAGCTCAACAGCTGCAGAGAAGGGTTGTTTTGTTGTTTACACAGCCGATAAAACCCGATTTGCTTTTCCGTTAAGTTACCTGAGGAACTCTGTTTTTCAAGAGCTCTTGAAGATATCTGAAGAAGAGTTTGGCCTCCAGACTGGTGGTCCAATCACCTTGCCATTCGATTCGATTTTCTTGGAGTATCTAATCAAATTGGTCCAACGACGAATGGATGAATACACAGAAAAAGCTTTGCTAATGTCAATCTCTAGTGCTAAGTGTTCTTTACAATGTTCTTTGCAACAACAAGAACAAAATTCTCAACAACTCTTTGTATTTTAGAGCTTCTAATTTTTTAATTAAAAAATAGTGTTTTTTTTTTGTAAAGATTCAGATTTTTTTTGTATACTTAATACATCAACAATTACTACTCTTCTGATATATTTGAAAAGTGAGAATCTAAGATGGTATTTGAATATTTTAGGTTAACGTACCAACGCAAATATTCTGTAATTTCTCCAAATCATTGAAATTGTTTAAGAATAAGATCCATGTCTCAAATGGATAGAAAGCAAATAATGAGACAATAAACTGCCAAAGAATCTACCTTTTGTCTTCCGTAAGAACATTTTTTTTTTAAAACAGAAAATTTGGACAATACTTTCTACAAGTACAAAGAGCAAAGCCAAGAATCTTGAGTTTGATAAAATTTGCCTTGAACTTCAAGCTATCAACTTTTCACAACTCTCTAATATACCATTATTTTATAACCAGCAGCCTTAACAAGAAAAGAATAATATGCAAGTTAGTCTATAAGTTGAGTTTCATTGTATCTCGTTCCAAACATATAGCAAACCCAATTTTCCCCATTCTTCTCTTTTGTCTCTCTTCTCCTGTTTTTGTAGTTTTTTTTTAAAACAAAGGGTAAAATGGCGGGTGAGCAAATGAAACCTGCTGCTTCTCTACTTCTGGTGCTGAACTTCTGCATGTATGTGATTGTTTTAGGGATTGGAGGATGGGCCATGAACCGAGCAATCGACCACGGATTCGAAATAGGTAAGAACCAAGGTTCTAAAAATCGGCCGGTCCTATCCGAAAAGATTTTCTTAAAATCCGATTTATACGAATTAAATCGATTTAAACTATTCATAATCAGTTAAAATCGGTTAAAATCGATTTAAACTATTCATAATCAGTTACCGTCTAACAATTTCTTGAACATTGGTAAGAACACAATAAAAAATTTGAACTCATCTCCATCTACGATTGCTTGGTTATGGGTTATGGTGTTTTCGAGTTTGTGTTGCTTTTGGCTTGTAACATTTTGGGGTTCTTTTGAAAACAAGGCCCTGATCTCAAGCTGCCAGCACATTTCTCCCCAATTTATTTCCCGATGGGAAACGCAGCCACAGGATTCTTTGTGACATTCGCGTTGCTTGCGGGAGTAGTTGGTGCGGCTTCCACAATCTCAGGCCTTAGCCACATTCGTTCTTGGACTGTGGGAAGCTTACCGGCTGCAGCCGCAGCTGCCACTATTGCCTGGACCCTTACAGTCCTTGCCATGGGGTAAAAATATAAACTATATTAACCTCTCTCTCTCTCGTTTCATAAGCAAACACATCATGTTTTGAGACATTGACTAATCATACTTACTTTCATCAACAGATTCGCCTGGAAAGAAATCGAACTTCACGTGCGAAATGCAAAACTGGTGAGAATTTTCTCTATTCCTAAATCTTATTATAGATTCAGTTTTGAAAAACCCATAATTATTGGTTTCATGTTTTCTTTGTAGAGAACAATGGAGGCGTTCTTGATCATACTCTCAGTCACACAGCTTCTTTACTTAGTTGCTGTTCACGGCGTGAAGAGACCTACCTAAGGAATTGTGGGCATTCTACTTTACATTTCAATCACCCCAAAACTCGGGTTGAGTTGTGAGTGTTTGTGTGGTGTGTGGTTTTATTTTATAGGAAGTTAAAACAAAAGCTTAAGTTAAATTCATGCATTCTTTGTGTACAAAAGGCTCAGATCTTTGTTTTGTGTGTGTCACTTTGTGTTCATAGAATAAAATCAAACTTTGAGGCTTGAAATAGATCAGGCTTCGACACATATCTAATAAACTGGTGGAAACGCTTAACACTCTTACTAGACCATTTAGAAGGTCAGAAGATTAAGTGAAGTAGTTTCAGTGATGATCCAAAGGACATCATCCATAGTAATTCAGAGCCGGAACCAGAGAAAGAATCAATAAACCAAGACTAACCTGTGTTTATCTGTTAGATCCTGTCACTGCATCAAACAAACCGCAGGAAGTTGGGACACAAGACATTCAGGCAACTGAAAAAGAAATGAATTAATATGGAAGAAGAAAAGAGATGCTACCACTGGACCTTCAGATTCTCTTACACTCTCAAGGAAGCATTCTTTCGCCAATTTACTGAAACCAAAAGGCACAAACAGATCATGAAATGATTAATCCGACGCGAAAACTATACCTAAATCCATAAACACCATTCAAGATGAATCGATCGACCAATTACTGAAACCAAAAGGATCGATGAAGAAATGTACCATGGAGGTTATCGCCATTGAAGCTCTTCTTGTTCCAGTGGATTCCTTCTTCTTCAACGCCTTTCTCTTCTTCGCACCTGGCGGCATGATCGTTCGATACGAATTTGAATGATTTTTTTCGTTCGCTTCAGTGTGTAGAGGAGTGGCTTCTTTTTGTCTCTACGCTCAGAATCTCCCGTACACGAAAGAGATGAGGAGAGAAAGAGAGAAGAATCAGCTTTTTTTTTTCTTTTTCTTTAATTGACTAACTAGATTTTGACAAATGCTTTGAAAGGACGAGATTGTTTTTTGTTTGAAAATAATGATATCCATTAAAATTGAACAAATCTTATATATTTTCACATTTTATTGTACATTACTTGTATTTTTGTAGCAGGTGCTTTATACATTATTTATTTTAACTATTTTATATAACTATATATGTAATCTTCTAAAACATTATACATATTTTATTTATTTATTTTATGAAATGATAATCTATTTATCTCTTTAGTTTCACTTTATTTTTATTTATAATATTATAAATCTGAAATAATATTATATTTTTAACCTGCTTCGCATTGATCTAGTTTTATTTTAATTTTTAATAGAACTGAGTTAACATACAACATATCTATTATTTTGATAGAAACTTTGCATGTTGAGATGAATAATTTGAATATTTTACTATCATCAAATTCATGAACTTAATTTTTTTTATATGCACTTAAATATCTATAATTTATAAAATAATTAGTATTATACTAACTAACTATATTTATTATTTAGTTTAATTTATAATATTTACTAAAATTATATGCAAATATCAGATAGAGTTTATATAAAATATTTAAAATTAAATTTACATCAAATGATTGGTTAGTGATACATCAAATAAGCCTGATAACCTATTGAAACTGCCATTTTGGAACCTATGTATATAATTTAGTTTTCTGCTTTTATATTTTCTGACTGTAAATACATATAATGAAACATGTTATACTCCTCACACAAGCCATATTATTCTATTCATATAGGGGATGTATTGATATAATTAAAGTTATGCTTCGTGTTGTTTAAAAAACATTATTGTTCAAATATTTTATTTCACATGTTTAAATATATTATGTAATTGAGTATTTGAGAGTAGTTGTCAGAAAAAAAATAAGAGTGATAGGTCTCGATATTATAGGAAGTAAAGAGTAAATTTATAGGATACAAAATCTCGTTACAGGTAGAGATATATGTTAAATACAAACAGTTAATTTATTTAAAGTTGGTCCAATGGCATTTTAAATAATATTCCAAGTTCTAATAGGGGTAAAAGATAAGAGTGTTTTTTTTTAATAAAATAGATTTATTCTTTTTTTGAAAAGACATTATTTAAACATGCCAAATGAACTCTAATTCTTTTTATTCAACCGTAATAGAAAAATATAATTATTCATTTACATACAGAGAAAAAAACAAAAAAAAATGGTGTCGTAATATGTATCTTATTGGTAATAAATCATTATTCAGTTTTAAATTTTACACTATAAAACATAAATCACCGGTACCCCTTACATCATTGCATTATTAGTTTAGGTGGTTACCATTTCAAACCTATGATTAAATAAATGATCGAGAAATACCTTAAAATGTTTTTACAATAGATATGGCATTAATGATCAAAATGACTAAAAATGTTTTAAATTATATTTATATCCATAAGATTAAATAGTATAGACTTATGACATAAATTTAAGAAGGTGAGAGTAAGAATGAGAGTGAAAGAAAGGTAAGAGTAAGGGATGATATTTAGGAGAGTGGGAACTAGGGTTTAAGATTTCTTTAAATAATAATTATATTTTAAAAATAGTTTAAAAAGAAATTTTCAGATTACAAAATAAAATTTGAAAAATCAAAAAAAGGGAAAACAGAATTTTTTTTTTTTGAAAAAAGTATTTTTGAATTGAAAAAACTGTTTTTTGATTTTTTTTTTTTTTAAAAAATATTTATTTATATTTATATAAATACTCGAAGATAGACATAAAAAATTGTCACCAAAATAGACTTCAAGGAGAAAATGATTAAAATAGACTTTATTAAACGAATTAAATATATAGTTATACCCATTAGGTTAAATAATTTAAACTTAAATTTAGAATTATGAGTGGAGATGTAGAGGTGAGGTTTAAAATTAAAAAAAAAAATTAAAATTATTAAAATAAAAAAAATCTATTTAGGTCGTTTTTTCTTTAAATCCTATTTTGTGACAAAAACTTAAAAATACATATCTCTGAGATTTGACCTCATATTTATATATGTAAGAATGTAATGATCTTTTATCTGTTTAATAAAAACATTTTTTGATCATTTTCATGTGTGTTTTTTTGATTAAAATGTTGAGTCATTTTGTGAGAGCCTTAAATAATTTACAAACTGAAGTTAAAATATATGTATATATAAAGAACTTTGAGTTTGTAAAAGCAAAATCAGAATATGCTTTTTTTGTGAACTTATTTTTGATATAATTTGATTTGGAGAACTAGTGCACCACATGACTAGCTTATAACAGTACTCTTAGTCTTCGTATAGATATACAACTAAGGATTATAAAATGATCTGAACGCTATTAGCAAGAGGACTTTGTCCCTAGGGACAACCGGACAAGATAAAAAGACTTTGCGAAGAGCATAATCATGGCTTACCACAAACTTAAAAGTCAAGTCTCAAAAACGTGAAATCCACCTGCCAATAATCCAAAGTCCATGGCTACAAAAGAGAACCAACCTGAGGGCACAGAGCAACAGACACCTTATTCTTCTCTCAGAACTTGCTTTCTCTTAACACATTGCAATAGCTCAAGATGAGAGCCACAACATCGTTACTTACATTCAACCAGAAGATTGTGCAGCATTGCAAAAAACTCCTGATCAGACTCACTAGTAGCCGTCCCAAACGCCATTACCGGCATTTGAAACTTCACAAGCCTTTTTCTTCTTCTTCATCATCATCTGGGAAGAAAGCCACCAGAGTAGTGTCTTCGTTCTTCCTTACCTTCCAAAAGAAGAAGCAGAAGAAGGAGAAGATGAAGCAGCTTAACGAACTCAGGAGTTTCTCCGAATCCGTCAGTGATAAGAAGAAGGCTGAATCAAGAAAAAAGGCATTCCCATCTAGTCTCAAGACGTCTTGCCTTGGTCAAGGGAAGGCTCATTCACAAAAAGTCTCACAAGATCTTGATGCATCTAGACACAGCACAAGCGCATTCCTCCCATGACTAGGCGAGAACATCATCTGTATTTCTTTTCAACTTTGATATGAGGCCAATGTTGTAGCATCTCACTGTCAATAGTTCTTCTACACTAAGAATCTAAGACTCTCTATAAGAATGCGTTATGAATGCAAAGTCAAATCTTTGTAGGGTGCAGATTTTAATAAGGTTTATGTGTATCATTGGAAAATTATAAGGAAGAAAACATTGAATGGGAATAAGAAATGATTGTAGTACAAGAATCCAGATAATTTTCCAAACAAAGAGAAAGATAGACATCAATGTTGTTTTTGTACATCTATCCGTAAGTAAAAGCACGGACCAATGGCTTCATTCCAATCCCCCCAACCTTGCGGCATAATCAAAACACTAACCAGGTGAATATCCTTGAATCAGCTCATAGCAACGTCTCTGTTTTATGATATGACCTACAACACCAGTGATTGAAAATGTTCTCAACAAAGAAAATGATTAATGAGCAAAAGCTAAACAAGTTTATGCATCAGCTAAAAGGAACCGCGACATAAAAAGACTTTCTGCTACCTTCTCACTAGACATAAAACTTTGAGAGCTGAGTAACTCGTAGTTAAGGCTTTAAAATTCCCCCAAGATCAAAGCTTTCAATCAATCATAATAGTAATATGGACATTAGATCTCTCCACTGACCTCAACACATTACTTTTCAAAATGACACAGCTAATTGGTTACATGGCCGGATCTAAGGTTTCAGAACCTTAGCCATTTTTAGGAGCTTTAGTAATTTTTTTTTTTTTACAATTTGGAAACCTATATATATGTAAAACTTGTTAAAAAATTTTTTTTTACAAATTTAGAGGCCATTTCCAATATAAAAATTTTGAAATTTTCTGAGGGTCTTAGGCCAATATTGAAGAAGTATGGTGCAGACGAAGCTGACGTAGTTCATGAAGCACGACATGAACTACTGGATGCAACGCAGAGTTGAGAGCTGAGCAAGAAAAGGAAGGTGCTTTTAGTAAAGATATGAAGACATTTATCAAGGCGTGGGCATTAAGAAAAGTGAGTGAAGAATAAGCAACCGATGAAAAAAAGAGGAAGGTTGTCTTATTCGCTGAAATAGAAAATGGAAAGTTTCCATTAGGTAGCTTTAAGGCTTTTCTCTCTAGGTATAAAGAGAGGGTCGACTGGTTTGTAGTCGGCTAACACACTGGGTGATATTCTAGCAAGAGTGAGTCTTGTGAAACCAAGCAAGGTAGGCAAGACACTTGGAGAGTTAGAAGCAATTCATCGACTAGGGTAAGTCGTGAATTGATTTGGCTAGTTAACAAGTCAAGTTGTTCTTGAGCTTTGTTTAGAATTGCTTTTCAAAAGAACCTGTGTGTACTTTTAAAAGGATTTATCTTGTCGTATTTTCTTGAAAGAAATAACTCTTGGATTACTGTGTGTTCTAGTTTCTGTACTACTGATATTGCGCTTTCAATTGGTATCAGAGCAGGTACTTGTGATTTCTTTACTTAAACAGGTAAAGATCCTGCGGAATGGACAACTTCAAAGAGTTGGTGGCGCACTCCAAGGTGGTCTTGGAAGTAGGAAAATATGGGTTCTGGAAAGCCAGAATGAAGGCAACGATCAAAGGGATTGATCCACTCGCATGGAAGGCAGTTGAGTCTGGGTGGAACCATCCTGTTGCAATAGGTGAAGATGGCAAAGATGTACCAAAACCCGAAGAACTGTGGACTGAGGATGAAAACAAGTTTGCCAAGTTTAATGCAAGAGCACTCACGGCCATCCACTGCAGTGTTGCAAGGAAACAGTTTGAGTTGATTCAGGGATGTGAGTCAGCAAAAGAAGCATGGGATATTCTTCAGAAGCATTTTGAAGGAACTACCAAGGTGTTAAGCTCGAGAAGAGACATGCTGGATACTAGGTTTGAAGACCTAAAGATGGACGAGAATGAATCAATTGCTGATTTCAGTTCCAAGCTAAGCTCATTGTCCCAAGAAGCACTCACACTCGGGAAAAGATACAAAGAGAAGAAATTGGTGAAGAAGTTCTTGAGGTGTCTTCCTGAAAGGTTCAGAGGTCACAAATCAGCCATGGAAGTGGCTCTCGACACTAATGACATAAGCTTCGATGAGGTAGTAGGTATGATGCAAGCTCATGAGATGGAGTTAGACAGTGGAAAGAAGGTTAAGGGAATCGCACTAGTGTCTGTTGAAAAGGATGAAGCAGGTGATGATCCATTAAGTTTACTTGTGAGGAGATTTGATAGAGCACTCAGAAAAGTGGAACAAGGACAATCCTACAAGAAATTCGGTTCAAAATCCAAAACTGCTGAAGCTGAGAAGAATGTCAAGAAGTCAGACATGAAGTGTTATGAGTGTAAGGGATATGGCCATGTGCGAGCTGATTGCCCCACAGTAAAAAGAAGAGAGTTTCAATGCTTTGGATGCAAAGGTTTTGGCCATACTCAAGCTGAATGCGAGGCAGACAGCAAGAGGAAGAAAGAGAAGTCGTTGATTGGAATCAACGACAGCGACTCCGACAGCGATAGTGAAGAAGAGCTGAACAACTTTGTGGCATTCTTGGGCATCACCGAATTTGAGTCTGACTCGGAAAATGAGAGTGAATCAGAGAAAGAACTAACTGAGAGCTATCGAGAAATTCGCGAGACGGTACTGAGACTTGGAGCTGAGAATAGAGCACTTCAGAAAGCTAAGGAAAGTCTTGAGGCAGAATTAAAAAGGGTGTGTCTGGAACTCCAACAAGAAATTGAACTAGCCAAAGAAAGTGTGAATCTGATGAAAGAGAAGCTAGCTCTGGCCAAACAAGCAGAAGATCTCAGACAGGAAGTGATGACTGAGAAGAAAAATGCCATGGAACTACAATCGGAGTTAGATCAGCAATACAAGAAGATCAAGATGCTAACGGGCACTAAGCAGCTGGACAAGATTCTGTCTCAAGGCAGAATAGAAAATTCTCATATGGGACTGGGATACACTGGAAGATCAATTAACATCACAGGCATGACCAGTTTTGTGTCTGGAGGGTTTGTTCACACTAAGGAAACTGAGACAAGAAGTCCATCAAGACAAACGGCTGGATGCCATTCTTGTGGCAGGTTTGGTCATTACAAAAGATTTTGTCAGAAGCATCTCGAGAAGATCAGACAATTGTGGAATCAACAGAAGTTCTGGAGAGTTAGGAACACAAGTCAAGTATGGATGAGAAAGTCAGACTTGTACTCTTCGAGTACTACAGGATCTGGCTTACGTTGTAGCATGGCTCTGGTTACGGAGGAGGATGATGCAGAAGAGCCATGGTATTTTGATAGTGGTTGCTCAAGGCACATGACCGGGAATGCTGAGTATCTAGATAACTTGAAAAAAGTAAAAGGTGGAAAGGTCACGTTTGGAGATGGAGGACAAGGATTCATCAAAGGCAAAGGTGCTACAAGCGATACTGAACTGCCTAAACTGGTGAACGTATACTTTGTCAAAGGTCTGAAGGCTAACTTGATCAGCGTAAGTCAACTATGTGATGAAGGACTCTCAGTACTATTCACAGCTACAGAATGTCGAGCCATCAACAAGCATGGAGTAACAGTACTACAAGGGGTAAGGGCTGGCAACAACTGCTACATGTGGGAAAAGAAGACTAAGTGTACGAATGCCTTCAATGCTCAGTCCTCACAAGACAATGTTGAACTCTGGCATCAACGTCTAGGCCACATGAATCTGCGTAACATGGCAACTTTAGTCAACAAAAATATGATTCGTGGAGTACCGCAGCTTCGAATAAAAGAGAAGATCATTTGTGGAGCTTGTAATCAAGGGAAACAAGTAAAGGTACAACACAAGAAGGTCCCAGATGTACAAACCTTGGCCCCCTTGGATCTAGTTCACATGGATCTTATGGGACCAATGCAAATCGACAGCATTGGAGGAAAGAAGTATGTGTTTGTACTAGTTGATGACTTCACAAGATTCACATAGGTCAGATTCATCAGAGAGAAGTCAGAAACAGTGGAAAGCTTCAGGATTTGGGCGCTACAGTTGATCAATGAGAAAGGAGGAATCAAGAAGATACGCAGTGATCATGGAGGAGAGTTTCAGAATGAGCTAATGATGAAATTTTGTGAGATGAAAGGAATAGCTCATCAGTTCTCAGCTCCTAGGACACCACAACAAAACGGTGTAGTAGAACGAAAGAATAGAACATTGCAAGAGATGGGCAGGGCGATGATACATGGTAACAAGATACCTCAAAGGTTTTGGGCTGAGGCACTAAGCACTGCATGTTACATCATCAATAGGGTTTATGTGAGAAAAGGGACCACGAAAACTCCTTATGAAATGTGGACTGGTAAAACACCTAATCTTGGTTATTTTCATGTTTTTGGGTGCAGGTGCTATATCTTGAACGACAAGGACTACCTAGGAAAGTTTGATTCAAGAAGCGATGAGGGCATCTTCCTTGGCTATTCAGGAACTAGTACAGCGTACCGAGTGTTCAACAAGCGATCTGCTATGGTTATGGAGTCAGTGAATGTGGTATTTGATGACTTGTCGGTGATCAGTTGGGATGAATATGAATCTGATGAAGAGACAGAGACATCAGAGATCAGAACAAGGGAAGAAGCACCTAAGATCTCTGAACCAGAAGGTGTTACACCAACTGAAGTACTACAGCAAGTACATCGTAACCATTTGGCTGATGATGTGATTGGTGGGTTAGATGAGGGGCGAAAGACTCGGGGAAAGGTGATAAACTTCCGAGAGATGGTACAGTTTGCGTGCTTTGTATCCTCCATTGAACCAAAGAGACACAATGATGCACTCCGTGACGAATACTGGATTGTGTCGATGGAGGAGGAACTGGAGCAGTTCGTAAGGAATGATGTGTGGGAACTTGTGCCCAGACCAGAAGGAGTGAATGTCGTGGGAACCAGATGGATCTTCAAGAATAAGACTGATGAGCATGGAGAAGTGGTCCGGAATAAAGCACGATTGGTGGCACAAGGGTACTCACAGGTTGAAGGAGTAGACTTTGAAGAAACATTTGCACCAGTGGCTCGTCTTGAGTCCATCAGGCTGTTCTTAGGAATGGCATGCATCCTGAACTTCAAGGTATACCAGATGGATGTAAAGAGTGCGTTCTTGAATGGGATTCTGCAAGAGGAGGTCTACGTGGAGCAGCTAAAAGGGTTTGAAGACCACACTCATCCGCAACATGTTTACAAGCTGAAGAAAGCGTTGTATGGTCTCAAGCAGGCACCTCGAGCATGGTATGAGCGCCTTACAAGCTTCCTAGTAGAAGGAGGATACATCAGGGGAAGTGTAGACAAGACATTGTTCTTTATGGAGAAAGACAAGAACATTATCATTGTTAAAATCTACGTGGATGACATTATCTTTGGAAGTACTTCACAGTCAATGGTGGATGAATTCGTGAAGAGCATGAATGATGAATTCGAGATGAGTATGTGTGGAGAGCTGAAGTATTTCTTGGGGCTTCAAGTGACTCAGTCCGAGAAAGGGGTGTTCATCTCACAGAGTGCCTATGCCAACAATCTAGTTAAGAGATTCGGACTGGAAAATAGCAAAGTTGCACGCACGCCAATGAGTACTTCAGTAAAACTTGCATGAGATGAGGCTGGTGAAGATGTTGATCCAACCTTGTACAGAGGGATGATTGGAAGTCTACTTTATCTGACAGCCAGTAGACCAGATCTATCCTTCAGCGTGGGAGTATGCGCAAGATACCAAGCTAAACCAAAGGTGCCACATTTAAATGCAGTCAAAAGGATCATAAAGTATGTCAAGGGAACTGAGAGTCTTGGAATACAATTCGTCAAGAACTCCAACAAGAACCTGGTAGGTTACTGTGATGCTGACTGGGCAGGATGTGCTGATGATAGGAAGAGTACAAGTGGAGGATGTTTCTTTTTGGGTCACAATCTCATATCATGGATGAGCAAGAAGCAGAATTCTGTGTCACTGTCTACTGCAGAGGCTGAGTACATCGCCATGGGTAGCTGTTGTACACAATTGATCTGGATGAAACAAATGTCAGCTGACTATGGAATGACTTCTGGACCCTTTCTGGTACACTGTGACAACAAGAGTGCAATTGATATCTCAAGGAATCCAGTCCAGCATTCTAGGACAAAGCACATTGACATACGGCATCATTTCATCAGAGAATTGGTTGAAGACAATCAGGTAGTAATTAAGCATGTTATTACTGATTTACAGTTGGCTGACATTTTTACAAAACCCCTTGATCTTAATCGCTTTGTCACACTAAGAAATGCCATTGGGGTATGTAACCTTGATTGTTGAGTCAAGTAGTGCAGGATCTGGTATAGGTGCTAGTTCAGGAGGTACACATGATTCAGATTATGTTTGGCACTTGAGAACGCTGTGGAAAAGAGCTGCCTGTTGTACCGTTGATCCTGCTGAGAGGTACAAGTTTTCACATGTGTGGATGATCATAATACCCTTAAAGGAGCAACATCATCACCTCACAAGAAAGGTGAAGAAACTCAAAAGAGAGAAGAAACAAAAAAAAATGGGAAGCACTCACACATGTGAATGAGGAAGTGAAAACCCACCAGGATTGATGAAGGTACAACAGTGTGAAAGCTAGCCATGAAAGACTTTCGAGTCCACCAGATCGTACAATCTAAAAGACTCGTGTGTGCAGTCTGAACTAAGTGCTGAGTCAGATCAAGCATGACATGCTCTAAAAGGTACAAATCCTGTGAGATACAATGAATAACCTCATTCAGACTAAGGCCAATTGTGATCTGTGATATATGTTTAATTGCTATTCTGAGAGTCTAATGATACATTATTATCCGAGAATATGGTTGCTTAAGTCTAATGGACTTGGATGAGGGAAATTGATTGTGCAGGTTACAAAAAGGGAAAGTGAATCAGTACAGGGACCAGAGGTCCAATTTCTAAAAAGATGGTTGAGTTTCCCTCTTAGTGGAGATAGTGGGCAAAACCCTAAACAGCCTTATATACCTTCCACGATCTCCCATCTCCACTTCCAAATCAAAGAAACTGTTCAGCAATCCTCTCTCAGAAGATCCACCATTATTCAAAGATGAAGAACACAAAGAAGTCGGCTGCAGCATCTTCCTCAGCAAATCCACCAGTGCATGTTCCCTCTGAGCCAGATCGGCTTCAACTTGTTGACGGAGAACCTGAATCACCTCCTCCTCTCAATAATCCGACAACCGCAATGGCTCTCCTTGAGGTCACCGAGGAACTTGAGTCCTTCAATACGGCGAATGAGAAGACTCACTCGGAGGAAAGCGATGAGCATCACGGTACATCTCACCACAAAGACCCGGTTCTTGAAACACTCCCCGTACCTGTGACAGCGTCTACCCCAGAAGACACCATACCAAAATCACCTCTTTCTCCCACTGCATCTGCCTCAGCGAGGGCACACTCTGAATCCGGCTCTGAGGAGAAGGAAGTTGACCCAGAAGAGAAGGAAGACCGGTCTCAGGATCCGGTGGATCTGACCTTGGTTGTTGACAACAAGGACGAGGGTGCGGTGGAGGTAAGTTCGGCATCTGAAGAAATTCCACCCATCAAAGCAAGGGCCAAAAGAGTTCTGCAAAGGTTGGGTCTTCCAGCATCAAAGAAAATTAAGACCCAAGTGGATAATGCTCCTACGTCGTCTCGCGATGTTGCGGACTCTGCCAATCCTTCCAAGGAAGTCACTGTCTCTGATCGTGTGAAGTCCAGGAAGAAGGGAGGTCATAGTGCTTCGGCATCTACACCAGCGATTCCGAAAAGGTATGATCAGTTTAAAAGCCGTAACTTCATTGCTGAACGAAGTGTTGATGTAGAGGAACCAGATCAGTGGGGATATGTTGACGTTATTAGAAAGGGAGGGATGGTGTCCACTGTCACATCTCTTGTGAGCTATGTAGAACAGGTGGTTGCTGAATTCTATGCGGGTCTGCCTAATGTTAAAGTGGAAGATGATGCGGGCACTGTTGAAGTCCAAGTCCGAGGTCATGCGTATCAGTTCTCTGCTTCAGTCATCAATGAATATCTCAGTCTCTCACCATTGTCTGAGGAAGAAGCTGACCTAGAAGAGACCATGGATGATGTCACAGTCACTGAACTAGCTGAGTTCTTGACTGAGAAGACCAAGAAGACATGGTCTAGCTTAACCACCACTGATCTCTCTCCCCGCTATGGTGCCTTAATGATTATTGCTGCACATAATTGGATCCCTTCCACTCACAAGACACATGTATCAGTTGACAGAGCCAAACTGATTTACAAAATGGCACACGGTGTGAAAGTTGATTTGGGGAGCTTGATTTTCAAGCAGATCATGCATCTTGGGGTAATTCAGCGCAATGACACTCGCTGGCTCATCTTTCCTCGTCTCATTATGGGCATTCTCCAGAAGCAGCACCTTCTCCAGTCAAAGAGTGGTGAGAAATTTGTTCGTCCTGTGGCCTACAAGAAGGATAAGCGAGTTGGTGAGAATTATGAGCTACTCAGGGCTAAGGCAAAGGGTAAGGGAAAGTCAGTACCAACTGTGGAGGTACGCCCCCCTGCTCGCTCAACGCGTCATTCTCCTGCTCCCACACCACCAACCTCAAGCGGAAGGACTGGTCCTCGAAGGGTTTCTCTGGTCTAGTTGGGCTCCATCAAGGTTCCTCAGGGTCTGATCACTCAGGAAGAGCTTCAAGAGGCACTTCAGGACACGGCTGCGGCTCTGCGTGCATTGACTGATATCGTCGCCGATCTCTCTCGCTCTGTGTCTGGTCAGTCCTTTTCTTCCTCTGATTGAGACTTTCTAAAGCTTGTTTTGTGTTTTTAACCTGTGTGCTCAAAAGCAGGGGGAGAAAATTGAGATGAAGGCTAAGATTGTGGGGGAGCAATGCCGTTGTCTATTTTAGTTTAGAACTTTGTTTGCACTGTATCTGCTGGTTGCACCACTTGTTGCAACTGGTTTTGTTTTCCAGTTTAAGACAATCTCTAGACTATGGGGGAGTACTTATGTGTGTTATCTTTTCGGAGATGTATTAAGTATGCAACCTTTTTACTTTGGATATCTGAGTTCCTCTGCCTATATGTATCACTTCGCGAGTTTGTTTTGCCTGTGTGTGCGTTGCTTTATTTATCTCAGGTACTTGTGAGACGCACAGATTAAAAAGGGGGAGATTGAAGAAGTATGGTGCAGACGAAGCTGAAGTAGTTCATGAAGCACGACATGAACTACTGGATGCAACGCAGAGTTGAGAGCTGAGCAAGAAAAGGAAGGTGCTTTTAGTAAAGATATGAAGACATTTATCAAGGCGTGGGCATTAAGAAAAGTGAGTGAAGAATAAGCAACCGATGAAGAAAAGATGAAGGTTGTCTTATTCGCTGAAATAGAAAATGGAAAGTTTCCATTAGGTAGCTTTAGGGCTTTTCTCTCTAGGTATAAAGAGAGGGTCGACTGGTTTGTAGTCGGCTAACACACTGGGTGATATTCTAGCAAGAGAGAGTCTTGTGAAACCAAGCAAGGTAGGCAAGACACTTGGAGAGTTAGAAGCAATTCATCGACTAGGGTAAGTCGTGAATTGATTTGGCTGGTTAACAAGTCAAGTTGTTCTTGAGCTTTGTTTAGAATTGCTTTTCAAAAGAACCTGTGTGTACTTTTAAAAGGATTTATCTAGTCGTATTTTCTTGAAAGAAATAACTCTTGGATTACTGTGTGTTCTAGTTTCTGTACTACTGATATTACGCTTTCAAATATTCCATTTAGCTATGCCCAAAGCCACTCCGGGGGCCACTACCAATATTCCGGTTGGTAATAGTGGGTTATGAAACTAAGCTCTAAACCATTAAACTAGAAACTTGTTTTATCAACCTTATTTTCTCTAATCATCATATCAACAAATAAGGAAGGGTTACCAAAAACAACAGGGCAAAATCACCAAGGCAAAGTCCACATTTTAAAATCCAAACATATGAAGCTAAACCCTAACAATCGAGAAGCTCAAGGCCTACATTAGAGCAGAGAAGAAGAAAAGAGCAAATAAAGATGAGAAAAAACCACATTACCATTTCCAACGAATCTAGAGGAGCTTGAGAGAAGTGAATCCATGGCCGTAACTCTGCAGAGAGATCCACTGGTCTTTTAAACCCTAAAAGAGTGAGATTTACTGTCTTAATTTTTAAGTAAAGTGAGATAGAGAGCACAAATATCGATGCAAGACAGAGTTGAGAAAGAGACTCGTTGCCGTTACGCGAGACAGAGTCCAATGTCTCTCTTTGTTTTTGTCGCTCTTTATTCCCAATTTAGAAAATATAAATAATTATCCCCGCGCATTTCTACATATGGGCCTTTATGGGCTTTAACTGGGCTTTATGTCACGAACATAACAAATCTCTCTCTCTCCCCCATCTCTGTCTACAACCGATGACGGACTCGACGGAGCAAACGGAAACGTAACTGACCCGATCGTCGAGCGAGAGCGAGAGAGATAATGGCGGTTGAGAGTTCTTCACTACCAGCGATTATGGCGGAAGAGGAGAATCTCGATCCTAACACCACGAGCCTTCTCCGTATCGAGAAGCATGTTCCGGCGTCTAAGGGTATCTGCTGCGGCGGCGGCGAAGAAGGTCCGTCGAAGGAGATAAAGATCATGTGCGGCGGGAAGAAATCGAAATCAACCACCGTAATCCAACCTTCACACTCCTTCCAGAACTCTTGGACCTTCTGGTTCGATAATCCTTGCTCGAAATCGAATCAAACCACATGGGGAAGCTCTTTCAGATCCTTGTACACTTTCGCTACTATCGAGGAGTTCTGGAGGTGAGATCTTACGTTGAATACATCTATCGTAATTAGCATAGGGATGCATTGATCTAAAAGCTCCATTAATAGAGTAGTCTTCTTGGATTTGCTTAAGTTTTGCACTGGAGAAGCCATATGTTGTATCTGTAGGTTTCCATCAGAGATATTGAGTCAGCTACTCGTGATTGGATCCATCTAAGAAGCTAGTTTGATGCTTGTGTGCGTCTTAGGTTTACTTGTATCGCAAGGTAGGTTTAAAGCGATGTTTGTGTTAACTACTTGATGCAGTCTTTACAATAACATGCATCCTCCAACCAAGTGGGTTCATGGGGCGGATCTCTACTGCTTCAAAGATAAGATTGAACCTAAATGGGAAGATCCTGTTTGTGCTAATGGAGGAAAGTGGACTATGATGTTCCCTAAGGCTACATTGGAATCCAATTGGCTTAACTCGGTATTGTAACTTTCAGGAGTTCATGTTAGTTTTACTTAGGCCATGCTTGCTTTTGGATCTATTTTGTGATTGTTTTGTATCTGTTACTTATTTTTAGCTACTGGCGTTAGTTGGTGAGCAATTTGAGCAAGGAGATGAGATTTGCGGGGCAGTTTTGAATTTCAGAACGAGAGGGGATAAGATCTCTATATGGACAAAGAACGCTGCAAATGAGAAGGCTCAGGTAAAGCATCGATGTTTATACGTATATGATATATGTAGAAGGCTTGTTTTTGAGGAAACACAACATGTGAATAGTGGATAAAGCGCTTAACGCAAAACTAATAGGGACGATAAGAGAATATAACCCTTGTTTGTTTCATAGAAAACACATACAGTGGCTTCATTTTTGGGGCAGTTTAATCTTCTGTTCTGTTAATATGAGATTTTTCTTTCCGGGATGAAGATATCTTGTTGATGTTTGCTGCAGCTAAGCATTGGGAAGCAGTGGAAGGAACTTCTTGGTTACACAGAAACAATCGGATTCATATTTCATGTAAGTATCATTTCAACATCTTTGTACTGTTTCTCTTAAAACTACATTGGTTTTGTGCTGTTGTGACTTGTCCAATTTCTTTCTCAGGAGGATGCAAAGACTCTTGATCGTAACGCTAAACCTCAGTATACTGTATGAGTTTCAAGTTCTACTTTTCTCAGCTTCCGGGAAAGAAAAATAAGACTTAAAAGGTAAGTCATATGAGAAAGTATATGACCTTTAGTTGCTTCTGATTCTATCTTTCACTGTAAAAAGATGCACATTTTGATCAGCGTTCTCTCACTTTCAAACTGGTGAAATGGGTTCTAATCAAATGTACATGACTTTCGTTATTTTCATAAAGAAAGAAAGTTTCTTACGTTATATTTTTTTTTCTATAAGTTATAAAACCATAACAGAAGAAAAAAAAAAATCCATTAAAACTACCCGAAACATTTCCCCAGCTGGTGTATGTATGTGTTGCTAAAACAGACACTCAGACAGTATCAAAACCCTCGATTAAAGCCAAGATTTTAATTGAGGAACTAAGAAAATGATATTAAGAAACTAAGAAACTCGAATTATTATTTAAAACTCAGTTATCAATTTTATTTCCCACAACATTTAACAGAATGGTTGTTGAAGAAACACCATCCATCACAAAAACAAGAAACATTTTCCTGCTACCAAAAGAAAAACAAACAAGAAGAAGAAGAAGTATGTATCTTGAGACGTATTAAAAATACTGTTACGGAAACTATCTTGTCAAACAACGAACTTTCAGAGTTTTGGATTTAAAGAACCAAACCCCATTCTTTGATTTGATTTACAGAGAAAAGAGAGCAAAGAAGAGGCGAAGAGAAAAGAGATAACATATACAGAATGAGCGACAGAGAGAACTCAGAGAAGAGAGTCGAAGTGGCTAAAGAAACTGATAGGAGAACAGAGTCGACATCCATGGAAGAAACAGAGGTAAACACAAAGAAACTGGTCATGGTTTTACTCCTTACAATACAGAATCTAGAGAGAGATTTTTTTAGAGAAGTCAAAGTCGCCATGGAAACAGAACCGAACTATGTACTTCTTGAGAAGAGTGATGTTTTAGTTTAAGGGCTTCGTTATAATTTCGATTCTCAGGGACAAGATACGGATTTGAGGACGAGCGAATCTGATGCTAGAACGGATTGGAGACACGAAAGAGATCCAAGATCGTCGGGAGAGAAGAGGGTAAAGAAACTGACCAAGAACTCATGACTCTGTTCTTCTTTTACTGCGGTTTATCATTATGCTGAAACAGAGTCGATACCGTTTTCTCAGGAGAATGCAACTCACATGAGACACGAATTATGTCAGTCTAGTGGGCATCCAGTTCGTACAGGTGTAGCGGATTGTCATTATTACCTGAAATATGGTTGTTGTTTCTTTGGACGAAGTTGCAGATTCATTCATCCACCGGTGAGAACACAAAAAGAAAGAGTACTTACTGTGTCTAAGTTGCAAGATTTCCTTATGGTTTATTGTCTTTGAAGCACCTTCCACAGAGAAATCAGATGGGGCATGATACGATGCAACCGAGTGCGTATCAAGTTCGTCTAGGTGCACCAAATTGTGTACAGTATCTACAAACTGGGCAGTGTAGCTATGGAAGTAAATGCTGGTTCAATCATCCACCGGTGAGAACACAAAGAAAGAGTATTTATTTTTCACTGAGTCTAAGTTGCAGAACTTCCTCATGGTTTATTGTCTTTGATACAGCTTCCTGAGAGAAATCTGATGAGACATGAAATGTTGCAACCGAGTCCCTATCCAGGTGCAAGAGATTGTGAAGAATATCTAAAGACAGGACAGTGTAGCGATGGACGCAAGTGCCGATTCAATCATCCTCATACTCACCTTGCACCGGTGAGAAAGAAAGAAAGAAAATTATCTACTTTTCTGCTGAGTATAAGTTTCAGTTTTCCTCATGATGGCTTTGAAACATCTTAAATAGGTGCTTCCGGAGAGCGTTAGCCGGCCGATTTGTAAGGTACTGATTAAACATGATTAGGTGCTGTAAGAAAAAAGAAACATATTTAAGCTCATCGTCCATCTAGTAAAAGCAACACAACTTAGTCTAGTTTTGTAACTTTCATTTGAGAGGTGAGAAGAATATAAAATATATTCACGTTGTCTTGGTTTAGTCGTTACTTGATTCATTCTCCTGGTTACTTGCGTTGTAAGCAACTTCCTTTTCTGCATTGCAGTTATTTCAGAGAGGAAGTTGTGAGTACGGCTCAGGTTGTAAGTTTACTCATTCAGTAAGAGGGGATGGTGTAGAACTTATGCGTCAGGTAAATGTGATAGACTTTAACTTTTTTTTCCATTTCATTTAACGTTTTCTTTTGATTTTGGTACTCAGGCTACAACTTGGGTTAGGAGATTTGATGAGAGGAGACACGGAACAGAGTCAAGCTCTAGAGCAGAGCAGAGGGTATCTAAACTAAATGTGATCTTTATATGTTTACTGTTTTAAGTTACTTATATGGGATATGTTAATTCTCAGTGGAGAACTATTCCGGATTCTCCAGAGCGTGATCCAAGAGAAAGATTCGAAGATGTGGTGGCGGGACAAAACAGTTGGTTGCAGAGGAGACAAGCTCGCGAGAATGTGCAGAGAGGGAACATTGACTGCGGTCAAAGGAGAGAGAGTGAGGAGGAAAGAGAATCTACAAGAACAGGCAGATATGGAGAGGCAGAAGAGAGAGAGGCTCAAGAGAAAGCGCAGTATATCGTTAACAGATAACGTGGATCAGCTCAGACAGTTTCTACAAGATACTGGTATTGAGAGGAAAGAGGACAATGGGTTTTAAGAGGAAACAGAGTTATGAGACATACCAATAAGGTTATTTGGAACGCAGGAAAACGATGTGTTGGGATGATTTAGGTCAATCTTTTCGTAGTTTCAATCTTGTTACTGTTTAGTGTTTTTTTTTATTAAACTGAAGGTATCTCAGACCCATAAAGAGGTCAAGACTAATCCCCAAAAGTAAGTTTTGTTGTGTGTTGGTTCGGTTGATCATTCACTTTAAAAGATTACGTTTGAGCAAAATAATAGCCAAGTACAGTTCCGAAAGCTAATCCAGTCAACTTCAATCACATTAGTATGAAAGTGGTAGCAAAATATATAGCAGCAGCCAAGTAGCATCTTGTGTGCTCAAAGTCTTGTTGACCAAAATAAATAGTAGCATATACGTATTACTGAAGTTATGTTGACCAAAAAAAGTATTATTGAAGTTATAACTTCATGGGTTAATTTTTGTAATAACCAATTTTAGAATTAAAATTAAAAATCTTTTTAATATTATTTGAGAAGTCAGTTTCTTACGTGTCGCGTTTACTTTAACTTTCATGATGATTTATTACATTTATGTCCTTAATGAATTCAGTTTATTATTATAATTGCCTTCAATAATTTTTTTTTGATACATTCCTTTATAACTAAATTGTTATCAAAAGGAAATTTATATAAAAGAAAATATCTATAAATATTTTCGTTTTTAACAATAAAATTTTGAAAAAGGAATTTTGTATAAAAAGTCAATATTTTTACTATTAGAATACAATATTTTAATATATTTGACACATGAGATTTAATAAAATGAATATTCCTTTTATATGAATTCCAATTTTATAAACTTTTATTTATATTTTTTTAAAAGTCTTTGGAAATTAAAAATCAAATATTTTCTTTCTTAATAAAAAGGAAACTATATGATTATACCTTTTTATAGTTATACAATTTTTAATTTCTACCAAAATATATGCATAATTTTATGCAATTTTCTATTTTTACGTTATAGATTTTTAATCTTAATATTATTTGAAAGCCTCCAAAATTTGTAAAAATAAACATAGTTCACATAAATCTAAACTATTAAATAAGTGACGTAAATATAAACTTTTTTTTTTTGATAATCCAGGGTTCTCCGCTTCGCGAGTCATTCCCTGGGCCCGGTAAGGCAGCGGTCCACTTCATCCGGGAGGGTATTAACCTGGGCCGAAGCCCAGTACCACTAATGGTGACATGGAAGAGGAAGTTCGCCTCCGACTGGCGTCGAACCCGGGAGCATGACAATTAGCCCCCAAGGCTCTAACCAGTAGAGCTACCTCATCCCGTCATAATATTATTTGAAAGGATCTTCCTTTCATAAGGAATATAAAAGGAATATTCATTTTATTAAATCTCATGTGTCATATAAAAGGAATATTCATAAAAATCATGGCTCTAACTGGTAACCATGAAAGGAATCACGAGCAATAAGAAGGAAAAGAATGATGAGAAAAATAATAATAAAAGGAATATCTATTACTTATGTTCCTCTCCAAATTTGATAAGGAATAAATATAGTCTATAATTCTTTAAATGTAAAGAAATGTTAAGGAATCATAGTTAACATATATTCTTTGTAAATAATGTTAAATTGTATTGAATGATAAGGAATTCACTATTCCTACTCATTCATTTGATCGTCATTTAGAGCCTATGTCTTTCTATTGTAAGAAAAAAATCCACATGGCTTCTATCAAAAAATTTGTTATTCTTTAGATATATGTAAAATCAAAATAAAAATCATGAGTTTTTGGAGAAAAATCTCTTAAAGAGAATGTTCTTATTGAGATGATTTTCACTGATGGTGAGATAATTTTTAAAATTCATATTTTTCTAATTTCTGCTAATCCTACAATTATATAAAAAATCAAAACTCAAGAAAATGAATTGTATTCATGCAATAATTAAAGGTCGTGACTTGTTTAATAAGTTTGAAAAATTTAGTAAAATGTTAATTAAAAATAATTAACAAATAACAATTTTAAAACTGATGATTTAAATTTTTTGAAATAAATATCATGATCAAGTTGAATATATTGCAAAAACAATTATAACACCACAACTAAACAACTTACAAATAAATCTTTACATAAGATAAAATAAAAATAGACAAAAATATTACTAAAGATAATAAAATATCAGTCAAAATTATTATATTTTTAGTTTTTTTTTTTAAATATGATGACCGGACATGGGCGCAGATTAGTCATCTACTATAACATTAATTGTAACATTATTAGTTTTCATAGCATTTAATCAAGTTTCTTCCAGTTATAGCCTTTATCTATACAAATTACATGTAAATAAATGAACTAAGATAATAGAACGACAGTAGTGGATGCAAAGGAACCGATAGTAATAAAATCGGAGGAAATTATAATGGCAGAAAAACACACCGGAGGAATAAGAGGTGGTCTTGATGATTACAGAAAAATGATTGTAGATACAAAGAAGCATTGATTTTGTATGCTCAAAGTCTTGTATTTTTTTACTAAGAGAAATAAGCATATAAGTATTATTGAAGTTGTAGAAAAATTATTATTGAAGTTATGTTGACCAAAAAAGTAATACTGAAGTTATACGTTCATGGGATAATTTGTGTAATAACTAATTTTAAAATCATAATTAATAACATAATATTGATTTTAATATTATTAATTCTCATAGCATTAGTTCCATTTTTTCTGGCTATAGCTTTCTTTATAAAATTTATATGTAAATAAATAAACTGAGAGAATAAAATGATGGTAATGGATGCAAAGGAACCGACTGTAATAAATCGGAGGAAACGGTAATGGCGGAAGGACACACTAGAGGAGCATGGAATATATATATATATATATATATATATATATATATATATATATATATATATATATATATATATATATATATATTGTAAGACTATATTTATATTGTATGTTTTACAATAGAGTAGAACACAATAAAAATTCATTTAAGCATAAATAGTCAATCTTCTCTAATAACCATATGTATCTAATAAAATATTAAGCAACATAAAAACAAAATTATAAGTAGCTTATGTGAAAATAACTCTTCAATCTTATAAGAATATACAAATGAGAATATAAATAAAATGGAACAGACTAAATGGTATAGCATATATTAAAGAAATTATCAAACGGTTTAAAAACTATAATATGTATGTATTTGGCAAATAGTATAGGCCTATATTTACAGTTATGATATTGGATTGTGATGGTGGTTACGAATGCATCAGTGGTGGTAGAAACAATTTATGTAACGATGTTGCACATTTGGTGGTGGTCGTGGTGGCTACTATGATAGTGGCTGAATAATAGATGTTGTAGAGAGTTGATAGTGATTACGGAAAAATGTGATATTGATTACGGAAAAAGAAGTAATAGTTGAAGATGAGGTATTTAATAGGAATAGGTGCCAATAAATACAAAAACAGTGAAATTATGGATTTAGTAGTGGTCGTAGTGGAGATACTCTAAAGTCTGACAATGATGACGTTAATGGAAGAACTGAAGTGACAATATTGGTTGGTAAATGAAGAAGAAGATTTTTAATCTTTTATTATAATATATATATCTTACAATACTAAAAGGTGAATAAGATCAACATTTAGGCTATCTACGTCAGCTGGAAATTCAAGTCAATCATATGCTTTCATTTACCACATCATGTATATCATTTTGTTTTTGAGTTTTTTTTCTTTTCCTTTTTAATATTGTCGTTTGTATAAACTGTAAGCCAAACATCATGTTGTATTAAATCACTTTCTAAATCTTTCCAATATGTATCTTCCTCCTTCAATCAATTTTGGTTATTTTTTTCTCATTTTATTCGCGTTCTTAAAAAAAAACACGCAATCCCTCTTAACACCTCCTTCATCAAATTTCTGATGAGTGACAGTTACCAGTCCTCCGCTGCAGATACCTCTTGCTAGACATGGAGATTGACCGCAGATACCAACGACACTGAAAACATGGATGTGATTTCTTACAATAATAAAAGTTGAATACGATCAACATTTAGGATATTCACGTCAGCTGGAAGTTTAGGCCAATCATATGTTTTCATTTTACCACATAAGGTATATCATTTTGTTTTTGAGTTTTTTTCTTCTTTTTCTAGTCATGAAAGAGTTTGTTCTAATAATTAAGATATATATGTCTTTTCCTCTTCTTATATTACCGTTTGTGTAAACTGTAAACCAAACATCAAGTTGTATTAAATCACTCTCTAAATCTCTCCAGTGGTGTATCTTCCTCCTCCAGTCAATTTCAATTACCTTTTCCTCATTCTATTCGCGTTCTTAAAAAATCCGCAATCCCTCTTCACACATCCTTCATCAAATTCCTGATGAGTGACGGTTACCGGTCCTCCGCTGCAGCTACCTCCTGCTAGACCTGGAGATTGGCCGCAAATACCAACAACACTGAAAACATGGATGTGATTTTGTCCATCCATGTTACCTCAATCGAGATATGTACGGATCCAACTATGGTGTTATCGCGGATTATGTTCCAACGGGGTGAGTAATCCCAAACCAATCTTTATTAGCGGTTATCTTTTGAGTATCTTATGATCTTTACCAAGGCTGATGATTTTACTAGAAGTTTTAAATCTCAATTTCAATCGCTGAACGAAAACATTTTGCAAGCTTTACTTGATTATTTTCTCTTTTAGGCTTCAATTTTCCTCTAGCAACAATCAATCAAGAAAACAATAAACATGACATTTTAAACAACACTCTTTTATCTAGCATGATTTATTTCAATGTGCTACGTTTGATTTTAGATTGATGAATCAGAATAATGCACTTTTGAAAATGTTTTCATTTTGGATTGACTCGCAAGTAATTTACTTTATTTGGTGTCACGAATTGGTTCGTTGTGCTTTTCTATTACTTTTAAACCCTCAAAATTCCATAGAAATGATGAGCGTGAATTAGAACATTTATGGGGTTTAATATGATAACAAGAGACGATCATGAATATTGGAATTATTGAGTTTTGTGTGCACTTGACATGATAGGTCTATGTCAGTTTTTCAACTTCTAAGTTGAGATCTCTAGTGCAGAGCAAAGTTGGAAGGACAATTTGGAATCTCTTGGGTATGTTCTTCTATATAAGGTATATATATGTTATGCTTACAGCCTTACTTATCCAATATATTTATAATTTGCTCCCATTTGATATATTTACCTAGATTTCTCTTCGTAATCTGCCTTGGCAAGGCCTCCGTGCGGGTACCATAAAGAAAAATTATGACAGTATTGAGGTAATATTTACTGATAAGTTTACAGTTGTATTGAAAAATCCGTTTAAAGGTTATGCTCGGATGTTTTCTCACTAAGAACTGATTAGTTTGCCTATATATGTTTCAGGTTATTAGTTCACCTAATTTTATTGGAAAATCTTGAATTATTTACTTTTCGACTCTAGCTCTAGCTCTAAACCAAAAGCAAACAACATTTGTATTGAAAGTTTTACATCATTTAAAATCTTGGAGAGAATATAATATTGTCTCTGTGTTCCAACAGTTAAGTCTTACCACTGCTCTAAATCCTCATGTGCCATTTGGCAAATAGACCAAAAATACCTTCACGTAAGCCTCTAATTGCAATTGCATTAATTGTTAGCATCTTATACATGGGTCTCTATTAGAAGAGATATAAATGTCAACATAGACCCATGAACTATGTCGTTTTGTGAATCTTATTGCGATTTCTTGAGAGAAAATCTCTGGTGGATTCTGAAACATTCAATGTGTGCTTGATATGTGATTCAATAGATAGTGTGTGGTATATTTGTTTGGGCAGGTGATATATTGTGACTTCAAATCTTCTAACGTACTCATAAATGATAAACTTTTTTAGTCCAACTTTAAACTTTCAAGAGAAGGACCTCAGGGTGATAATAATCACGTCACAATTTTTTATTGCGCTGTTAGTTTAGTGGTGTGCATTCAATTAGGTTTTGTTTTGGTTTAAGTCGTTTTAGTTGATGAATTTTTTTATATTCATTCTTCTTGATCCTTATTTCCGTTCATTTCATAGAAAGTTTATTGTTCATAGAAGTTTCTTTTCATGTTTGATACTATAAAAATATTTTTTTATTGTTCATACAATTAAATTGGTTTTCCAAAACAGTTTGACACCATCACTCAGTTTAATATCAAATAAAAAGCTTGGGTTGCCAAAATCATAGAATAAAAGCTAATCTTTATATATATTATTATAATACCTGAACATGAAATTTTATATTACAAATGTACTCATTTTCTTATCCTATCCACGAGAAACCACTCAAGCATAGGCTTTATAATTCACACATCAATTTACATTTTATCTCTTTTCGGACTCCTTATAAGACTCAACCGCAAAAAAAGATATTTTTTTCTCTAATTTGGTTATATAAAATTAATTTTTACCACGAGTTTTATAATTAGTCAATCTCTGTAACTAAAGTTCGTAGTATGTCTTTCTCCCTGTTTTTCCAATCTATATGGAGGAGACTGCAAATCTTTAGATAAGGAATACATTACAACTACTCTCTAATGTTTATTGTAGGAACAATATCATTGTCTTCTAACCTATACAAACTAAAAATAGGGTTACAAAGACGGCATCATATAGTTCGGTCCCTGCATTCTGGGGAGCATATAGCCACATTAATCTTACTAATATGCTGATAAAAACTCCTCTTACCAATCTTACTAACACATAAATTTCTTCTGTAAGCTATACTATTCCAAAACACTATACATACTTCAATATGGAATAGCAAAAGTTTACTTTGATTGAAAGAGAAACATATTAAGTGCCTCATTTAAACGTCTTGGAAGCAAAACAAACAATACCAAAGTAATACTATGTTTTATCATAGGCATAATAAACATGAGCATAATATTGGCAGTCAAGGCTACACAATTTAACATAAATTGTGGGTGCAAAGCCACAAAAGAAAATACAATTATCTTGGTAATAATTTTTTTCCGTACGAAGTTTCAGAGGAAACAAATTTAATACTAACTAACATGCGAATTTGATGTAGCAAACAATATAATCATTACAAAAAAAAATGATTTCTTGACATTCCTTGTTGTAATAATAAGGGATGCACTTTATTTTTGGGTTAGATAGTTAATTATGAGTTTTTTTTGGTTACCTGATCCAGTTTCCATAAGTTAATTGGTTTAAACTGATCTTTTTGAAATGATGTATATTTTGGTGAAACAACTGTTGGAAATAAATCCATATAAATTAGGACCACGTTTGTTTTTGTAGTGCAACATCTAGATGTAGCATCTCAGAATAAAATCTAGATATTGCATCCACATGTTGTTCGTTTTTAGTTATATTTCCATCAAGATATAACATGTAGATGCTAAATTGTGTTTTTATATTTATGTAATAACAGCATTTGAATACTCGTAGTTAAAAAGACTAAAAATGCATGATTTTTATTTTAAATAATGAACTAATTATAATATTCAAATAAATATAATTTTGAATTTTGGCGGGAAAACGAGATTTTATAATTTTTTCAGGAAACTTAATTTTGCGGTTATGGCAGAAAAACACGATTTTTATTTTTTCAAAAAACATGATTTCAAGTTTCAGTGGAAAACGCGATTTTACAGTTTTGGTGGGAAAAATCGATTTTGTGGTTTTGGCAAGAAAATTAGATTTCATGGTTTTTGTGGGAAAACTAATTCTACGGTTTTAGTGGAAAAATACGATTTTCTAGTTTTCGGAAAGTGTGATTTTACGGTTTTTGCGAATAATATGCAATTTTACCGTTTTTGCAGAAAACACAATTTTATGGTTTTGACGGGAAAACGCGATTTATATAAGTGTGATTTTTTTGTGTTTTGACATATTCTAACATATTTCATTTTAAATTAATAAGTATTTTTATGTTAAAACACATTTATATGAAGTTTGAAATATCAACAGAAAAGAATAGACAAAGTAAATAATCGGCCAATCCATCAATAAGTTCATTTCATGATACATTTACATGTATAATTACCATTTTACACAAGATTTTAAAATGGAAAATGTATTTTTCGTTAAACCGAATGATGAAACTTAATGCAATTCTCTTATTTAATTTGAATTAACCACAAAATATCTTTGAGTAAAGAAAATCAATAATTTATTGCAGTCAACTCTCAAAAATTATGACTAATTCATGGCGATTTAGTGATTGAAAAACTTACCCAAAATTTAAAAGGTAAGAATTCGAGTCATCTCAATATTATGTTGCAATAAAGTGATGAAAACAAAAATACATCGTCGTACCTTTATTATATTATTTTTTGAATTCCATGTAATAGGAAATAACATAAATTGGGGGGGGGGGGGGGGGGGGGGGGAAATTAAAAGTATAAAATGACACGATAAATCATTTAGAGAAAATTTTAGTTTTTCTGTCTTGGTCCAGAACTTTGCTTTTGAAGGCGATTCAACGATTTCTACTATTACTGTAAGTTTGTTGTTTGTTATGAAATAATTATATGTTCTAAGTGATTTTAGTATTTAATTCTTTTGCTAAAAATCTTCAATAGCAGTAGTTGATTGGATAATAAAAAACTATCAATTTGTGAAAAGGTCGACATCTTATACAGACCCTTTTCACAAATCATCATATTTTGATTCTATATACTATGACATCTTTTGTATGAAAGTGAAAACATGGAAGTCATTGTATATGCATATATGACATCTACTTAATTACAAATATGTTATCTTGAAACAAGTATTAGAGTTTTAATTAATAAATCTTAAAATGTTAAAGTTTGTGAGGGGTTCCATAAATTTAGGATTGATAATCTATTTCCTTATGAAAAGTATCATATAGCAGCATATAGACCTTAAACTAAGACCCAATGCTAGATCTCCCATGAACAGAAAGTTTGAAACATATACTTCCCTTAATTTAAATTTCACAACTTCAAACACACACAAAATCAATTTTATTAGTTATTACCTACAAACCAAAGATAAACCTACCAAACTTAATTTAAACCAAACAAAGCCTTAATCTAACATAACCCAAACCAAAAACTGACCCAACCACCTATCTTCTTCTTTATCTCCAATTTTTGTTTCCAGATTTTTGTAAACAATTTATTCTTCTCGATGAAAAACAGAAGATTACAAAAAGATATATTGAATCTAAATGATAAGACAACAACACACAAACAAACAAGAATAACAACAACAAATTTATGAAACATAGATGAATTCAAGAATCTAATCTACTCCCCCCCCCCCCATTTCTCTTCAAAATCTTCTTTCTCTCTCTCTTCTTTATCTCAAACCTTAACTCTTCGTCGAAACTCACATGTGCATCTTCTCTCTTTTCCAAAACCCAACAATATATCTCCAAAGCCCACCAACCCCATTTCACCTCCCCCTAAGAACTTATCTGTCTCCATTTAGATTCACAAATACTTCAGTCGACATATCGCAAACATAAGAGCAGGCCCGGCCCAGTACAGAGTACAGCCTAAAGCAAAATAAATATTTCTGCCCCAAAATCTCGAACCCTGCACCCTTCACCAAACAAATCAGAACACAACCGCTGAACTATATACAAGTTTTTGTAATTATTATGCCCTTAAATACTTAACGTAAGTTGGCGCCTAAAGCCCTAGCTTCTTCATAGGTCTTTTCCTTTGGGAAGGAATTTGTCTTCCTTGCGAACCCAGATTCTTGCCCCTCTTCCATATCACAATCCACAAGCACATTGAGAGAAAACTTTTGAAAGATTATGATAAAACAAGAAGAGGGATTGGGGAATACATTAATTTGAAGAAGTTAAACCACAAGAGAGATTTAGGCCATGTTCCTTTGTGTATCTAAACGATGTATTTGGATGCTAATATTCAGATGTTGTTCGTTTGGACACTATTGCATCAGCATCGAAATGTATCATATATAATATCTAGATATTCAAGATACTAAAAATGTAGAGTTTGGATATTTGCATCTCAAAATCTTAAACACTTAAATACCCTTAATACAAATATAAAAATTGTTTAATTAGATATTATAATTATTTATAATATTTTAATCGGAAATCATGTTTTCTCACCAAAATGTAAAAGCTTGTTTTCTCGTCAAAAAAAAATGTGTCTTTTCAGCAAAAAATTTAAATCGCGTTTTTCCACCAAAACCGGAAAATTGTGTTTTCCCTCTCTAACAAGAAAATCGCATTTTCCGCCAAAAATTACAAAATTGTGTTTCTCGCCAAAACCGTAAAATCGTGTTTTCCTACCAAAACCGTAAAATTGTGTTTCTGCCAAAACCGTAAAATCGTGTTTTCCTGCCCAAAAAACGTGTTTTACCGTAAAAAAAGTGAATCAAAGTTTCCGCCAAAATCCTTAAATTGCATTCTCCCCTCAAAATAAAAAAAAATCATGTTTCCCGCCAGACCCCGTAAAATCATGTTTTCACATCAAATCCGTAATATCGTAATTTCTCACCAAAACCATAAAATCATATTTTCTCACCAAAACCGTAAAATGATATTTTCCTTTTAAAACCGTAAAATCGTGTTTTTCGCTAAAACCGTAAACTCGTGTTTTCCCACCAAAACTAGAGAATCTTGATTTCTCATCAAACCCCACAAAACCGTAAAATCATGTTTTCTCGCCCAAACCGTAAAATCATGTTTTCTCGTCAAAACTGAAAATAGTGATTTCTCGTCAAAACAAGAAAATCGTGTTTTCCCGTCAAAATAAAAAAAATCAATTTTTCCGTCAAAACATAAAAAAAAACATGTTTTCTTGTCAAAAATGGAAAAGGTTTCATGCCAAAACTGTAAAATCATTTTTTTTTCTCCAATATCGTTAGTTATGTGTTTTTCTTCCAAAATCAGAAAATTAAATTTCCGGTCAAAACCCACAAAATCATGTTTTCCACACAAAAATGCAAAATTAATATTAGATATATTTATTTGAATCTTATAATCAGTTCATTATTAAAAATAAAATGATGCTCTTTTAGTTATTTTAACTACTTGTATTCAAATGCTATTATGAAATTAAAAACGAACAACTTAGCATTTAGATGTTGCATCCGGATGCAAATACTAACTATTAAAACAAACAACATTTGGATGTTGCATTCAGATGCTACATATAAATGATGCATCAAATACAATAGTGAACAAGGTCATGTTTAATATGGGCACGGGGAAGAAGAAGAAAAGAGGCGTGGGATAATTTTTTGGGTAGTCAATTCTTTTTGTTAAGGGTTAATTTTGGTTTGGTATCAAGTTAATGATTAATTTGATAGATTGTAAACCAACTTTATTTCGTTTTATGTGTTTTGAGATCGAGAAGTATGAGTTTTTGTGTTTCTAAGTTGTGGAATTTTAATTTAGGGAGATATAGCTTTCGAACTTTTTGTTCTGGGATATCAAACACTAGGTCTTAGTTCGTATTTGGTGCTATACGATATTTATCGTGGAGAAATAGATGTCGACCCGAGAATTTACAATATTAATCAACTCAATTGTGGAATTACTAGTGGTTTCGCAGTGATTTCTTGATTTCAGATTTCAACTTTTATAGCATTTTGAAATTTAAATCAGATTTTGTGTAGATTATGTATCTAGTAATAAAATAAAGTTTTGGTTATATTATAAATAAATAATCATGTAATGTTTGAATACAATTAGGAGGATGAAAGAAAATGAGTATCCAATTCGTTCCGGTGAAGAAGATTGCCCGTTTTATATTAAAACTGGTCGATGTGGCTTCGGAGAAACTTGTCGTTTCAATCATCCAAAGGTAAGAAGCAACATTATCTATTTAGTTTTATTTTAAGTTTCAAAGTTCCTTATGGCTTTTACTACTTTTGACATCTTATTAGGAGATTCTAAAGAAGCTTAGTCTGCAAAAATGTAAGGTACGAGCATATTACATAAGTGAATTTAATAAAATAAAACGATATTTTGTTGATAGTTATGCATTTGACTTAAGCTAGCAAAAGGAACACAACTTGTTCTAGTTTTGTAATATCATTTAAGAGGTAACAGTTTGCTCTTCTATATGCAATTCGTTCAGTTTTTCCTGGGAGGAAAATGTAAGTACGGCTCAAAATGTAGATTTAAACATTCAAAGGAAGGGGATGGTACAGAAGCTATGCCTCAGGTAATGCATATAAGTTACTATACTATTCTTCTCAACCAAATGTGAAAAGACTTAACTGAGTCTCTTCTTCAGGATCAGAAAAGACAGAGAACTGAGTCAAGCTATAGTCCAAGTCCAGAGAGGAAGGTAACCATAACTAAATATCATTATTTATACTTTTGATTTTCTGTTTTTAATTTATAAATTTATGAAAAATTACTAAA
Source organism: Moricandia moricandioides (assembly GCA_905132885.1). Lineage (NCBI taxonomy): Eukaryota > Viridiplantae > Streptophyta > Magnoliopsida > Brassicales > Brassicaceae > Moricandia > Moricandia moricandioides. Next base: position 133,851 of record CAJHQQ010000139.1, read on the forward strand.
AACACCACAAGTTAAATACCACTTTATAAAAATACATTCAATCAAAAATATATTAAACATTTAAGTTTACATTTTAGTGGTTATTGTTTAGAGTTTAATGTTAAAGGGATGTTATTGAATTTCTAACTGTTTTATAAATATTTTAAATTTTTTCTCTTTTTCATCATAAATTTGATGTATTTTTGAAAATAATCACTCATTAAAGGTAAATTTGACACTAGTATGAAACTTGTGATAAAATTGAAATTTATCATCTGTTTTACTTATCCTCGGCTTAATCCGGAGGAACAGAGAAAGAGAGATATCGAGAGGCAGAGGAAGGAGGCTCGCTTGAAAATTGAGCAGGTGTTGAATTGACTCATCTAACATTTCTCTCAATTTTGGTTTTTTTGAGATATCATATGAGAGTTTTTAGAATTGGTTTTTGTTCAGATAAAGCAAAAAGTTTGCTTCGATGATTGGTTTCAAGTCGAAGATGTAGTCAAGGAACTCGGATATGTAATTACAGAGATCGAAGGGCAGTGGATGTTAGAGTTGCGAGAACACAAAAGTGAAACCTAAGATTCTTGGAGCAAAAGAAACTGATATGTGTTGGGAAGCTTTTGTAATTTCTGTCTTGTGTGTGTTGTTGTTTTTGAGTAAAGTAACTTCTAAAGATTGAGTTTGGGATAAATTTGAGTCTATAATATATTTTATTTGGATTTATAAGTAATTTTTTTCTGAAATCTGAATTTTGTATATCGTTAATCTAAATAATTTATATATTCTATATACGGTTTAAAATTCTTCATTTTATGTAATTGTTGGAAGTGGGTTTGATAGCTCAAAGTTAAATCAGTGTTATAAAATAGTTTTCCATTTAGGATAATATCAGCTAAGCTTGGCATTAGGGTCATCGGGTCGGATTTGGATCAGATTTTGTCGGATCTGGATCATTCGGATCTTATATATTTAAATCTAATAGGGTAATTAGAAGTTGTCGGTTAGGTTCAGTTAGGGTCATGTTGGATAAGTGTTGGTTCGGGTCTTAAATAGTTAGATCCAATAAGGTAATTAGAAGTTGTCAGTTCAGGTTCGGTTCAGTTCTGGGTTGGGTTCGGGTCATGTCGGGACCGGCCCAAAAAAATACTCAGAAACACAAAACAATACCTTAAAATATTTAAATACTTAAAAATATTCAAAATTTTATCCAAAATCTGACCCGAATACATGAAAAATACCAAATTTTTATCCGATTATCCAACTTATATTTTTGAAAATTTAAATTTTACCTAAAACCTAAAACCATACCCGAAAACTCAAATCTGAAACTTAGAAAAAATACCTATATATACTTAATATATACTATAAGTTTTGGGTATTCCGAGTACTCTGTCGGGTCTCAGGTTCAAGTCGGGTCGGACCCAAGATCCGCCGGTCCTCCACAACAAAACATAATAGGGTAAAAAGATCGGTTCAGTTCCTATCTGAATCGGAATTTTTCGGGTCGGTTTCGAGTCTAGTCATCGGGTCCGAGTAAAATGCCTATCAGCCTATCCGATGAAAAGTCTATTTTATTTACTATCTTAGTCAGATTGTTTTGACATTTGGGATGAACAATTGAAATGTCATCACAATGAACCTAGACGCGGCACTAAACATAGTTGTACCGCTGAAACGCCGAGACTACAATGATGATTTAGGAGCCAACTGCCCTACTCCCTAGAGACAAAGGTTCGATATATATATATATATATATATAACCATTCTTTTCTCCAAATGATGTCATGTTTGTATATCTGGCAGGTGCATCCAGATATATTTTATCCAAATGTTCCATCTGGATGTTGGTCGTTTGTATATTATGTTTATGCACCTCGACAAAGCATATGAATGCAACTATATTCGTTTATTTTTTATTTTTTAAACTTGCATCTACATCCAAATGCACTTGTTATTAAAATAAACATTTTACGGTTTTGGACAAAAAATACGTTTTTACGGTTTTAGTGGAAAATATATTTTTACGATTTTGACCAGAGCCTCAGGAGAAACACCGTGCAAACAAAACAAGGAGTAGCAATCTTAATCCACAGCAAACTACCACCACAACCAGAATCAAAGAAGTTGGTTCAAAGCTAGACACAAAAGCGAGCCTTTGAAACAGCTACAGATCCAACATGCAAAGAGAAAGATCAACGAAACTGAATCACCATCGAACATGCAAGACAGAGACTGATCTAAAACCGTTAGAAGCTTTGCCAACAAAAAGAGATTTGGAAATCAAGATAAAATTTTGATTTTGTAGACTCAAGAAGCTTTGAAACATGGAAACGAGAAAAACAAAGTCCGCCCGACGACGTGGCTATGAGAGCCCGATCGTCGGCCGGAAAAACAAAGATCAGATCTAAAAAATTTGATCTGTAGAGAAAATTGCAATCACTTTCCTATGAACATAGCTGTGTATCTCTATTTGTATATCAATATTCTTGTATCTTCACATTCATATTATCAACTTAATCCAAAAGCGTTGCATCTTTAATTTGCTACCAGTTTAATACATGTGTCTTACACGGAATGAGTATTGTGGATACAAATTATTTTTATGTACTATTATTTATTCTTTGGTATTTTTTTAATGTTGAATAATTATGCTATTATAAAGTATGAGAAATATTATAAGCGATTCTTCAGCTGACAATTATACATGCTTTATGAGAATTCACGTCTAATTGCATCACATGAACCGCCCTGTCGGATGCACGCTCAACAATACTCTTTCCGCCATGTTGCAGATCTCTTGTAAACTTTTTTTTTCCACTAATTCGCATAATTCTGTCTTTTCTATGATTCGAAATCCAGACCTCTTAGTGTAGAAACATTAGTGAATCATAACCACTTGACCAAATGGGCTTTCAATATTTTTTTGTCCCTTTTCATATTCAAAAATAGTAAAATAATAAATATATATTAAATAATTGAAAAATCAATAATTATTGCGTATATAATTAAATTGGCATGAACACATAAAACAAAATAGTCACTCTTGTTTATTTAAAATCATTTATAGTAAGTAGATCTAAACAATTACTTTTATTTATTTTATATGGTATATAATTAAATCTAAATGATTTTAAAATAGATATATACTATATTTTTTAATATGGTTATCTATTAAGTGAGACTTTCTACTCATGTGATTTTATTATTATTTGTATCATTTTAGTAGTTTATAATCATTTTTTAAATTTAATGAAAATTTAAAAAATATATATATTAAATTCTCAATACTTGTTCAATGCAGATTTTGAAATTAAAACATTTATATATTTTGATACGGTATATAGTTTCATTTTGAATGATATTAAATAGATATATATCTAAACCGTAGTATCTATTAAATGAGATTTTACTCATATGATTTTATTATCATTTGTATCTTATTATAACAAAAGTTTTAAACCACTGATCACAAAGTTTTCCATGTGAAACTTAACAATATTTAATAATTTATAGTCATTTAATAATTAAAATATAACATATACAAAAATCTATTTTTATTATATGATTAATGTAAATATTTAATTTATTTTAATAATATAAAATAAATAAATAAATGATAGAGGATACACAATTATTATCAAGTTTTTGTTATTAAAAATCATTAATTGTCATATATATTTTTGTCTTGTTAACTATGCTAACAAACTATAAAAAACATTACATATAGGACATCACAAGTGACAATTCTACATTTCTTATGAGGATTCACGTCTGACTGCATCACCCTAAACCGCAGTGTATGAGATCCATTTCTGACAATATTCTTTGCGCCATGCTGAAGATCTCTTGTAAACTATTTTTTTATTTTTTTGCATAATTCGCTTTTGCTGGGAATTGAAACTCAGATCTTCTAGTGTAGCAACATTAATTAACCTTTGGTCATTATAGTCATATGTATTCATGTAATTTCGTGGTTTTTATTTAAGGTAAGAATAAATAGTATTTTATATTAATAACTAATTTTATTGTTAGTTTAATAAAAGATATAATATGTTTAGATAGAACAATTTATTTTTTTAAGATTTTAAGAATCGTTTTATTGAATTATTTTAATGATATTTACTCAGTTATTATAAGAACTATTTAAGTCAGTTATTATTATTTTTCCCTTATAACCTTAACAAAGTAGCTGTTAAAAGAAACACATGCAGTAAAACAATAAAACATTTTCCCGCCAATAAGAAAAACAAATGAAGTGGTAAATATACTGTCAAATAACGAACTTTAGAGTTTTGGATTTAAAGAATCAAAACCCATTCCTTGATTTGATTTACAGAGCAAAGAAGAGGCGCTGAGAAAAGAGATAACACAAACGCAATGAGCGACAGAGAGAACTCAGAGAAGAGAGTCGAAGAGGCTAAAGAAACTGATACGAGAACAGAGTCGACATCCATGGAAGAAACAGAGGTAACACACAAAGAATCTGAACGATAATCTTCTCTCTTCTTTACTGCGACTACTTATTTGGCTATCTAGAGAGAAGTCAAAGTCGCCACGGAAACAGAGTTGAACTATGTGCTTCTTGCAAAGGTTGATGTTTTGCTTTTTGATTTCGATTCTCAGGGACGAGATACGGATGTGGGTACGAGCGAAGCTGGTGCTAGAACTGATCGGAGACACGAAACAGATCCAAGATCGTCGGGAGAGAAGAGGGTAAAGAAACTGAACAAGAACTCACTACTCTGTTCTTTATCATTATGCTAAAACAGAGTGAGATACTGTTTTCTCAGGAGAATGCAACTCAGACCCGACACGAGTTGGGTCAGTCGAGTCGTCATCCAGTTCGCACCGGTGTAGAAGATTGTTCCTATTACCTGAAAAATGGTCGTTGTGGCTTTGGACTACGTTGCAGATTCAATCATCCACCAGTGAGAACACAAAAAGAAAGAGTACTTACTATGTATAAGTTGCAAGATTACCTCATGGTTTTATTCTCTTTGATACAGCTTCCGCAGAGAAATGAGATGAGACATGACATGGTGCAACCGGGTCCATGTCCAGGTGCAAGAGATTGTAGACAATATCTACAAACTGGGGAGTGTAGCTATGGACTTAAGTGCAGATTCAACCATCCTCCTGCACCGGTGAGTAACAAAGAAAGCAAACTATGTTACTTTCTGTCTAAGTATTAGTTTCAGTCTCCCTAATAATGAAAAAAACATCTTAATTAGGTGCCTCCGGAGAGGGTTAGCCGGCCGATTTGTAAGGTAGAGTTCTCTAATTTGATAGATTCATGTTGTCTGGTTTAGTACTGGTCTCCTGGTTACTTGTGTTGTAAGAAACTTCCTTTTCTACTTTGCAGTTTTTTCAGAGAGGAAATTGTAAGCACGGCTCAGATTGTAAGTTTACACATTCAATGAGTGGGGATGGTTCAGAAACTATGCTTCAGGTTGTGGTTGGTTACCTATTATACTATTCTTATCTGCCAAATGTGATAAGACTTTCAATTTTCTTCTCACCATGCCATTTAATGTTTTATTATAAATTTGGTACTCAGGCTACAACTTGGGGTAAGAAATTTCGTGAGAAGAGACACGGTGCAAAGTCAAGCTCTAGGCCATGGAAGAGGGTAACTAAGCTAAATCTTCTTGTTTTAAGTTAATTTCTCAGGCCAGAGTTATTCTAAGTTAGTAAAACAGAGTATCAGATAAGCACCTTACTCTGTTTGTTTACTCTGTTTGTTTGCTCTGTTTGTTTACTCTGTTTGTTTACTCTGTTTTTTACTCTGTTTTTTTTTTAACTTAATTCACAGGAGAGGCAAGCTCATGATCTTGAGGAGCAGAAACAGAAGAAGAGGAGGGTGGAAATTTTGAGAATTGGTCCCTCTAATCAATCCGGTGAAGGAGGGATTCAAACGCAGCAGAGATTGGAGGTAAAGAAACAAGACTCTGCTTCTCTTCTTTACTGACACCAAGTTCTTATTTTGGTTTGTTTATTTTCCTTCAAACTAGATTCCAGAGAATCACAACGTTATTGCTCAGGAGAATCTACAAGAACAGGCAGATGTGGAGAGGCAGAACAGAGAGGCTCAAGAGAAAGCAGAGGAGGAACGTAGACAACAGATAGCTAATGCTAGGAGGGCAGCTCGTTTGCGTCTTGAGCAGGTATTGATTTGGATCATGAAGATTTGGATCATCATATAGGTACGATATTAATTCATATGATGCTTTTTTTCATCTTCTCTTCAGATGAGACCGAGAGTTCTAACCAGTAACGTGGATCAGCTCAGAAACGCATTACCAGATATTGGGATTAACAGAAAAGAGGGCGATGGGTTTTAGGAGAAAACAGAGTTACTAGACACACCCAAGAGAACTAATCAGATTGTTTGGGACGCAAGTAAACGATATGTCTTGGGATGATTTAGGTCAAAGCTTTTGGTAGTTTCAATCTTGTGACTGTTTAGTGTTGTGTTAGTTCAGTTGATAGCCAATTACAGTTCTGAAAGACAATCATATTAGTATGAAACTGATCTTTTTTTTAAATGCAATGTATATTTTGGTTAAACAGTTGATGACATTTAATGCATATGCTTTTAAACAGTTGATACATTTAGCATATGAAGATTCTCATTCTGTTTCATAAAAGAAAATTGAAGATTCTCATTCTGTTTCATAAAAGAAAATTGAAGTTTTCCCATTCTGTTACTTGACAGACAACGCATAGTCCGGTTCCTTGGAAAACAAGAAAACCAAAATGTGTTGCATAAGCTTTTGTAATTTCAACCTTGTGGTTGTTATAACATTAGTATGAAACTAGTAGAGTAAAAATATTTTCTCATCATCAATAAATTTAGACTTCAATATTCTTTTGTATGCTCAAAATTATTTTGTTCTATTTTTTACTCAAGAAAACATCATGCATATTACAGCTAGATATAGTTCTGAGAAAAGTAGTATAGTCAATTGCAATCACACTAGCATGAAACTAGTACAGTTAAACATATTTTCATCATCAAGATATTTACACTTCAATATTCTTGTATGCTCAAAATTATATTGTTGTGTTTTTGTACTTAGAAAACCAGTTTGATGGAAGTGTTGATGATGATACTGATAGAACGATTTTTTGACTGATTCCACAATCAACCAAGAAGCATAATCTTGAATCTAAAAACACTATTAACTCGCTAATCACTAAGACAAGTGAATCCACACAAGCTTGAATGATCAACAAACACAAAGACACAATGCTTTGAAGAAAAGAAACTTAAAAGTTTATTAATTTTTGGTTAAATATTTCATGCCTTTACAATGAAGCTTCTAATGAACTTATATAGGAGTACAAGGATTTAGAAAGCTAATAAAAACAAAAACATGCTGAATTTAAGAAAAACTAGCCGTTAGGCTTTAATGAAAGAATCTCGGTCAAAATAGAAATTGTGATGAAATGCTTGTATCTGGAAAACTTTGGGAAGATACTAGGAGCCTTTGGAAGCTTCTGTTTGATGGAGAAAATCGCCAAAACATCTTCAATCAAGGAGAGAAGTAGCCGTTGGGTTTGATTGCAAATCAGTTCCAAGAATGGTAAGTCTTGATGTTGAAGAATCTTCTTAATCCCATAAGTTCTGGTGCATGGTATCAACTCTTCAAGTAGTCTTGAATGCAGTGAATTATCTCATGGTTTCCACACGTGAGTTTGGATTGCACACTCTTTAAGCAAAGAGTCATTTTCCATAAATAGAATTAGTTCGAATGTAGTGTAGGTAGCATGACTTGTAAATGGCATAACTCCTAAACAATTGTTTCTTTTTGTATGAAACTAATTCGCCGTGTGCTCCGGTTTAGTTGAGAATATTTAATAAGTAGTTTTATGGTTAAAATTTCCATGGTTGCATAGATATGCTTCTTTAAATGAATCTATGCCTTTGCTGACTTCAATGTAGCTTGTATGGTTGATCTCATGAGTTGGAAGTCCCGCTACTGACTTGAAGTCCTCATCCGAGTGTCAATCCAATCTATGAAAAGTGAAAGCAAAAAAAGTGCAAGTTATGTTTTAATCTAAACAAATAAGATGGGGTTTAATAATCAAACCTAAGATCCTAATAAAATTAAACAAAATGATCTTAGTTTCAACAAGTAACAACTACAAGTATCAAACTTTCAATCAAATGTTTAGATTCCGGATATGTGATCTAATTTCTAGCTAATGTCTCCAAGACTTTCTATTATCCGTTAGCTTTTAGTTTCGGGGTTGTTATGTAACTCGTCGGCTTCCTATTTCATCATATATCTTATTAAAAGAGATGTACAAAACATATCTTCTCTAATTCTAAATATTTTATTATAACTCGTTTCCGAATTAATTATATCATGATTAAAAATGATCTTGCAACTTGTGTTCGTTAATTCGTTAGAATAATCCAAAGTGGTTAAGAAATAGGTTTTCGTTTTGTTATAGTCTCAAACCAATTTTTACAATAAAATTACACAGATTTATTTAAAAAGCATGTAAATTATTCTATTTTCAAATACAAAATATAAACTCTAAATAATTTGATGATTAATATAACTCAAACATATATATTTGAATTATAAGAATACAAAAAATAAATTTCAATTTATTTTTTTCTTCAAGAGTAAACATAGGAATATAATTTGTTGAGCATATAAAAACTTGGAAACATATCTATCTTCTATTCTTTTAACTTGATCCTAATAATTACAACATATGTCACTGAATTTATAACTATTAATTAATTAATTAATTAATTAATCATAAGTTCTTCATTTTGTTAGATTATTTTCTAACCAAACTTATAATTATTCTTTAATCGGATTATTCTTTAACCGGATTATTATCAAACCAAATTTTACAATAAATTAAACAATATTTAAAGTGTGACATACAAACTTTAATTATTATATATTCATGTATGTATATTATTCCATTTCACAGAAAAAAATAAATTCTAAATATTTTATTTAAAATATATGTTAAATAGTTTGATTATTAATATAATTCATATAGATATATCTGAATTATAAGAATAAAACAAATAAATTTAAATTTAATATTTTCTTCAAAAATAAACATAAAAATAAAATTTATTTAGCATATAAAAAACTTAGAGACATATATGTCTATCTTATTAAAAGTAAAATACATTTCTTTGACATAAATATTTTATTTTGGAAAGATAAATTTATTAATATACATAAGCATACTAATTGATGTTTTAACATCAGAAATAGTTGTGGCATTGTATCCAAGTGGTCAAGGTTTAAAGGTTTCTGCATCCAGGTCTGGGATTCAAATCTTAGAAAACGTAATTTCTTGCAAATTATAGGATACAAAACTTATCGGAGGTTCAAAAGTATTGCAGGCAGAGTCGTTCGTCGTAGTCTATGCTGCGGAGAGAGCTTGTTTATCGAGGTTGTTGTACATGTAAAAACGTCCATCGATCCAAGTTTTTGGGCGAGAGCTTCATCGTGGAAGTTGATCATCCTATGTAATAGAATTAGAAATTATATAATAACGTAATTGTTTTATCCAATGTGAAAACATCAGAAAATAGTTAGTGTAGTTAAAGATTATTAGTTGATGAATATCTTATATAACAAATCATTTTGATTGGTTTAATATCCAACCAACAAATTATAGACAATTAAAAACTGTTAATCTATTATAAATGTTATATATTACAAAACGAACAAATATCCGTATAGTCGTATGCTTGTACAACCATTAATTTTTGTATTGTAAAGAATTTCATATTTATATTCTATTAAAATAAACATTTGCGCGGATCAAGTTCTAGTTAGTATGAATATATAATCTTTTAGTGAAAAAAAGAAGAAGTAGAAGAAGATTAATTTAGTGATTTGTGTCTTGTCTCCTCCGCATAATAGGTGCTGCATATATATTTACTTATTTACATGCAATTAAACCATTTTTTAATTTGATTTCTTGAGAGGCAAGAGTCGGTAAGATTTAACAGAAAACGAAAACGGAAACAGAGTTGGGATTCAAGATAATGGCAGATGCTCTAGAGAATCAGAAAAAAGTTAAGAGATCAGGAAGCAATGAAACAGAGTCAAGATCCAATGAAGGAGCGAAGGTAACCCAATAACTTATTCTGCAGATGTTCTTACTGAGATTTGGAATTACAGTTTCACTTAGACTGTTCCTTACATTATAGTATCTAGAGCAAGATTTGATGATAGAAGTCAAAGCGACCATGGAAACAGAGTCAAGAAAGACCTTATTGTTATACTCTTGCGTAGGGTTGATATTCTGATTTACCGTTCCGTCACAGGGACCAGGGACGAGGTCTAATGAGAAAGCCGTTGTTAGATACGATAGAGATACAAGATTCTGGGAAGAGAACAGGGTAAAGAAACAGAACAAAGAACTTACTCTGTTCTGTAGTATAATGAATCAAAGACGAATTATCTTTTCTCAGGAATATTTAGAATCAGCTCCAACAGTGAACGAAGAAGTTCAGATTCGTGATCACTACATACAGAGAGTGAGAGATGCTGAGATTCAACAGAGGAGAAGCCGCGAAACAGAGTCAGTATTCTTTGAACAGAAGAATAGGGTAAGGGAACTGAACATAGAGTTCACTCTGTTTTTGTTTCTGTCTTGTGATGATGTGAATTCCTCAGGTATACGAATGCTCTGGTTCAAGAATGAACGAAGCGGGTCCGATTCGTGAGTCATACATACGAGAGAATCAGCAACATAGGCCGAGAGATTTTGGGATGCAACAGAGGAGAAGCCATGAAACAGAGTGGAGCTTCCAGCCTTCCAGCAGCAACAGAAGAGGGTAAAGAAACCTTAAAGTTCTTTCGTACGCTTTTTGATTATAACTTTCTCTGCCTTGTAAGTTTGATTATCTAGGCTAGAGCTTCGGAATGGAGAGGGAGTCCAGATTGGGGGATGCAGGTGAGAAATGAACTTACGCTATTTGTTTTTTCTCATAAGAATCAACATGAACAAGAACAGAGAGATAGGGAGATGCAGGTGAGAAATGAAGGGGCTCATAACAGAGAGTCATCACCAGAACTTGGGACTGGTAGAAAACATGGTGATTGAATTTAAGAGGAAAGAGAGTTAAGAAACACATCAAAGATATTCCTTTTGACGCAAGAAATGATGTGTCTTGTGAAGTGTTATTTGCTATATCTGTTCTGTAATAAAAGATGCACATATTAATTCAAATAATTCAAATGTACAAACAAATTATATATTTGTTTTAGAGTATTGTTATGGAACAGATACACACAAATTAGAAGAAATTTATATAAAACAAACCATGGGCTTAAAAAGATAAAATAGCTCAATTCGGATTACATCTTGATGTACAAGTTGAATTGTGACACTGAGTAATGTACGAGTAGAATAAAAATAGTCCGGATAAACTATTTACAATGGATGTGTTGAATAAAAGATTCAACAGTTGAATCACTACAAAAGAACTGTTGAAAAATAAAATTTGATGATGTGAATTATTTAATATTAAAAAAATTCAACATATTGAATAACAAGAAAGTGAAAATTACCGACGACACATGTCACGTTCTAAGAATTTTTGATATTTTCATATCCTTTTAATTATTTAAAACTAATAATCTCATTATAAATTAAAATTTTTATTTATTTCTTATATGAAAATTTATCATTTTAAATTCTCTGTAGATAGAGACTAGGTTTATTTAAATTAGATATAGAAAAAATAATTATTAATTAGTAAAATAGGGTGTTGAATTTTATTAAACAAAATTATTGTAGTGGATAGTGTTGAATGTGTGTTGAATGATGAGATGAAAGAAAGAGAATATGATATGGAATGTTAAAAAATGAGATGGAGGACGTTGAATCTTGAAACCACTGTACATAGTTGTATTGGAAGAAAGGGTAACATGAATCATCCTTTATATCTTTTAGTTGTTTGAGAGAAAGATTCGAAGATTTAAAAGAAGAGGGTTGTAACAAGCTAGTTGACTCCCATGCTTATGCTGTTCTACTTCTATGATTATAAGTCCTTGACTTGTTCATATTTTCTTCAAACAAATATAATATGACATTCCATGGAATCTTAGCTTTGATGCTCAAGAAAATATACATAGGGGAGGGAGGTTTGTTTCATATTTCAGCAGGTAATTTTGAACTGTGAATAATGTGAATCATCAATTCAGGGTTATAAGAGTATAATATTTGAATTTATATATATCACTTTAGGGTTATTTGCATCTCTAAGACTCATGTTTAACGCTTGTAATGTGTATATACTATATAATATATAGATCAACCTCAACCATCATATTCGACGTTTTATAGTTTTATAATCGACAAAGGAGGAACCATATGCAATTGCACTCAAACAAGAACAAGAACAAGAATCCACTCAACATAAACAGCAGCCGCTAGCTTCTCAATTCTATCTCTCTCTGTTAAGAAATATAACAATGAATCAATTTTTATCTTTTATCTCTCTCTTTGTAACAAAAAGCTTGTATTCAAGTTAGTTTTAGGGTTCTCATACGTTCGAATGTTGCAGGTAGGGATGTCAAATGGGTACAATGACCATGTGGTAGCCCAATCCAAACAAAAATACTTTTGATATGGTTATTCCCAAAATCGAAGTAATCCAAATAGGCTGAAACCTATTTAACCCAAAATAAATGGACCAAAATCATTTGGACATAGGCGTCCATTAAACATACAAATCTATATTTTTAATTCAGAGGAAATTCAGAAATAAAATTAAATTCATCTTTGAAAAAAGAAAGTTAAAATCATATTTTTCATGAAAACAATAAAATCATGTTTCTCGGTAAAACCGAAAAATCACTTTTTCCTCTAAAACATACAAACTCATCTTTTCTGGTGAACCATGTAATCACTTTTCCGCTAAAATTTAAAAAAAATATGCTTTCTCCCAAAACCGCAGAATTACGTTTTTCCGCCAAGTAAAATGACATTTCCCGATAAATTTGCAAATTACATTTTCCCGCTAAATTTGAAAAATCAGGTATTCTTGTCAAAAGCACAAAATCATGTTTCCCGCCAAAACTGAAAAATCATATTTTTTAGTAAATACCGCGAAATCATATTTACCCGCCAAAACTGGAAAATCACGTTTTTTCGCCAAACCCGCAAAACCATGTTTTCCCGAAAAAACTGTAAAATCATGTTTTCCTACCAAAAATAAAATCATGTTTTTCTGTCAAACCTACCGAATCCGTTTTCTCGCCAAAACTACAATCACGTTTTCCCACTAAATTTATAAAATTATGTTTTTCTGCCAAAATCATAAAATCAATTACATGATGTTTCTCACCAAAAACACAAAACTATTTTTTAATTATATTTTTTGTAAATCGCAAAATATTTATCTTTTCAACAAAAATATAAAACTTTCATTTTTGGGTCCCCATGGATTCTATTTGGTTATGATTCTATTTGGGGTTGGTCTTATTTAGATGGTTCTATATGGGACTATACCATACATGACCAGAAAATGAGATTGTCTAGTTGGACAAGACCATTTGAACGTAGACATCCCAATTGACATCTCTAGTTGAAGGTGAGTGAACTTACTAGCTAGTCAATAAAAGCCAACAACTGCTGAACTTGGTTTCAGGATCCTTAGGATCTAAAACTATAGTAATAACAAAAAAAAACTGTTTCTAAACTGATTGAACAAGGAAATGGGCAACCTTTTGGTGAAGATGATTGTGTATTGCAAAGAAGAAGGAATATGAATTACTTTAACTTCTTGAATCGCAACTTTTTCTTGAAAAAATGAATGTCTAGTTCAACATGCTTTGATCCTTTGTAGGATTCGTTGCAACTTAGGTTCACAGAGTTGATATTGTGACAACAAAAGCTTTTGAAATGTTGAAGTGGAGTTCAAGTAGCAGATATCATAACCAACAAAGTTTTGCTACGGTATTAGCAAAAAAGAGGAAGAGATATGAGAGAAAGAGAAAAAATCTCAAGAGCAATCTCGCTCTGATACCATAAAAGTTTTCGTAATTCCTCGATGAGGGTTCATTCATTGACGAGGCTTTTAAATAGCCTAAGAGGTTACAATTGGTTACAATATTCATGTGATAATCTACGTGATAAGTTGACACTATTAACAAAAATATATCAAATATCTATAGATAGGATAGAGATAAAAGATTATGGGAAGAGAATAAGGTATAAAAAATATTGAGCAAAAACTTACTATGTTCTTTACTGTGTTAGTACATTATATGAATCGAGATTTAATGTGGATATCCTTTCCAGGAATACTTAGAATCAGGTCCAAGAGTGAATGAAGCGGTTCAGATACGTACGAGAGAATCTGCAACAATACAGACTAAGAGATGCTGACATGCAACAAAAGAGATACCCTGAAACTGATTCAAGATTCTTGCAACATAAGAAGAGAATAAAAGGAATATTTTAAAACTAGCAAGAGCCTTTTTTTTGTATTTATGTAAGAAAATTATGATATCCATCGACCAACGTGAATGAATAAAATGCTGATATTGATGGGAGTATCTCGGCAGGTTGTGTCGCTTGTCTGAGAATGCCTTTGAAATTTTCACATTTTTGTTCGAATATTTTGCAGTCCTTGGTCATGATTGGCGAGTAATAGATGTTATACATCCTTTTAATTGCAGGCGATTTTACACCATAACGATTTTCGCATGGTCCGATGTGGACCTCCTCCGTTATATTTCTTGATTAGTTCCCTTTATTGCAAGTCATGAATAGTCAATATATTCTCTTTTTAAAGATGTCTCCATGCATCATTAGGTAGCAGATAGCTTGTGCCTTTATTTTAGAGTTGTCCATTTGTCAATCAAAAGTTCTCCGTCTCCAATATAGATGTGAACTACTCCTAGCCAACTATTTTCGCAACCATATTCAGGTGAGGATCCGTCTTATTCTTCGGAAAAATCAACTTCATCAAATTCAACTTCATCAAATTTTGTTTTCATGGAGTGAATTAGATTTACGAACCTAGGCTCCTTTATGCTAGGATGCTCAATGAATTCTATAGGGATGGCTTTTTGTGTCACTTTATGCTTTATAATCAGTAGCTTTGGTGTTTTCCCTTTGAGGAATTCAGTTAAGTATCAATTGATCGAACTATTTAGCCAGATTATGGACTATTTTTAGGAATAATTTATCAACTTTTCCTTATTTTATATTTTCTGCTAAATCGATTTGCGACGAGTTTTAAACCATTTACTTAATGAGAACCTTATATAATTTGGACCATAAGTTTTATTTATGTAACAATCAATAATCTGCTGCACTCAATTCTTAAAATGAGTAAATCATTTGTGGTGATTTAGTGACAGATTGATAAACTTACCTTAAATTTAAAATATGAGAATTTCGGTTTTCTCACTATTATGTTGCAATTAAGTGACAGAAACAAAACATGTCATTTTTTAATTATTTTATGAATTTTCTATTTTTTTATTTGGAAACAACATAAGTGGGAAAATGGGTTATAAAGCATAAAATGACACAATAAATCATTTTATGAAATGTTTTAGTTTTTGGAAGCAGTTCGGCGATTCTGGTAGGATAAGTTTGTTACTTGTTATGAAATCAGTCATATGTTTTATAGTTATTTATGCATTGATACCAATTTTTTTAAAAAAAGATTTATTAATAATAGTTGATTGGGTAATAAAATTTCTATCAATTTGTGAATAGATCGACATTTTATACAAACCCCTTTGGCAAATTTTGATTTTATGGACTGTCTTCCTCGTCTCTGGGTACCTAAGTATCCACCCGATCCCAATATTTGGTATGAAAGTGAAAAGAGAAAATTAATTATATATGCATATATGACATCTAATTAATTATAAATATTGTTACTTTCAAACATGAATTTTAGAGTTTAGTTGTTTACGATTTATTTTTAGTTTTACTGTAAAAAGATGAACATCTAGGGCTTTTGAGTTGATCAGCATTCCTTCACTTTTTTACTATTAAAAACAAAGAATTTCAATATTATAAGTTCACATTAATCACTTTGACAATTATATGTGTTTTAAAACATTGTTTTGGAACTCATAGTGGCACCCACCGATTAAAAGAAGGGAAATTGGGCTCTATAGCCTTCAAACACTTTCTAATTCATTATATAGCCAAATTCCCTATTTTTATGTATCGATGTTGTATTTTATGGAAATATTGCCGTATTACCCTTCCAGACAACCGCTTCAACCTGCTAAGAAATTAAAGAATAATTAAACTTTAATAGAAATTGAAAAGGCTGTCGTGGCTATTGGACAGTCACACCCACTCGCACAGTAACTTTTATTGGTAATTTCTGAGAAGTTCAATAGCCACGACACAAACTTTTTCACAGCCTCCCAAACCGGCGAGATTTCACCCACCGATCTTTTCACTTCCTACATTCTCGGCAATCTTTTTGTTCCAGTTTCGGTGTGGAGAAGGATTTTGTTGTGACGTCTATTACTCACGTCTCCGGAGTAAACGGCGACAACGGCGAAGGATCTGTACCGGCGAAAAATAAAGAGCCGTCACCGCGGGTGCATCACCAATTCAGATTAACCCTTCCGTTTTGGATTTTAGGTCTTCAACCTCGGTATGTTCTGGGATTTTACATTTTACTCCAGATCTGAAGGGGTTTGGTATATGGCGGTTTTTCCATGTCCGGCTCTATCCACTGTAATTGATGACTATGATTGCGTATTTCGTTATTAGTGGTTTCTTTTAGGGACCCTTTCTTTTACAGTATACCTTGCGGAGTCGTCGCTTTTACCCTGTTTATCCAGGGTTTGTGTTGAGTTAGGTGTGAGTTATCGGTTTTGAAAAAATTGTCTACCTTACTATACTATCTCCGCCGTAGCCTTTTAGTCTATACTATTCGAGGGTACTAGTAATTACGTTCTTTACTATCTCGTTCATAGTCTTTCAGTACCTTCTGTGCGGTTTCCCTATGTGCAGTTGGACTGCATGTGTTCTTTTGTAATTTAAGCTGCGTTTAATTACTATACTATATCATATACCGCTATACTATTCGGGGTCCTTGTAATTCCGTGCTATACTATATAGTACATCGTATTCCAGTACATTCTGTGCGGTTTCCCTGTCTGCAGTTGGACTGCATGTGTTGTTTTTTAATCTAAGTTGCGTGATATTACTATACTATATCATATACATTACACCTATTCTATATTTGGTGGTTACAATTTGTTAACCTATTCTATAGCCTAGTTGATTTTCTACTAGATGTGTTCTCTTTGTAATATAACCTTCCGCTTTCTTACTATATTATCTCGTATCCAGTGAAGATATGGTATTATGTGTCTTGTCAATGTGTTAACCTATTATATACATGGTTACTCTTAAGTTTTTTTTGTGTTTTATTGCTTATTATATTATCTTCTTCCCTACTAAGCTACTGTATGATGTGTGGTGCGGCTGTGTGATATCTTGTCTATAAATTGTATTTTGTAAATCTATTCTATTTGATATATACTATAATATTTTATTTCGTTACATCAACTCTTGGGTGTCCCAATACTATCTTCTCAGTCATTATACTATACTATTTATTTGGAAAATTATTCTATATACGTAAACATTTTTACATGTATTCTATTTGTATACTATATTCGTGTACTTTATCATTTTTCATCTTTTTTAACAGTTGATTTTATTTCATTTGTTCATCAGGCTTCAGATGGAAGAACTAGGGATTCCAAGTCGACTGTTTGAAACTGGTTTTGAGCCAACCGGTAGGAAACGGGTTAATAACTATTTCAACCTCCGGTGGATCGAGCTCATCAAGTCTGCATTAGATGATGATCAGTTGGCAATGTTGTATGCGTCACAGTTTGGGAAAGTGTTGCAGATGGGGGCCCATACATTCTCTGTAATGTTTGTGCATTACATTCTCTCCCGTCAGTTGGTCACCGATAAAGAGTTCGAATTGTGGTGGCTCTTTGCTGGCAAGCCAATACGCTATGCAATCCAAGACTTTGCACTTGTCACTGGACTCAATTGTGGTGAAGTCCCAGACAAAGTTAGTGGTCCATCTAAGAGTACTGGTAGAGGCAAGGCATCGAGCTCCTCCACGTCCATATGGGATTCTCTTTTTCGTGGCGAGGATAAGCCTACAGCTAGCTGGATAATGGATCGTCTGATAATGGGAAAAAAATACAAGGATCCTCTCACGCGGTTGCGTTTAGCAATGTTGGTCATTGTAGAAGGTATATTGTGTCCAACCTGTGGGGCAACGAAAATCAGACCCGAGGTGGTAAGCTTGCTGGAAAATTTGGATGAGTTCCTTCAGTATCCGTGGGGGAGGGAGTCTTTCTTGCTCACTGTGAAGAGTGCTAACGCTCGTGGTGCCGGGCAATATGTTCAAGACACTATGGCGATTCAAGGATTCGCACACGCAATGGTCCTCGTAACCGTTATTGCATGTCCCGCGATACTGGGGCAATCTATTGATGTGGATTCTGTAGCATCTGTCTCAGAGCAAAGCAAGGGAATTTTAAGTCGTTTGCTTAATACGAAGATGGCGGTGAATGTTGTATCTGCCAAAACTCTGGATCAGAAGGGGCAGGTACCATTCTTTTATATACAGTTGGATATTCTGTTTTTGCTTGTTAAAGTCCGAGTATGGCATGAAACATCTTACAATCGGATTTTGTGAAGCGAAATATAGTATAGTACGCTAAAATAGTATAGTGATATTAAAGAATGTAGAATAGAACTCATAAATACTCTTCTATTTAATTGCATAAATTTATCGATTGTAACTTCTATTTCAGGCAATTGTTCGACCTTTCGTTTGTTCAGACGAAGATGGAGAGTGTTTATATGGTTCCTTGCTTGACAAGTCAGATGATGCTGTCGACAAGATGGTTGCCCTAATTACTGAGGACTACCCATTTGAGCACAACTCTTGGCCTGGTGGAGTTAAAGCAGACGCATTGAAGCTCAAAAAATGTCAACAACATCCATCAGAATCAAGCGCAGAGAATATATTGAAGGAAATGGATACGAAAAATCGCAACCAGAGTGGGGTAGATAGCGGAGTACGCAATCCGGAACCCAATCGTCAATCACCGCGTTCAAATGATGAAGATACCACTTTTGGCCGTACTTCAGCGGTAGACGTTCCAGCTTTGCTTAGATTAGCTGCTGATGCATATGAGGAACGATTGATGCCGTTGTTCGAAGGCTACGTTTTGAGTTTGAAAGCTTATTTCGATACCAAAGTTGCCGGCCTAGATACTTCACTTATGGCTGCAACTACATCTATTCGTGAGTTGGAAATTTTTGTGAAAAGCGAGTTTGCCAAGAGGAGTGATTCTTTCAGTAACCAAGCATATGGAGATCCGCTTGGTACATTTACTCCAACGACAAACCCATCCCCTAACTGGGGTCCTTCTGATAAACTCCAAAATGAAGATGTTAGTGTTTACCCCCCATCTAAATCTGCTAATGAAGACACCCGTGCTGGTAATACACCGGGTCAGAATCAGTCAAAACCCCCGAATCCGTCCGCCGTCATGTCAGATACTCATCCTCCACAATCTGAAGATGATATAGTTGCTGGTGACCAGGTAAGCAATATCCCCCAAATGAGAGTGCAATTGTACATGCTTGTGACTGTTCCATATGTTCAGTTTTTATCTATGTTACACACATACTTTTACATACCATTTTCTTGTAATGAAGTTGGTGTTTTCTTCTTCGAATTCCAGGCCCCCACACACCCACCCGGTTCTGAAGATGCCCAGTCCACTGACGTGCCCTCTGCTGCAAATGCATCAGGTTGCGTAATGGCGGTGTCTACTGCTGCTGAAAGTGTTTCAACTGTAAGCAGCCTTGCAACTTTTAAAAAGCAAATGTTGGTTTTTTTTTTCATCGTCCTGTGGTATTCTATATGTGCATAGGTATTTCTATGTTAAACACTAGTTGTTCCATTCTATATGCTCATTGTCCAATTTTTTCCCAACTATGATCTACAGGCTCCCCACATCCCGGCGACTGTTGGTGATAACATTGTGAGAAATGTAAGCAGTAACACACTGTGTACATTTTTTTAACATATATGCTTATCTTATTTGTACTTTATATTATCATTAACATATCTTCTATTGTTACTTCCACCTAGGACACCGAGGAGGGTGTCAATGAGGATCTTCATCCAAATCTAGCTGAAGCTACTCGGCCATCTAAAGAAGCAAAGGTTCTCTTAGTCCCCACGTTTATTCTAGCAACCACTATAATAAGGTATATTTCATAGCTAATTATTATTCCTATTTTTCAAGGTACGGCGAGGTGGCTTTGAGTCCATTGGTGGGAAACTCGAGGGAACCAGACAGGTGAGTAGACGAAGGCATAACAGCCCGCAGAGATACACCCCAACAGAATACACAATCCGAAAGAAACCGACAAACAAAAGAGGTGGTCGGGGGGTTGAAGGTAAAGTTGTACCTCCGCAACGTCCAAAAAAGGGTCCGGCCTCGCAAACATCCCCACCCCCGCCACCTGCGAAATGTCCTCTGTTTATAGGTGGCTTCGATCCATGTCAGCCTCCAAATCCCACGATCAGAGATAATTTTCTTCAAAAATTGGAAGAGGCCAGGTAAATGTTATTTTCCCCAAACTATTCCACATTTTGAACTGCATCATCTGTGTCATGGATATGTGTCTGTTGCGTGCAGGTCGAAACCTTCAAAAAGCGGGGCCATTCTCCCCATTGCCTCATTACATGAAATTTTTAACTGTCCTGGTGTTTGTAATGCTGAGGTACACATGTCTTTTATTACTATTTGTTACTATCCTGTGATATGGCTCAGCTAAACCCTCCAATAAATGCAGGCTGTTGATCTGGTTCTCCAATTCATACGTAAGAGACGTGATAGTGTTACAGATGCAAGATTTGACTTCATACCTTCAGGTTTCTTTGCTGAGCTAATCAGTAATTACCCAGGGTTTGAGGCAGTTGTATGTAAGTCGGAGTTCAGTTTCTCAGAACCGTTACGTCATCAGTTCATATACCGTCCCCAGTGGTTCACACAAGTTGATTTCCTATACAGTCCGGTTTTTATAAGAAACAACCACTGGGTTGGCGTTATAGTTGATTTGCAAGCGTGGGCAATTTATGTGGTTGACGCCAACCCTGCATTTCCATCTGATTTTGCGTTGCATTCTGTCCTCACCCCAATATCCATTCTATTGCCTCACTTGATATCACGTTATTGTCTAACTACCCGTGCTGATGAACTCAATTTCCTTCCAATGCCCATATCTCGCTTGGATATTCCAATACTTGTTGAGCACCCAGGTATACTTTACAGTTCGAATGTCCATTTTACACACATTTGTATAGCCGTGAATTGTGTCTAAATTGTTTTCGATTTGTATAGGATACTCGGCGGTTACAGCCCTGATGCTCTTAGAGTTTCACGCATCAGGGCATCAGATGAATACTGTCGCATTCACCGAAGAACAAATTCGGATTGCTGCTCAGAATTATGCAATTCAAACCATGGAGGTGTGTAACTTGGGTGAAGACACTGGTGGGGAGTAACTTGTTTGTCTATGGCATCGTTGTTTTTACTGGTTTTATGTATTTCAGTATTTCTCTCGGAATTTTCACTTCCAATGTTTCTACTTTGTTTGAGTAAACAAATGGTGTGATTGTACTATTAACTTATTTCAAGTTTATGGATGTTACTTACTACGTCAGGCTTAGTGTTGACGCTTAGTGTTGATAGCTAACAAACCTATACTTGTCATAATTTCACTTACATGTACTATTCAATATATTTCATCCATATTATTTTGATTGCATTCCTATATATCTCGTTACGAAATTTTTTTTCCTATTCCGTTTTTCTATTCCATATATTTATTTCTTTCTATATAGTTACGCTTTTCTATTTTACATTCTAAACTACTTGTTCTATTCTATTTTTTTTCTCTATTTTATTTGGCTTGTCGTACTGTATCTTATCCATAACTGTTACTAGCATTTACTATGTACGATTTGTATTTGGGTTTACTGTTTAATTGTTAGGGTTTAGAGTTCACTATGGAGAATATGATGTGGCGTGCTGTGGTTGAGGTTTATGTGGGATAGTTAGGATGGAAGGGTTCAAGTACTGTATTTTGGTGATCAAACATGGTGATCAATATATTTATACTTTCAATTATATATTCTATTTTATATATATTGTCTATTTTATTTGGGTTGAAGTAGTGTAATTTGGGGTTTAGTGTTATAGCTAACAATCCTATACTTGTTAGCATTGCAATTTCATGTACTATTCTATATATTTCGTTAATTTTTTTTTGGTGTACTTCCTGTAAGCTACCCATTTGGGTTCACTTTTAAGTTGTTAGGGTTTTTAGTTCCCACTTGGCATGTGATGTCGAATGTTCGGGGTTTGTATTAGTTTTTGGGGTTTATTGGTCGTAGGTGCGTTTCCACATATCATTTATGTTAGTACGTAGTATATGGTTATAGAGAATGGCATCATTTCATACATCAAAGAGAATGGCATCATTTCATATATCAAACAACGAAGGCGTAGGTCTGTGTCGGACAACTACCCATTGTTTTTGGTTACAGGGGGCAAAAATAGCTTAATATATACATCCCAAATACACACATATGTGTCTTTTCTGCATATAGGTGTGTATTTGGTTTCAAAAGATTTGTCATCCCCATTGAAGTTCACATAAAAGGTTCGCCTATTTCACATAGTTCCCAAAACAGTGCTTCCATCTTCATTCTTCGACTTCACCCAGTTCACAAAAAAGTTCTTCAAACTGCCTTCTTTTGCCACCTCCTTACTATTACCATATCATATTGGGTTCCGGCATGATGCCTTGTTATGTCCAGTACGTCCACAACGTTTGCATCGCCTGCTGGAGTGCTGCCCCGATTTCTTCATAGAATAGAAATATTTGATGTCAGTCTCTTTACTATATCCCACTATATACCATTCTATTTATTTTCATTCTATATGGTCTTTAATATAGTTTTCAACCATATGATGCAATTGTATTAAGGTTAATATTATTTACTGTATCTTCTGCTTTAACTAACCTTGAACTCTCCCCGTGAAAGCATGCGGATCTTTCGGGGTCGTCCAGGGGGCCTACGGACCGCGGGGGGGAGCAGGGCACTGGTAGTTCCAGAACCTATGTCCATTCCACCCACAGATGGAACCGGGTAGATTTTTCCAGCAAACCCATTTCTCCAAGTTGGAACATGATACGGGGGGGCAACTAAAGCATCTGTTGGAAACCCCACCTTGGCAGCAACAGCGAGAGCATGACTGCAGGGTATTCCAATTTCTTGGTATTCCCTACAAGAGCATGTCCCAGTACCCAAGTCGACAGTGACGCAAGCCCCCTCGGTATCCTGAACTTGGAACTCCAAATCACCAATATCACGGACCGCCAAAGCAGTGGACAAGTCGTACTTCTCCTCCACGAGTTTGCGTACATTTGGAGTAAGGGTTCCAAGCTCCCTATTGGCTTTGGATCTGCGTATTGCTAGCCAGGTCATCACCGTCGTGCGTATATACTCAAACATGGTGATCAATGGATACTCTCTTGCTTCTTTAATCACCGCATTCCATGACTCTGCGATGTTTGAATCCATAATGTTGTACCGTTTCCCTCTAAAATGAGCTCGAGTCCAATGATCAAACCCTACAAATGTATAGTTGGTTGTATTGTTGGATAAACTGATTAAATATAATTATCGTATATGGAATAGATAACGGTTAAATAACATAGTCTTCATACCTATGTCAACCAGGTAGGCCGCACAAGCTGGGTTAATTTTCTGGATTTCGATAAATCTTTTGTTAAATTCAGTCACTGTAAATGCCCGAGCCGCAGCTGACATAAGGTTTGCTACCCTTTTTGTCTTAAATGATGCCTTCAAATTTCTCCATAGGTGGACTACACATGCTGCATGATTGGCTTGTTGGTAAATCTACAAGATGTGGAGCTATTAGATGTTTGTGTATTGTGCAAATGGAATGAAACAATTTGTAAGTAGTATAGAAAAATTAGAGTTGATGTGATTCACCTTTCGTAGCCCTGTGTAAATGCTTGAATGTCGATCTGATATGAAAACCAATTCATGTGTGTCATCGACAAAGCTACTCAATTTATGAAAGAACCATTCCCAAGCATCGTCGTTTTCACTATCAACTACAGCAAAAGCTAGGGGAAATATTTGGAAATTCCCATCTTGAGCTGCAGCTGATAGAAGACATCCACCATATTTTCCTTTCAGTGAAGTTCCGTCAACAACAACTACTTTCCTCATTGCCGCATAGCCTGTTATGGAAGGGCCATACGCAACAAAACAGTATTTAAAACGGGAACCCCCTTCAGCATCCTCGGTTTGCTCCAGGTAGCACAACGTCCCTTCATTAGAAGCCTGGAGGAGAGCCAAATATGTTGGAAGCAGTGAGTAGCTTCCCACCATTGTGCCCATGGCATGTTCCATAGCAAGTTCTCTAGCTCGCCAAGCCTTCCAATATGAGACATTCACCTGAAACTCATCTAGCAATATTTTCCTTATTGCTGATGCACTTGGACCCTTCTTAATCCCTACAAAGCGGGATTGCAAAATCTCCCCAATAACCTGAGTTGTTGCCAACTTGTGATAATTTCTTCTCTCATCCACCGTGCAGGTGTGGTTGAGGTTTGCTTGACGGACCTGGAAGTTCCCAGTCTCATCTAACAACACTGCATATACGCGCCATGGACAAGACTTCCCAACACATTCGGCAAGAAGTAACGAAGGGCTAGATCTTGTGGTCTTGAAATGAAACTTTCTATTTATTGCATAGATTGCAAGCTTTATTTTGCAATCCGTCTTTGATTTGAATACCCGGCCAACAAAGATTCCATCTCCTTCGTAGTGAACGTCAGACAATGCAGTGTCCACCCCTACAATAACCATAACAAGATAGGCATGTTATTTATTTTGTTTTGCATTGTAACTATACTATCTCAAATAGAATATATTCTATTCCATCTACATAATGGTATACTATATTTTAAGTGAAGCCTATTCTATTGGTTAACAGATCACCCGTACCTGTTCCTTTTCGATCATTGTAAACTGGTGGTGCATCTCTGCCAAATAATGCTGGATTATTAGGGTCGTTTAGCATATCAAACAATGCTTGGTCGAACTTTCCCCAATGTAGTCCTTCCTGAGCACTAGCCGGTTCCATTTCTTCATCCGTTGAGGGGTACGCAATCTCATCATTAGCTGTGTCTGGTACGCCTGGAATGCCGAATATTAAACGCCTCCGTACTGGCCGACTTCCACCTTCGTTTTCTGCTACTGTGCTGCGTAGAACAGGGACGACCATATCATCATCTGAGTCTGAGGTAGAGTCCGATGTTGTGTCTTCATCGGCGACCATTTTCTTCTTCCCCTTATCTGTTGATCCACGTGTGGGGCTGAGCAGACGAATTGTATCACCACGTTCACGGATTTCTATTCCATTCCGTCCATGTGGAAAAGTACGCCGTTGTCGCAGTCCTATACTGTTTCGCGTGGGTGGATTAGAACTTTCTCTTGCTTTTCTGCCAAGGGTTGTGCTCTTTCCGGTTAGTGGTGGGACGGTTAAAGGAGTCTCTGAAAGTGCAAACACATGTAAATCTTCATCTACTATGTCATCATCCGCTCCCGGGCCTACACGGTCTCCCCTGGCTGCGTGCGTTCCCGGTTCCGGTTCACCGTCATTGCTTACACGGTTTGTATTTCCGTCGTCATGGCGAACAATCGCAACAAATAGATTCACCTCCTCTATGGATCGCCTCATTTCGATAAAGACTCCAACTTCTGTGTCATCGGTAATATATTGGGGCATATCGAACTCACCATCATCTAGCGTAATCCATTCTGGGTATTGATACGAGAGTTTAAGTGTGATATTTCGGGCGGTTAGTTGTAGGCGTTCCCTCACCGCCGTTATTAACTCCATCAGTGTCATACCGGTATGTAGCCGAATGTAGTTGTCGCTTTTCCCTAATATGTCAGGTTCAAAAATCCATTTCTTATCTGGGTCACGATCCCACGTGCCGGGGACCACCAACACCATATCTTGCCCTGTCATCTGCAAATACCGACCAAACACAGACTTTACTATCTCAGATCTAGATGGAGTACTTCATTCTATTCTATACCTATAGTATCCTATACGCTACATAGGATAACACACATTTTACAATTTAACGCCATTTTTTTCACTCTGATATGTCGAAATTACCTGCTCAAATCGGCTCAGCATTAACTTCTTCGGATCATTCACCTTCTTCCTTCTTTTGGTTCTTCTTTCGTCACAGATAGACTTACTGTCAGTAGTAAATGGAATACACCATTTATTGCCAATGCCTGCAATTCTTATCCACATATTTTCTTCCAATAGTTAAACGTATGCGGTAAATACGTCTGTCACGTGTATCCCTATCTGATTTACAAACTTTACAGTGCGTTCTTAATCGTGTCCATACGTTAATTAGTCGACGTCATCTCTCCCGTAAGTCATACCTTAATTACGGGACACTGCTATTTCTTTTTTTGCTTTTCGTAACCGGCCACTTGTTTCCCATGAGGGTAGAACCGGAGCAAATGACACTTAAATGTTACGCACTTCATTCTGTCAAAATCAATGCTATTCCTTTAATTTTCGTTTTCATTTCCGTTATTAAGCAAATTAACCCTTAAAAGAAATTAAAGTTTATAAAACCAAACTATATAAACAATCCATGGGCTTAAAAAAGACAGAATAGCCCAATTCGGTTTACACGTTGATGCACAAGTAGAATCATGACACGTGATAATATACAAATAGAATGAAAAGAGTCCCATATCGGGTATAGGAAGAAAGGGTGACATGAAACATCTTTTATAAATATTGCATTCTCGACTTACGTTCACGCTATTTGAGACTTCGAAGATTCAATTGTGAGTTTCGCAACGGTGGGCCTAAAATCAAATAAATACAAACAAAACAAAAAAAATTAAGCCAATCAAATAACAGATTTACAATTGATTAGTATGAATTTGTCATAACCGTGGCTGAGTACCATATAGACCAAAGACTTAAACATAAACCATAACACAATATCTGTTTGAAGAAAAGAACCATAAAATACCTAAAATCATTATACAAATAATTTTGTAATAAGAGTGAGACCACTCTTTGATTTGATTGATGGCATTGAAATAAAGAAGAAACTGAGACGAGTACTTACTCTTAAACATAATGACAGACACTCTAGTGAATATGCAAGAAGCTCACATAAGAAGAAGCGATGAAACAGAGTCGAGATCCATTGAAGAAACCAATGTAAACAAGAACTTACTCTGGTGATACAAACTTGTCCTGATGATGTTCTTAACTGTGTTTCTCAGGGACATGCTCCGGATTCGATGGTAAAGATTATGAACAAGAACGTTGTGGTGGGTTATTACGATAAAACAGAGTCGATACAAATATCTAAGAAGAAAGGAGACGAAGATGAGAGGCAGAACTCTATTAAGACCAGACCAGAGAAGAGGGTAACTAAACTAAATGTTGATCTTTATATGTTTGATACTACTTTGGAGAAATTGATAAGAATATTAAATATCATTTTTCAAAAATATCCTCAATTAAAAAGATATTAACATTTAGTTTTACATTTTAGTGATTATCTTTAGGGATTATTATTAAAATGATGGGGTTGAGTTTTTTTATATTTTATAAATATTTAGAAAAAATATTTTTCATCATAAATTTAAGGTATTTTTGAAAAAAATCATTCATTAATTAGAAATTTAAAAGTATATCAAACTTGGGATAAAACTGAAATTTCCCCTCAGTTTTACTTACACGGATGTTCATTTTCAGGCGAAAACTGTTTTAAATTCAAGAGAAAGATTCGAAGATTTAGAGAAGAATGTGGTAAAATAAAGATTAACTTTCATTCTTATACGGTTTTCAAAGAATGTTGACGTGACTTTTTCATTTATATTATTACCTTAAACTTTTGGAAGAATTCGTATAAATTCTAACAATTATTATATTAAACTAACATAATAATTAAATAACTATGTTGATAAATAATGAATTTACCTTTTTAAAAGAACAAAAAAAATTTACGTCATTTATTGGATCTTTAAATAGTAAATTTTTAACATTAGTGTGGTATTGAGATATAAATACTTTAGAAATTATCGATTTTTAATCAGATTATTCAAGCATATGCTAAGATAAAATAATAATAAGTAGAGTTCTTCATGTTTATATGTGTTTTTAAAAAAAAATTGATGATTTTTTAATAATGAATTTTTTTTTTCTAGTTTATTTATGATTATTGTTGTTTCTAGTTGTGATTTATTAATGATCACAACTCCATATATAGAGAAATAAGATTGTAATGGTTGATAACCAAACATTACAAATGATTAACTAAATGTTTCATAGTTAACACCAAAAGTTATAATGATTTATCACTAAAGACTTTGCAATGGTTCATCAGAGATTTTAATGGTGCATCACTAAAAATTGCAGTCATGAACAGTTTGAATGTTTCATTTTATTAGTTATATTGTTCAGAAAACAATTGCAATGATTACTTAAATGATTGCAAAATTTACTTAAATCTCTAACAATCAACTTTCATTTAAGTGTAATTAAACTCGTGTATAAGAGAATTTTTTTAACCTATCCAATTCTTATGATGAAAAAAAACACATACTTACTTCTTTTAAACTCATGAAATGGTTAGTTTAGACATTTTTAAAACTCCTTTCAAACCAATGCAATTTTTATGATGAAAAACACAAAGATAAAAAATACAAAACTTATACATGTTGACAATTTATTTTAAAGAAATGCAACTCTTAAGATGAAAAACACAATGCTAGAACAAAAAGTTACATTTTAGACATTTTGACAAATTATTTTAAACCAATACAATTTTAAGATGAAAATACAGATTATTAAAATGAAAGCTAGATGCTTTTACATTTTGATAAATTTTTTTAAATCAATGTAACTCTTAAAATTAAAAGACACAATATTAAAATGAAAAGTTACATCTTTAGACACTTTATTTGAAGTCCTATCACTAATAGATTAGAATTTCCAAACTCTGATAAGAAAAAATCTAGGATTCCTGCCGTTTGTAAATTTTTTTAAAAATCTTATATATGTTATGAATAACTAGATATGGATGACCATTACAGCTAATCTTATAAGATATTAAAGATATATTTTGTATTTAGATCTTTACTTATTTTCAAGATATTATATCTAGACATATACATATGGTTAATATATATTGTTAATGAAATAAGAATAAAAATTCTTCTCTTTCTAATCCTTTGTTTACAACAATATACTCAATTTTTTTTTGTATTTTTACCAAAAAATCAGGCCACTAGTTTATATTATAACATACCAAAAATAATTATATATAGTTTATAAAAATATGTATTATAAAAATAGTTATGATAATAAATGTATATTCAACTAAAAGTTTGAATTAATTTATATTAAAATGAAAAATTCATTGTTATTAAAAAAAGTTAAAAGAATTTAGTGTTGTTGATTGTTATTCGTAAACTAATTTATTTTAAATTGTGTATTTTGGATCTTTCTAGGCATTTTATATTTTTTGGTGGAGTTTATTGGTTTAAAAAAATCTGATAGTTTCAGATGATACTTTATTGTGGTTTAGCAAAAATTATCATTTCACCTAGAATATTTTAATAATTCAAACCATTTCAATTATATATTCAGTACACCCCCAGTATGTATTATAGAGATGGGCTGTTGGGCCATAGAAATTTTGTAGAAAAAAAAAGTAAATACCCAATTAAAATTTTCCCGCTAGAATTGCGAAAATTGCCTCCTCTTACATTGTCGTCCTGAAATGTCATCGTCGCGGCGAAATTAGGGTTTGATATAATCCTTCCGGTGGAATTGAAAGAAGAAGGGGGAAATGGGTATTCAAGGGC
This sequence comes from Moricandia moricandioides, assembly GCA_905132885.1. Lineage (NCBI taxonomy): Eukaryota > Viridiplantae > Streptophyta > Magnoliopsida > Brassicales > Brassicaceae > Moricandia > Moricandia moricandioides. The sequence goes on from CAJHQQ010000139.1 coordinate 163,909, forward strand.
TTTTGCCATTGCTGAAATCGATCATGGTTCCTATACATATCCACGACCTCGAGGGTTGTACCGTCGCCGTCGATACGTATTCATGCCTTTATTTTTAGAGTTGTCCAGTTTTGGACCAAAAGTTCTTCGTTTGTGATATAAATGTGAATTGCCCCTAGCCATCTGTTTTCGCAACTGTATTCGGGTGGGGATCTATCTTATTCTTCAAAAAAATCAACTTCATTAAAATTTTATTTCAGGGAGTGAATTAGATTTGCGAAGCTAGGCTGATTTATGCTAGGATGCTCATTGAATTCTATAGGGATGGCTTTTTGTGTCATTTTATGCTTTATAATCACTGGCTTTGGTGTTTTTCCTTTGAGGAATTCAGTTAACTGTCAATTGATCAAACTATTTAGCCAGATTATTGACTATTTTTAGGTATGAATTTATCAATTTGTCCTTACTTTATATTTTCCGCTAAATCGATTTGCGATGAGTTTTGAACCATTTACTTAATGAGAACCTTATATAATTTGGACCATAAATTTTATTTATGTAAGAATCAATAATTTGATGCACTCAATTATTAAAATGAGTAACTCATTCTTGGTGATTTAATGATAGATTGATAAACTTACCTTAAATTTAAAAGATGAGAATTTCGGTCTTCTCACTATTATGTTGCAATTAAGTGATGAGAAATAAAACATGTCATTTTTAATTATTTTATGAATTTTCTATTTTTTTATTTGAAAACAACATAAGTGGGGAGAGAGGTTATAAAGAATAAAATGACACAATAAATCATTTTGAGAAAATTTTGAGTTCTTCGAAGAAATTTGGTGATTCCGCTAGGGTAAGTCTGTTAATTGTTATGAAATCAGTCATATGTTTTATAGTGATTTATGCATTGATACCGATTTTTTATTAATAATATTTGATTGGGTAATAATGTTTTTATCAATTTGTGAAGAGATCGACATTTTATACAAACTCCTTTTGCAAATTTTGATTTTATGGACTGTCTTCCTCGTCTCTAGATACCTAAGTATCCACCCGATGCCAATATTTGGTATGAAAGTGAAAACAGAAAAGTAATTATATATGAATATATGACATCTAATTAATTATAAATATTGTTACTTTCAAACATGAACTTTAGAGTTTAGTTGTTTACGATCTATTTTTACTGTAAAAAGATGAACATCTATGGTTTTTGAGGTGATCAGCATTTCTTCACTTTTTTACTATTAAAAACAAAGGATTTCAATATTGTAGGTTTACATTAATCACTTTGACAATTATATATTTGTTTTAAAACATATTGTTTGGGAACTCATAGTCACATCCACCAATTAAAAGAAATTAACGTTTATAAAACCAAACTATATAAACAATCCATGGGCTTAAAAAAGACAGAGTAGCCCAATTAGGTTTACACGTTGATGCATTGTAGAATCATGACACGTGATAACATACAAATAGAATGAAAAGAATCCCACATCGGGTATAGGAAGAAAGGGTGACATGAAACATCTTTTATAAATATTGCATTCTCCACTCATTTTCACGCTATTTGAGACTTCAAAAATGCAATCGTAAGTTACGCAACGGTGGGCCTAAAATCAAATAAATACAATCTAAACAAAAAAATTAAAGCCAATTAAATAACAGATTTACAATTGATTAGTATGAATTTGTCATAACCGTGGCTGAGTACCATATAGAACTAAGACTTAAACATAAACCATAACATAATATATGTTTGAAGAAAAGAACCATAATTAAAATACCTAAAATCATTTTTACAAATACAAACGTTTTGTAATCTGGATTAGGAAGAAAACTAAAAGAGTGAGACCATTCTTTGATTTGATTGATGGCATTAAAATAAAGAAGAAACTGAGACACGAGTACTTAGTCTTAAAAATAATGGCAGACACTCTAGTGAGTATGCAAGAAGCTCACATAAGAAGAAGAGATGAAACAGAGTCGAGACCCATTGAAGAAACCAATGTAAACAAGAACTTACTCTGGTGATACAAACTTGTCCTGATGATGTTCTTAACTGTGATTTCTCAGGGACATGCTCCTGATTCGAGGGTAAAGAGTATGAACAAGAACGTTACGGTGGGTTATTACGATAAAACAGAGTCGATACAAATACCTCAGAAGAAAGGAGACGAAGAAGAGAGGCAGAGCTCTGTTAAGACCAGGCCAGAGAAGAGTGTAACTAAACTATATAAATGTTGATCTTTATATGTTGGATACTGTGTTCAGTTCTACTTACACGGATGTTCATTTTCAGGCGAAAACTGTTTTAAATTCAAGAGAAAGATTCGAAGATTTAGAGAAGAATATGGTAAAATAAAGATTAACTTTCATTCTTATACTGTTTTTATGATCATGCATAGTCCTTGACTTGTTGGTATTTTTGTTATAGGAAATTCCAGAGAATCTTAGCGTTGATGCTCAAAACAATCTGCAGCAGCAAAGCAACGATGAAACGAAGACTTATGATCAACAAAACATGGAGCAAGAGAGAGGTGTTGAGAAGAAGGGGCGAGATATTCGTTTCAAACTTGAGCAGGTCTCTTTAGGGTTATATGCATATCTAAGCTTCTTCTTTATATTACTACATTGGACCTCAACGATCGTCTTTGACGTTTTACAGTTTTATAATCGACAACGGACGAAGCAGCAGCAGTTCCAACAAGAACAAGAACAAGAACAAGAACAACAGCAGCTACTAGCTTCTCATTTCCATCTCTATCCGGTAAGAAATGAACCAGTTTCTTCTCTGAAATGGGATTACTTGGGGAATAAGTAACGTCAGGGTTTCCCAGTTGGTGGAGAAACTAGCATATGCGGTTGAAAATGGAACACGAGATCAGAACTCTGATTACATGGTTTGTGTTTCTGTCTTTAACAAAAACATGTATTCAAGGTGGGATTTTAGGCGTTGAATTGTTGTTGCAGGTGACTGAACTTAGTAGCTATTTCAACAAGAGCCAACAGATTCTGAACTCTGTTTTAGGATCCCTAGGAACTAAAACTATGGTAATAACAAAAAAAAAACAAGAATACTTTCACATTCGGACCAGAACAAAGTTTTGTCTTTTTTTTTTTACCTTACGAATCTTCGTGTGCTTTTATAGTGTGTTGATGGGCAAAAGCGGAAACTAGAAGACACTGAGAAGATGCTTCAACAGAGAAGGTAAAGCAAATTATTACCAACATTCAGTACTATACTCCCTCCGTTTTTTTATATTTGATGTTCTACGATTATGCACACAGATTAAGAAACATTTAATTTTTTATCATTTTCTAAACAAAAACATCATTAATTGTTTATCTAACCACAATTCAACCAATAGTAAAATAGAAGTTATAATATCATTGGTCATTTAACATTAATTACTAATAAATTTTACATAGAAAATTGAAAACGTCAAATAATTTGGAACAAAATTTTTTCCCTAAAACGTCAATTATAAAAAAACGGAGGGAGTATTTTATTTGATCAGATTGATCGTGCTTTGACTTATACTTGTCTTCTTCAACTTATGGTCAGGGGATTGATTGTGGAATATAGAAAATCAATTGAAGATATCTTGAAGATAGAGCAGCCTTAGTATTTCTCCCAAGATGCTTTGGATTTACTCTCATTCAGCAACTTAGCTGCTAAAGACCAATAATTTTGTAACCAGTATATGTTTTCTTTCATCAGATTACAATAGCCAACCAGAATTGTTAGATTGTTTGTGACGCAAGAAAAGTTTTATGTCAAGCTTTTCGTAATTTCAGTATAGGATCGTTTGTTGTTATTTCGGTTGATTACATTTACTTTACAAGATTATGTGCAAAATCATAGCTAGATGTATGGTTCTAGAAAAGTAAATATAACTCATTTGGATGAAACTAGTTGGAGACAATCCATTCTGATCACAACTAAATTTAGATATCAATATTCACATATATATAACAAAGGTGTGGTGGTTTAGTTGCAGTATAAGAGGTTGGTTCTGCCTCATTCCTCATGTTTAGACCTTTTTTTACAAAATGATTTTATGTAACCTAATTTGTGCTCTTTCTAAACAATTACTATTTTAATATATTTATTTACATACTCTGTTTGATGAGAAATAACATGAAAGAGATTGAATATCATAATAAATGTATATTGACTTATGTTGACGTAACTTTTTTCATTTAAATTATTGCCTTAAACTTTTGGAATAATTCTTATAAATTCTAACAATTATTATATTAAACTAACATAATAATTAAATAACTATGTTGATAGATAATGAATTTAACTTTTTTTAAAAAAAATTGATGTCATTTATTGGATTTTTAAATAATAAATTTTTTTAATGTTGATATATAAATATTCTAGAAATTATCGGTTTTTTAATCAAATTTTTTAAGCATATATTAAAATAGAAAAATAATAAATAGTTTTTCAAAGATTTTTGATGATTTTTTAGTAGTGAATTTTTCTTCTTCTAATTTATTTATGATTATTGCGTTTTCTAATTGTAACTTGTTAATGATCACAACTTCTTATATAAAGGAATAAATATTGCAATGGTTGATAACCAAACATTACAAATGGTTAGCTAAATGTTTCATGGTTAACACCAAAAATTATAATGATTTATCACTAAATACTACAGTCACGAACAATTATAATGGTTCATCAAATATTTTAATGGTGCATCACTAAAAATTGCAATCATCAACAATTGGAATATTTCATTTTATTAGTTGTAATTGTTCAGGAAACAATTGTGATGATTACTTAAATGGTTGCAAAATTTACTTAAATCTCTAACATTCAACTCTCATTTAAGTGTAATTAAACACATGCATCAGAGAAAAAAATTAACTTATCTAATTCTTATGATGAAAAACACATATTTATACATTTAAAACTTCTTTTAAACCCATGAAATGATTAGTTTAGGCATTTTTAAAAATCTTTTCAAACCAATGAAATTAGTAGGATGAAAAACACTAAGATAAAAAAAAACTTATACATTTTGAAATTTATTTTAAACAAATGCAACTCTTAAGATGGAAAAAACACAATGCTAGAATAAAAAGTTACATTTTAGACATTTTGACAACTCATTTTAAACCAATACAATTTTATGATGAAATACACATTAGTAAATGAAAGATACATACTTTTACATTTTGATAAATTCCTTTAAACCAATGTAACTCTTAAAATGAAAAGACACAATATTAAAATGAAAAGTTACATCTTTAGACATTTATTTGATATCCTATCATTAATATATTAGAATTTTCAAACTCTGATAAGCTGAAAATCTAGGATAATTTGTAAAAGTTTGTAGGAATCTTATATATGTTATGAATAACTAGATATGGATGACCATAATAGATAATCTTATAGGATATTAAAAATATATTTTGTATTTTGCTCTTTACTTATTTTCAAGATATTGTATCTAGATGTATACATATTGTTAATGGAATAAGAATAACAATTCTTCTCTTTATTTTCCTTTGTTTACAACAATATACTCGCATTTTTTTATTTTTACCAAAAAAATCAGGCCACTAGTTTATATTATAACATACCAAAAATAACTATACATAGTTTCTAAAAATATCTGTTATAAAAGTAGTTATGATAATGAATGTGTATTCACCTAATATTTTGAATTAATTTATATTAAATGAAAAATTTACTGTTATTCAAAAAATAAAATAAAAGAATTTAGTGTTGTTGAACTTGTTATTTGTAAACTAATTTATTTTAAATTGTGTATATTAGGATCTTTCTAGTCATTTTATAGTTTTTGGTGGACTTTATTAGTTGAAAAGAAATCTGATAGTTTAAGATGATATTTTAGTGTGGTTTAACAGAAATTCTAGAAAATTCTCATTTCACCTAGAATGTTTTAATAAATCACACCATTTGAAATTATATATTCAATACACCCCCAATATGTATTATAGAGATGGGCTGTTGGGCCATAGAAATTTTGTAGAAAAAAAAAGTAAATACCCAATTAAATTTTTCCCGCTAGAACTGCGAAAATTGCCTCCTCCTCCATTGTCGTCCTGAAATGTCATCGTCGCGGCGAAATTAGGGTTTGATATATTCCTTCCGGTGGAATTGAAACAAGAAGCGGAAATGGGTATTCAAGGGCTTTTGCCATTGCTGAAATCGATCATGGTTCCGATACATATCCACGACCTCGAGGGTTGTACCGTCGCCGTCGATACGTATTCATGGCTACACAAAGGCGCTCTCTCTTGCAGCCGAGACCTCTGCAAGGGATTACCCACCACCAGGTTCCCTTTTCCCCCAAATTGGGTTTCTTCATTGAACACACCCTTAAAAAATCAAGCTTTGTTCTTTTATCTCCTGGGTTCCTCGAGGATGATTTCACTAGAAGGCTTGTAGGGTTTATATGTGGTGTTGTGGTCATAAGCTAGAATACATTTTGCTTAGAAAACACACTAATTCATGTAAGGGAATGACAATTGAGAATACTGATTTTTAAGATATGTTCTTCATGGTACTGCTGTTTTTGTTCTGATTTTGCAGGCATATTCAATACTGTATGCATAGAGTGAATTTACTCCGCCATCATGGAGTTAAGCCTGTTCTTGTCTTCGACGGAGGCCCGCTTCCTATGAAACTAGAACAAGAGAATAAGCGTGCTAGGTATCCAAACATTAGATAAAGAACAGTATTGCAAAACTATGTTTGTTTCTTGGTTAAGATTGAACGAATTAAGTTCAGGTCCAGAAAGGAAAATCTTGCACGGGCACTGGAGCATGAAGCAAATGGAAACTCCTCGGCTGCTTATGAGTGCTATCAAAAGGCTGTAGACATTTCACCTTCTATTGCACATGAGTTGATACAGGTAACACTAAGCTGTAAACAGATCTTGTATGTTTCTTTGTTGTCAATCTCTTTGAACTGAAGTTATTTTACCATGGAAGGTTCTGAGGCAGGAGAATGTCGATTACGTTGTTGCACCTTACGAAGCTGATGCCCAGATGACATTCTTGGCTATTAGTAAGCAAGTTGATGCGATTATCACTGAGGATTCTGATCTTATTCCTTTTGGCTGCCCAAGAGTAAGTTTTCTGTTACAATTTGCATCACATCACTTGTACTTCATCTGTAGTTCCTCTTCTCCTTATTGGTATAGATGATATCAACTCCTTATCCATTCCGGTGTATTACCCTTGCTGCTTTCAACTGTCAGTTTTTATGTCGCAGATCATCTTTAAAATGGACAAGTTTGGTCATGGTGTTGAGTTTCAAGCCTCTAACCTGCCCAAAAATAAAGAGCTCAGCCTTTCTGGATTTTCAAGCCAGATGCTTCTTGAGATGTGCATATTAAGTGGCTGTGATTATTTGCAGTCACTTCCTGGAATGGGACTCAAAAGAGCTCATACACTCATTACAAAGTTCAAAAGCTATGACAGGGTACACATTGCTTTCTCACTTGATTTTTATCTTATGACAAGGATTTGGTAAACCAACAGTATGATTAATTCAGAGACTGGATACTTTACCACATAGTCTTACAATACCAGATTTAGATTTTCGGGTTACAATCCTGTAGACATAGTCTGGATAAAAGTTTGCTTGAATGATGTGTGGTGTGTTTTCTTATAGGTAATCAAGCACTTAAAGTACAGCACAGTTTCAGTTCCTCCTCTTTATGAAGAGTCATTCAAGAAAGCTATGTTGACTTTCAAGCATCAACGGATCTATGACCCCAAATCTGAAGATGTTGTACACTTGTCTGGCATTTCTGAAGATATTGGCGAAGATTCAGACTTTGTAGGCCCATATCCTTTGAGACAAGTCTTTTGATTTTAGGACTCAGTTTATCAAGACTGATTACTGAACACATATTAGTTGATTCCTTAACTTCGTGCACATCAATGCCACAACATATTGCTAAGGGTATAGCACTGGGGCAGCTTGATCCATTCACGCAGTTGCCGTTCCAGGTACTATATGCTGACATCTCTATATCTTTAGTCTCTATCTGTCTTTCCCTCCCCGCGATGGTTTCTTGATTTACTGTTTTGTTTCTTAAATGAATAGGCTGAGAATGTCACTCCTAAGTTGGCTGTTGATGCTATTTCCCGGCCCAGAAGTTTCAAACCTGAAAATCTGAAGAAAAAGCTTGAGTTGCCAGTCCAGAAAAACCTTCTCACCAAGTATTTCTGTATCCTTAAATGTTATATCCCTTATCTATTGTTTTTAAACAGTTAATTACATTTGGAACTTGGTATCACTGGTGTTGAGTAAGATCTTTCTTCATCAAGTATGTGCTGTGTATATTAAAGAGTCTAATTAGCTGTTGACACTGGCGATGTTTGATCTGGACTATTTTTCTTCACTTAACATCTAAAAGGCTTTGCATCTCTTGAGGCAAAAAGAAAATTCAAGGCTCCGAGGATATCACCAATCTCTCTGACCCCAACAGAGGAGTCTCCAAGCACCCCTGAGGATAATTCAACAGATGTGGATGCTCCTTCGACTCAGACAACAAATGAATCCCCGGTTTACAGCTCGGTAAGAAACTAGAAGAACCACATTTTAGCTCTCGGAAATTGTAGAACAAGCTCTGATCTCTTTGTCTCTGTAGGGTGAGAATACCGGCAAAGTTGCAGCGAAAAGAGAGTCACCCGACCATGGTACAGTTGCTTTTCTTTCTAACACTGGACACATTATACTTTCAACTTTATATTCTGAGTCATCCGTTACTTGTCACAATCTTTTAGATGCAGTTGAAAGGAATCACAAGGACCTTGATCATAAGTACGTTGAACAACAAGTGGAGAGGCAGAAGAAGACGAAGACGGATAGCTTGAATGTTGTAGTAAGAAGCAAATATTTCAAGCAGAAGCAGGATGACAAAAGTCTTAAACAATCTATCCCATGTCTCAGTGATTGCTCTTCGATTGGCCAGAGAAAGACTGTTAGTGCTGAGATAAACAAAAGCGCATCTAGAATAGAAGAGAGTGACGGAGCTGTAGCAACAAATTCATGTTTCCATCAGGAGCGAATCTACAACGGTCATGAAGTTACCAAAGAAGCGAGTATCTCTGCCATGAACGAGTTGGCTGAGAGAACAACAAACATCCACGAGATAAACCATCAGATCGATAAAGAAGAACAGAGCCCATCTGTTGAGATCCCTTCCGCCTTTAGTACTCCGGAGAATGTTATACCTCTCAACTCCATTGGTACTAATAGTTTTTGTGGAGCTGCAACAAGGAAAAGGAAATTTGATTCCGATGAAAACCTTCATAAGGTTAGATAGTATGGTTTGATCACGCCATGTTAATTGTTTTGTCGCTTAGGTTATCATCATTATTCAAGCCATTTGTTATCTTTTCTTACTATTTCAGGAAAATATGAACTCCAAGCACATGCGCATAGACGAAACTGATCCTGGTAATGCAGAAACATCATTTGAAACCAACGATGTTGAGAAGTTTGGATCCAACATTTCACACATAGGGCAGTACTCAGAAATAGCAGAGAAATCAGTGGAAAGATTTGTGTCAGCTATATCATCTTTTAGATATTCTGGTTCTGGCTCTCGTGCTAGCGGTCTGCGTGCACCCCTCAAAGATATCCGCAACACTTGTCCGTCCAAAGGGTAAACATTTGAACCTTTCAAAGTTTACTATCTTCACCAGTTTATGGTGATTGATGCACCAATCTCACTAGAAGTTTGTTTGTTTTCTGTTTATTCTGTGAAAAAGGTTATCGCCTAAACTGGAGTTCAGCAAGTTTGGTTATGCATCAAGCAGCGCAACAAAATCAAGGCGATTGTGAGTTCATTTTTGTAAGTTAACCAAACGTGAGTGATTTTACCAGAAGCAAAGGCTTTGGCTGCAGAAACAAATTCTTGGTGGCATTACATTGTTGTTGTTTTGGTGATTGTATTGTATCTCATAGCTTTTCACTGTGCAGAACATTCTTGTTCATGATTCTTTACCCAACAAATTGATTCATAAGTTGGGGGGGGGGATTTTCCACATTGCCATTTCTTGGAAATTAGTTTTTTTTTATTGAAAATACAGGAAAAAATCATTTTCACAACTGAAAGTTGCAGAGACCCAAAAGCAATGGTCTGCAATAAATGTAATGTTGGGCCACTAAACCATATAAACCTTGCAAGAGAGTTATTGAGAAAAAGACAAGCTAAGTCGCTGTATCAATGATTTGAGATTGTTTGTTTGCACACACACATAAGGGGGAAGAATTGTGGATAGAAAGGTATGCACGTGAATGCAATGAAACATATCATATGTGCAACAGTGCAAGTCCAATCAGATTCTGACACTTTTGATCATCTCGCTTGAAGTTTCTGCTAATTCTCGCAGATGTGGTCCAGTTGTACTTCCACGTCATCTCACTTATTTTCTGTCTTTTTATCATTTTACAAGTTTTTTCTTAATCTTTTTATAAGTTAAAAGATGTTTTTACATGTTTTAACATATCTTAATGATCCAAATTCCATAATGTGGTTAAATCTTCAAATACGAAGTATACAAAAATGATCGATCATATGATTGAAAAAACTATTTAGTTAGTTTGTTTATCCGCAAAAGGTTAATGCTATAAGACTATCTCTAATAGTTACCTTATCTTTTTTTTTTTAAAAAAAAAATAGAATAACTATATGATAGAGTTGATTTCTCAAGGTATTTTATTTTATAGAGAAAAATAGAGAGATAACAAAAAATAAATAATTACTCTATTTACAAAGTAAAAAATATAATGAAGTTTGAACATTTTGTTCTAAATCTTATTCTATTAAAATAGAAGTCATGACTCATTTCATATTTGATTTTTTTTTATTTAGACCATCATTAGAAAATTTTAATAAAATATATTTCATTAAAACTAATGATAAAATATTTGTAACTACTTTAATCATAATATCTTTTGATATCTTTTTATTTTAAATATAAATATATATTAAAAAATTATAAAAATCTTTTGAAAAATATTTTAGCAAGATCTCAACATTAAAAAATTTGTAACTATTTAATTAATTTCGAATTATAGAAAATATAATTATAGATTAATATACATTCAATTATATTTTATAAAATGAAAAAAATAAAAATCATGTACTTTTATAAAATGAAAAAATTACTATACTTATATATATAGATATATACAATAATATATCATCTAAATAAACATAAAATTTGCTAAACGGTAATCTAACTTTGAATTCCAGATCAAAGTTTAGTAGATATTAAATATAAAATAATTTTAAAATATAATTTTTCATATGTATTTTAATTTATTTATTAATAAAATTCAAATACAATAAAATAAAATATAAAATGTAAACTATAAAAATATTTTTGTTTGTAATAGTTATATAAACATTTAAATATATGATTAACGTTATAGTTATAATACCATATGATGGTATATAATAAAGTTTATCAGTAACTTATTATAATTTGGTGTTATATCTTATCTAATTTTATAATAATGTTTAAATTTATTATAATATTATTGGTCATGCGGGTTTTCTTTTTATACTCAAATAATAGTTTATAAAATAAAATTATCAATAACTTAATATAATTTTGTGTTATATATTATCTAACCTTATAATAATGTTTATGTAGCTTATACTATTATTACTATAAATTTTTATAAATTTGTATTTTTGTAGCAAAATTTATTTTAAAAAATTATAATATAGCAATACTATTTTACCTAAAATTTTATTTTATTTTTAAATTTGAAATATATGAAAATTAAATTTCACCTGTATGATAGATGAGTAAAATTTTGGCATATATCCAGTAATATATTATCTAAATAAACATAAAAATTTATTAAACGGTAATCTAATTTTGCAATCTTAATCAGAATTTAGTATAAATTAAATATAAAATAATTTAAAATATGATTTTTACGTATATATTATTTTATTTAATAATCATATACAAATCCAATAAAATGAATATATAATAAGAAAATGATTAACACATTTGATATTAACATATAAACATAAAATTAACACACACACACACACATATATATATATATATATATATATAAATAAACATTAAAATTTTGCTAAATGGTAATCTAACTTTGAAATTCAAATCAAAATTTAATATAATTTAAATATAAAATAATTTTAAAATATGATTTTCATGTATATGTTAACATTTATACTATAGAATTATTATGTTTGTAATATTTATATAAACTCAAATATATGACTAATGTATACTAATAATGTAAAACAAATATCTATGTATATAAAAATGAAAATAAAATCCGTGCGGTTGCACGAATCAAATTCTAATTTTGTTTTAAAATGCAAAATAGAGCGGAGTTGAAAATGTTCTAAGAGCATCTCCAATGATACTCTACTTTTCAAATATAGAGTAAAAATCACTCTAATAATACATCAAATGTTACATCAAATATAGAGGGATAAACAATACTAAGCCAAATATAAAATAACACTATTCATTTACTCTATTTTTAGAGTTGAACTTTTTCTTTACAAAATGGTCTCTCACTTTTACAAGTTTTTATTTTCTTCCTTAATAAAATCATATATTATAACTTTATACTTTTAAATATCATTAAATTTATAAAATTAATTATTAGCTGAAAATTTAAATGCACTATTGACTTATATTAAATTAGAAAATACAACAACATAATAATTAATAAACTAAAATACATAATCCATAATAAAAATACAAAAGATTCAAACTTATCATAACACATTATTATGTCATTTTTTATTTAAGTGTTGTAATAAGATTTTCATTTAGTTTCAATAATATTGTAATTGTATTGTGTTATTGTTACAGTATTAAATATAAAGGTAAAATTTGAACATTTGAAAAGTTACGATTTAAATAATAAATTAATAAATAAGTGGAGAAAAATGCAGTAAAAAATATATTTTATAGAAGAAATAAAGGTAACCATTAGACAAAACTCTCATCTATTTAGAGTACTCTATATTTAGAGTGAAAAATAGAGGCAACAATTGGAGATGGTCTAAGAATTAAAACACAACTTAATTTTGAAAAGAAAAAAACTGAGAAACAGCTCACCGTTACGTCTTTAAGCGTCATAGTCAAACGTTTTAGGGATTTAGTTAATGAGATAAATACCAACATAGACTTTAAAAAGTTTTTGTCTCAAAAATAGCACTTAAAGAGAAAAATGATCAAAATAGACTTTATTAAAGGATGTAAATATATATTTATACATTTGGGTTAACTAATCTAAAATTAGGGTTTAGAGCTATGGGCGGGATTTTGGAATTGAGGTTTTAAAATTAAAAAATATTAAAATTTTCAAAATAAAAATGATCTATTTTGGTCATTTTTTCTCTCAATGTCTATTTTTGTAACAAAAACTTCAAAAAAGACTATTTGAGAGATTTGATCTTAGTTAATTGTGACTCTGAAATTTGAGAGTTTACTTTATAATTCGATTCTAGTTATGTCTAAGCAATGTATTTCAAGTTGTTTGGTTCTATACTGAAAGTGGGTTTATGAGAAACGAAGTACTACGATGAATGAATCGACATATAATGCTAATAAATACATCACTTTAATCAAAGGCAAGCAAAACATCTTCACGCTTGTGAAAACATATAAGACGCCGTCGTTTAAAACTACTATCTTGATAATAGTTCATGAGGATAACTTTACATATACCACACCATTAAAAACAAAGAACTTAAGAGTAAATTATTGTATGCATAATGCATAAAATATTGGGAGTTAAAGAAACCTTCTTGGTCTTTTCTTCTTTGATCATTGACAGACAAGAGGATATTTTTTGCAATTATATGTACAGTGTCGGGTTTATAAAAATTAAAAACTAGTACTAGTAGTAAACAAAACAGGCACGAGTGGTAAGAAAAAAAATTGACCGTCAGAAAAAGTTGCCTAATCTTAGACACGCGGATTTTAGATTTGAAAATATTATATAGTCTGTTTATATAATCGCAATTGGAATGTGAAAAACAAGCTTATAAGTTAAAATATAATAATGTTGTACATTAAAGAATGTAGTCAGTAAAAAAAAGGTTAATGGATAAGAACATGACTAGATGCATGTGCCGTCGGCTTATAATCATGTCAACTTAAGTACATCCACGAGGCCCTCAAATTCCAAAGGGATGGCTACTGCAATTTTTGATTATGCCAAGATCTTCATTATTAATCTCCATATGCTTTTTAATAAGATAATACGGTTTGAATAATTTATTTCCAACCCATTTTATATTTTGGCTAAGAAACGGAATATTCGGGATTATTCTCATATAATGTAAGAGAATTAGTCTCATATAAGTTGATAGAACTAGATAATGTGCTTGACCATGTCATTTTATCTTATGTTAGCTTGGTAATTTCTTTCACAAACAAATGCCAAAACGTATGAACATTGTCAAACCGAGTAAAATAAAAACAAAAACAATACATTTAACAAAATAATGCATTTGGCTGTTAAAATACGTTAAAAATAATGCATTTTTGCGTTGATGTCACCGGCAAGAATGTGACCTCTCTCTCTCAATCAATTAGAACCAAACAGCTGGGTCTGTTCCTCATTTGTCCTCATCTTCATTGGTTAAAATATTATATATATATATTCCAATTTCTGCATAGATCTTTATATTACATTTTATGAATTTTATTTATTATACAACAAATCCAACTGATGAACATTGGATTTCATTATTTGCAAAAGAACAGTTACTAAACTGAAACTCATCCCAAAAAAAAACCTGAAAATGTTTTTCTTCTGCCTTTTTTTTTCTATTACATTTGAGAACAATCAAATTAAGAATATAAATAAACAAGGAAATAAATGTTCCTTTTTCTCAATAAAATGATCAAACTAACACCAATTCAAGACCGCTGATTTTTTTTTCCACTAAAAAGAGACGAAAATTTTGATAAAAAAACCCGGTTAACGGATTTAAGCCTCCAAAAAACCGGTTAACCTGAGAACCGAATTACGAACCCGGCTTAGATCCCGTCCTTTAAGAGTCCTTCCGTTACCTGTACAAACGGAAAACGCCATTTGACAACCTTCCATCCTCCGTCCAACTATCAGATGCGGCGGAATCATTTTCCTTCCTCCGTCATCGGAATATTCCTCATCCTCCGTGTACGTTCGCATCGCATTGCTCGGTATATTCACCGGTAACGAAGTCGAGAAAGCCGCCGGTGAAGGTAACGGCGTCGTTTTGCTCCGTCTCGGTTTATTTTTGGAGTTTTCTCCGAAACCAACCGGACGGTTTTCTTTGTCGTTGATGTCGTCACGCCGGCGAGTCGGGAAGAAACTGTCGGAGAAAATGATGTCAGATTCGTCGAATTCTTCAGACATTTTCAAGAAAGACAGGTGGGTTTTAGGTTATGTAATAAGAAGATTGATAAAGATTCTAGTTTTGTTTGGAAAGCTGAGATGAGATGAGATTAGAGAACAGTAATACGAAGGGAAGAGAGAAGAAGGGTTTATATAGAGGAGGAAACGTAGTGACTACGCAACTTTGCTTATGTCTTGATGTGATGATGTCATCATAATGCCATTGAGTGTGGACCCCGCTTTATTTCTATATCTATACACTATATGTATATATGTTTTTGACACTTCGATAGACTTCTATTTAAAAAAAAAAATTAAAAATAATTTTGTAAGATTTCTAATTGGATTGAATCCTTCCTTTCATTATTACGTTTGACAAATCTCATCCGTAGAATAATGATTTGAGACTCTCATGGTCATTGGAGACTTGGTTTGTTGATCATGTGATTGAATATGTTCAATTTGATTCTCATTAGACAAGTTATAGCGTTTGTCTCTCAGGATTTTTAATTTTTTTTTAACATTGTATTGGGTAGGTTCATTGGTTAAAGAGTCTTGAAAGATGTCTATTAATTGATTTGGGATTTTTACCAATATAATTAACTTTTGTGGTAGATTTAGAAAGCAAATTTAATTTGTGATATATTTTAGATAAAACAAGGAGGACTATTAAAAAGTTCTGTTGTTTCACAAAACATATTTTAATATTAACTTTGATTTGACTGGAAACTGTGTAACTAATTAAATTTTGTAATTTTTAAAGATTGGTTAAATGAATTTTTAAATTATATATTTAAAATAGTTTAAGAGAATATCATTTTTTAAAAAATTTTGTACATTCAATCAAAATATTATGTATTGTGAAAGAGAAGAAGTAATAATTAAAATAATTTGGTTAATAAAGTATATTCGCACACAAGACTGGGATGCTTGCAGGTCCAACCCAAACGTTCTAGTCAAAGGTGAAACATTTCTATTCTATTTCCAATACCTCATTAAATTACTAAATGAATCCTTTTCCTCAGTTTTTTTGTTGAATGAATCAAGATATCGATGGCACACACGAACACAGAAAGGTTTACATAATGCTGTGTTAAGAAAATTAAAATACTACTTAAAATTATAAATAATAACCATTCGATTTCAAACGAACTATAGTAGAGGCCAATAATAAACGATAAAAGTAAAATAAAATGGATAGAAAGGTATCAGTATAGATGGAAACTTGGAATTATACTTTTGAAGTGTTTTACTGGAAAAGGAAGCTAGGTTAGGTGTCTGCGTGCCCTGACAAATCTGTCTCCTTTACTTGTGGCCCACGTTTTGTTTCACTTTTAGCTTGGTTTTTAAAATCCGCCAGTAGAACTAGTCTGACCGTGACTCGTCGAAGAAGTTGAGTCTGATTCGGTATAAAACTCGGATTTGAGAAATACCGGTAAAACCGGATTCAAGTCAACTTTAAAAACTGGTTCTAAAAATTAACATTTAATTATTTTATTTTCAACTATTCTTAAATTTAATATTTCATAATCAATATTTGACTATTACTATTTAATTGATTTTCTATTAAATTCTATTTTTTTAGGAATAATTTAAACAAATATATCTTTGACTTTCATATATTATTATTATTTTGACATATTTATAGAAAATGAGATTTTATTTGTACAAATAAATAAATACAAAAATTTGAATAGTTAATTATTTAATTTTTATCAATATTAATTTGATATAGTATTTACTTGTTTATCATATATAAAGTTAGATTTATGCTTATTATTTATTTATTTTAGTTAATAAAGAAGAAAAGATAATAAATTATTGGTAGAATTACTTTATAAGTTTATATAATGTAAATATTTGATTATGTGTTTTTTTTTAATTGAAAATCTGGTTAAACGATCTAATTAGTCAATCAGTAACAATATTTGAATTGATTTCTGATCAGGTTTTCAAAACATTAGTTTATAGTATTTCGCTATTTCATTATAATGTTTACCCAACAAAAATATAGTAACAATTAAAATTTTTACAGTCCGAATGGTGACAATTGATTTAATAATATAAACGATTAGGAAAAAAAAATGTGATACAGTGCAATAGCAATTCATACATTATTTGGAATAAGTGGTTTTAATATAAACAATAATGCGGTACGGTACAACATTTATTTGTGCATTATATGGGATAACTGCAGTTTTGATAAAAAAGATGTGAAATTTTTTTTTTAAATAATGTAAAATAAATATATTAATAAAATTCTAAATTATTATTTTTAGTGATAATGTTATAATAGCTTTTAGTTTTATAAGTTTAAATTTTAAAATTAATTTGAAGTAAAAATTCAATTATATATTTTCTTTATTTTGTATAATTTTAACTACTAAATTTTATTTGAAATACAAATTAAAATTTATATAAATATATTTCATTTAAAATGTTAAAAATTATATACAATAGAAAACACTATCGAGTACTTTAATTTTTTCATAACATATTTGTAATATTACCTAATATTTACAAATTACAATTTTATTAATATATACAAAATTACCCATGCAAAAAGCTGAAACATGTGTACAAGTATGTTATTACCATTGACTGCGTATTTTCAATTTTATTCATACTAGGGCATTTCTCGGATTACGTCCGAGTTTATCATTTATAAATAATTTGTTATTCTAGTTTTAAAATAACAATATAATAAAATTTATAGTTTCTTACATTTGAAAAATACTTTTCTATCATATAAATGAAAGTTATATATACAATATTAATTTTGGTGACATATATTTCAAATGATCACAAAAGAATATAAGAATGCATAATAAATAAGATTTTTGTTTTGCTAAAAACAAAACCTATGACAACTTATTTTTTCTTCTTATTTGTAATTTCTGATTTTTAAGATCATATTTATTCCGGTGTGCACATCAACTCTTTCCTACATGAAACATCTGAGCATTTTCTATATATCTCTGTATTGTAAATCAACCACAACCCCATAATTTCAAAACAAATGAAAAGTGAATTAAGTTAAACAATACCAGAACAAATCTATATACCTTTCCCATATGGTTATATGATAAAACATATTTATGCTTCTTTCACCAGATCAGTCAATGGAGCTAACACGTCCAATTGCTGCTTCTCGAGAATCAGGATTGAAAAGTTACTTAGTCACTGAATCATCGCCTTTAAGAGACATTTTAGACTTTGAAGCTAGCTGGAATCAAACCTTAAACCTCGACTATGACAAATCAATGGTTTTCTTCCAATTCTTGTCAACAATAATAACTACATCAGCTAACAAACCAAATATCTTCGAGATGACAATGTTTTATCACAAACCACCTGAAAATATGATGCTATGATAAGTAGTTGTCAGTTGTCATATTAAGATGAGTAACAGTTTTTTTTTTATCAAACGGATTAAATTCGAAATATCTCGTAGACCATTAGTCCGGTTTAAATAATACTCTTTTCGTTTCTTTTTACATGATGTTTTAGAGGGTTTATGTTGTTTCAAAATAGATGATGTTTTAAGATTTTAAGGTATTTTTTGAGATTTTAAGGTTAACTTTAGCTTTATTAGAAACTGTTCAACCAATAAAATTTTACAGTCTTTTTTATAATTGGTTGAATGATTTTAAAATTATATCTTTAAAAGTACTTTATAGATTAATGTAAATTTCTTAATCTTTGTGCCGTGAGCCAAAACTTTATCTATTAAAAAACGGAGGGAGTAGCACAGAACTTTGTTTATAATTTGTATCCATGCTAAATTTCTAGAAATTAACATTCAGTTTAGTTTAAAATTTTATAATTTTTGAAATTGTTTAAGAATGAAAATAGGATTGACATTCTAACCATGATGACAATGTGCAAAAAATGTATAAAACGGGTGGCGAGCAGAGGCTTGGCTCTTCGGTTCTCGGAGAGACGACGCGCTGCAAGGTGCTTAGACGACGGAGTAGTCAACATGAGAAGGCGTTCGCGGGTGAAGCGCAGAGGAGACCTACTACCCAACGCCGGTGACGGTCTCGAGGCTCCGGTGACTTATGATGCAACTTAATAAATTTAGGTGATACTTGATTGTGTCGTTTATACGTCGGATTAAATTCTTGTGTGGTTGTAATCTCGTGTTTACGATTTGTTTAATGAAAATATGATGTTGAGTTAAAGAAAAACCGAGTAGTCGGTTCTGTTCGTCTTTTGTCCTCATCTCCACTGGTGAAAAAACATTATATATTATATATTATATATTCCAATTTTGCAGAGATCTTCATAATACTTTTATGAATTTTATTTACTAAACAATAAATACAGTTTCATCAGCGTAAAATAATAGCTGATGAACATTGGATTTCAATCTTTGCAAACAACAGTTAAAAATCCTAATCATAAACTGATAAGCTTTTTTCTTTTGCTTTTCTATTACATTTGAGAACAATCAAATTAAGAATTTAAATAAATAAACAAGGAAATAAATGTTGTTTTTTTTTGACATTTTCCTTTTGACTTTCAATAAAGTGGTTACAAGACCGCTGATTTCTTCCGCTAAAAAGAGACGAAAATTAAAATCCGGTTAACGAATTTAAGATTCCAAAAAACCGGTTAACCTGAGAACCGAATTACGAACCCGGCTTAGATCCCGACCTTTGAGAGTCCTTCCGTTACCTGTACAAACGGAAAACGCCATTTGACAGCCTTCCATCCTCCGTCCAACTATCAGATGCGGCGGAATCATTCTCCCTCCTCCGTGGTCATCGGAATATTCCTCATCCTCCGTGTACCTTCGCATCGCATTGCTCGGAATATTCACCGGTAATGAAGTCGAGAAAGCCGCCGGTGAAGGTAACGGCGTCGTTTTGCTCCGCCTTGGTTTTATTTTGGAGTTTTCTCGGAAACTAACCGGACGGTTTTCTTTGTCGTTGATGTCGTCACGCCGGCGAGTCGGGAAGAAACTGTCGGAGAAAATGATGTCAGATTCGTCGAATTCTTCCGACATTTTCAAGAAAGACAGGCGGGTTTTAGGTTGTGTAATAAGAAACAAAGATTTTAGTTTTTCTTTGGTAAGGTAAGATTAGATTAGGTTAGAGAACAGTAATCAGAAGAGAAGAGAGAAGAAGGGTTTATATAGAAGAAGAAGAAGCGAGGAAACGTAATGAATACTCAAGTTTGCTTGTGTCTTGATGTGATGATGTCATCATAATGGACTGAGTGCGGGCCCCGCTTTACTTTATATATATAAACTAAATGTATATGTTTTTGACACTTCGCTGTAATTTCGTTTAATTTCTTCATATTATAACGATAGTTTTGTCTCTTAACATTTTCAATTATAACGCATTCTACTACCTCTATTTTAGTATAAGTGTCATTTTTGATTTGTGCACACAAATTAAGAAAACAATTAAATTTGTATATTTTCTATCTAAAAACATAATTAACTATATATTTAACTATATTTCAACTAACAGAAAAATGAATTACAGAATAAAATAATAATTTTTCATTAAAAACTGAAAACGACACTTATTTTGTAACGAATAATTTTCTCTACGATGACATTTAATATGAAACGGAGGAAATATTAGATTTTGAAGATTTTCAATGATTTTTATTAGACGACAAAATTGGAAGGAGTACATTCTATTTTCATTATGTTAATTAGGTTCAAGACTATTGAAATATGTCTATTAAATGATTTGGGATTTTTTTTGTAACTAATTAATTTGCAATTTTACCAATATAATTAAATTCTGTGATAGATTTGTTTGATAGGATAATAAAAATAAGGACGATTAAAATACTAGCTAAAAATAATTCGGTAAGAGTTTTCACTTTCAAAAAGTATATTCGCATATGAGACTGGGATTCTTGCAGGTCCATAGCCCTAGGGGTGGGACGGACCGGATATCCGGGGTATTTTAGGATATCCGGATCCGGATCCGGATTCGCCGGATCCGTGACTTTAGTATCCGGATCCGGATCCGCGTCTTCCGGGTATCCAGACTTCGAATATCCGTCTAGATATTGTGATACCCACGGATACCCAGATTCGGATCCGGATCCGTAAAAATAATTAAAAATAAATAAAAAATATTTTAAAAATATAAAAAAATTAATAATAAAACATAAATTAAATATTTATACAAAATTTATGAATATATATATGACATATAATATTAGTAAAATTTAAATATAATATTTAAAAGTATTTTATGTATAAATACTAATATATCAAATATAATTATTAATAAAATTAAAAATTTAATATATTTTAAAAACACGGATCCGGATCCGGATATCCGGACTTAAAAATTAAGATATCCGGATTTGGATCCGGTTTGGACGGATCCAAAATTTTACTATCCGGATTCGGATCCGGACACTCCGGATATCCTATTTTCGGAGCGGATCCGGGACGGATCTCGGATCAAATCCGGATCCCGGATAATACGTCCCAGGCCTACATAGCCCAACGTTCGAATCAAAGTGAAACATCTATATTATTAAAGTAGAAGTACTTTAGGATTTTGTTTGGAAACATGGATAGTGAGGATTGTTTGGATACATGGATAGCAATATTAAAAATAATTTCTTTTATTTACAAACTTAGCCTTTACATTTACAATAAATCTATCTTATTAAAACTGTAGTACCCATAAAACTTCACCCTTATTTTTTCTTCTTATTTACCATTCTGTGCCATTGAATAATTTAAAAGAAATTTTATTTACGGGCTGACTTAATAATTTTTTTATCTAACCGAATAAATTCAAAAACAAGCATAATATTAACAAGATATATCCAAAAATCTAACCCTTACGTTAACAATATTTTTTATTTCCAAATTACAACCCACAAAATAAAAGAAAATCCATCAATCAATTGAAACTAAAATCTAGATTACTTATATTATTTCATACTTATATTACTTAGATTACGTTAATTCTTTTATTATTTCATACTTATAATTATATTTTTTGTTCTTTTAGTTTCTACTTATAACATATATTACTTGGATTTTCTTAACAGATCATATATTTTCTGTGTTAGACAACCATATTAATTTGTTAGTTATACATTTTTTCTTATTTCAACAAAAATCTAAAATAAAAAAATAGTATTTATATGAAATAATTGAATATTACATAAATTTTATTTTCTAATAGATCAAACAATAATAAAATATGAACAATTTCAAACATATAAAACACATATAAAACCAAACACAATTATATATGTTATATATTACAATTTACTATAACACTCATGCGGGTGTTAGTCATGGTCATCTAAGTACCCATCGACTACAATTCGGTCTTTCTGAATGTTGGGGTTCAAAATGGTTTTACATGAATATACGGACGGTGTCGAGTAGGATCATTCAAGGTCCATGTAAGTTTGTAAGAACCTAAAAATATTTTAAAACTGTTGGTTTACAAATATTATTAAATAATTTTAAAAATAAAAATAAAAATCAAAACCCGCGCTTTGTAAGCGCGGGTCAAAATCTAGTTTCTTTTACATTCCAATAATTCATTAAATTAAATCATTTCCTCAAAAAAAAATTGGTTGAATGAATCAAGAGATCAATGGCATATACACAAACAGGTTCAGACAATGGTATGTTAATAATATTTTCTTGTCATGTTAATACTACAAGATTAAGATACTACTTTGAACTTTAAATGATACGGGGTTATTAGCAAAAACAACTTTAAAAATAGGGTAAATAAAAAAAAATCATAAGGAAAAACAATAACAAGACTGATTCATTTCAAACGAACTACTCGTACAAATATACGGAAAAGGTAGGTACATATATGTATACAGTAGAGGCCAATAATAAATATGATAAAAACAAAATAAAAATTGAGGGACATTAAAATTATTATTAAACTTGGAATAATACCTTTTAAGTGTTTTACTGGAAAAGAAAGCTACGTGTCCGCGTTCTTGACAATCAGTCTCCGTTTCTTGTGACCCACGTATTGTTGTTTTACATTATTGTATTTCGCTATTCCAATTTAATTAGTAAAGTATAACCAACATAAATAATGACTTAGAGCATCATTATGCCAAGTTTCTTAAGGGGGTTCTTGCACTGTTCGCGGGTCCACTGACATGTGAAGCCTATGAACAGTGTAAAAACCTCTTCTTAAAACTATTAAATAAAAACCATTTTTGGAGGGTTTCTTATACTGTTCACGGACTCCACTGACATGTAGCGACCCATAATTAATTCATTTTTTTTAATTATTTTTTTTAATTAGTAAAAAAAAGAAAAAAAAAAGAAAAAAATAGGAATGGATAATGATGCTCTTAGTTTATTAAATTACAGCGTGGATTCATTGAAATGTTTTGGGCAGTGGTCCAATTTATGTTAATCAAAATACAAATGACTAATTATAAATACTAAATCATTAATAAATCCAATAAAGAAGTTATGCATTTTAGCATTTTTTGTTTAAATTGCAATGTTTATTATCGCTTGGTACTTTTTTCTTTGTTTTGTGAAAGACTTTTTTTTTTGTTCATAAAGCAGAATTTTTCAAAAGTTAATGTTTTTTAAAGAACCACTTATAGAATGTATCTGAATTGTATCTCAAAGTTTCTTTTGCATAAAATTTCTTACATTTTTTTTTCTTATTTTCTTCTATTTCTAGTTATTTTATGATATGACGAGAGTATATAGCGATGGAGATGCTCTTAGATCTCTCCTAAGTTAACACAGTACTGATCATCTGTTTAAAAAATCTTCACGTTTGTTTATTTTGCAGAAATATTGAATTCAACAAAAGATTTAGTTTGAAAACCTTAAATATATAATTTGTAGTTGTATGTTTAAATAACATAGTTGAAAAATGAAAATATCTAGTATAATCTAAGAAAGATGCATTTGATCTATTCGGAACTTGCGTCTTAAGATACTTTTAAATAATTTGTTTTGACTGTCGTATGTGGATATTCTTCGGTTTTATTGGGACAATGTCGACATATTTTACTGCACCAAATGAATAACAACATTATGTTAACGATAATAAATAACGCACCATCGTGATCCGTTTTGTAAAACAACTAAATAAAATTCTTTGCGTGCTCAACAATGACAAGAACACGAGGTTTTGTTTTTAACCAACCCCATCTCTTTCAAAGCCTTTATTTTTGTTTTATTGGTTACCTATAATATAAACATTCCGGATAAACTATAACAAAGCCCATAAGAGCACCATTAACCCTAAAACTTCATTTGGTGTTTTTTTTTTCGTCTCATTTAAAAAAAATATTAAAAACGAACCAATAGCAAGCCATCACATGTTAGTGGGATCATCAAACAGTGTAAAGCCTAAGGCAAAATGAATTTTTATTTTGGCATTTTAAGAACTAATGCTTAACTTTTAGTGAGGTCCACTTAAATATTTAATTATATTTTTATTAAGCACCTTGAATAATTGTACTCTAAGAAGGAGATGATTTGATTCCAAACATTTAAATTCATATTTTAGAATATACCTTCCATGGCCAAAAAATTTAATAAATACGCCCAATATCATCATTCAGAATACTTTGATCCCTAGCTACTATTTTCCAGTTATCGAACGTTTAGTGATTTTCTATGCCCATTCTCTCTGCTAAAGTTTTGTAGTGTCTGTAGCATTGTCAAGATGTGAATAGAACGGCTTAACGTAAGTTAGATGCTTTACAATTGTATATGTACAACGAACAAAAACTATAAGATAAATAAGGAAATATATGAACACTAAAATATTTACATAACTCTTCCTAATACTTTCCTTTAAGTTGGTGCATGAATATCATGACTGCCCAACTTGTCATGAAGATACTCGAATGCTTGTATACCAAATACTTTTTGTAAATATGTCAACTATCTCTTTAGGGTATTTTTTGTGTAAGTCATTCGTGCTTAGTTCTACAGAACAATAAAAGAGAAAGCTCGTTTTAGAGTTTTCTCATGCTTCATTTATTGATAAACTAGGAAATCATGCTTTTAAATTACTGCCATATGGATATATGCTAGTATATGTTATCAATTTCTTGGTGGTAGCAGGAAAGATGGATCGTAAGGCAATAACTAATTATAATGATCACCCCATGGTCTTCCTTCTCTAGTTGATGTCTCATGTTAAGGTATTTTTAGGTAGGATCTTTGTAGGTATTACAAAATAACAAGTGAGTAACACGAAAGCAAGAGTTGAGACTAAAAGAAATGTTTTCTTGATCGTACGAGCTTGAATTACAACGTTTCGTGTATAAACCCCGGCTTTAGCCACCTAGCTCTATTTTCTTAGTCTTTAATCATCAATCCCTTGTCTAGGGTTTGGGATCCCCTTTTATAGGATGGTCGTAGTAGGTTAGTAGGTCAGAGTCTTCCATATTCGGAAATATGGAAGATTTCTCTTTAATAGAAATCTTCAATTTTACCCGGAGGCAGAGATGGAGCCTGGTTTGAGCTGGAATTTCTCCAAACATGAATCAGAAGACTGACGTCCTGCTCAGAAGCATGAAGAATATCTTCATGGATTATTTTTCTCCAACAGTTTTACCTTATCTTTTGATTTCACGGGCGAATTCGGGCGATGACCTGTTCACTACGGTCGACCAGAGTCGTTTGCTCTCATCAGGTTTGTTCATAAGCAGGATGTCGCTTCTTTAATGGCTACTTTTCGGGTTCTTCTAGGACTGAACCATATTTAAACCTGGAGGAGAGATGATTTCCGAAGATATATTGGGGTTTAACATATGTTTCTAGGCTCAGAGCCTGATTAGATCAATTGATTTAATAGGATTCAGGCTCTTGGTCTTGCATTTCAGTGGATGACAAGACTCGTTTTTGTGGCGCGTGGCTTCATCGGTGTTTTAACTTCTTGATCCTAGTGGTGCAAGTCTTGATCATATAAGGAGATTATCATAATACTTCAGTTAGTACTTAATTCTCGTGGATTGCTGATCTGAAGCAGTGATCTGGAGTAGCAACATGCTGGAAGCAGAAAATTTGGGTTATAAACTAGAAGATAATTAGCCTATACTAGTTTTATTCTGAAGATTCTCTTTCCATCTTTGTAGGATTTGACCGCTTAGGCTTATCTTGAAAATCAAATATTCTACTTTCCAAATGATAATGATTCGAATTAACTTCTCATTTTCAAATCTGAGGTTTTAGATTGGGTGGTTTTCTCAGGAAGGTGGCAACAACTCTTATTGTGTCCTTATTTAAATATTTTTTCCTCCTCCAGTTCTCTTAGCTCTTCATTGGATGATGACGATTCTCTTGTCTTCCGATCTATCTTTTTGTTATCAGGTATTCCCTCGAGTTTTATTTTTCTAGGATTGATTAGGGTTATATATCCTTAGTCAAAACTTTTCTAAGGTTATAGTTTGGATCCTTTCTTTCTCATCCCCCGGTATATTGATCATGAGCGAAAATCATGTCAAAACTTCCTCTCCGTCTTCCTCATCGTCGACCGATAGGGCTAAGCTAAAAATAGTATTGGATTCCACTTTATCGGAATACGACAGTTTGTCGTATCCTTGGGATGATTCTAAAGGTGATTCCTAGATAAATTACCGCTATCTTATGCTTTCGAGACGCCTAACTTGGTGGGTACTCCTTCGATGATAAGTGAGGAGGATATCAAAGAGTGGAGGTCGAAGTAGTCTCTCCCTTCCTTAGTTACTTTCCGAATTCTCGACTCATCAGAACGGGATTTCAGTTACGGGCCAAGGAGATTGCCATCTACAAGGCTTTCTTCGACTCCAGATTTAGGGGAGAGATCCATGTTCTAATTATAGACCTTTATCTCGCGTTCTCAGCTTAATCATCATGCCTGGAGAACACTCATAGCTATTCAGAACCTTGGTGATTTAGAGCACCGCTTCTTTGGTATAAATGAAGTTCTCTTTGCATATCATTTGGATCCTTACAACGGTGGTGATGGACGAATTAATCTTCACCTCAAAGCGGCATTACCATCGTAGAGGAGTTACCAAAGGCTGACCGCATGGGCCTGTCTTCAAGAAGAAATGGACTAAAAGATACCCTTTCATGTCCTTGCCTGGTTCTTCTTGTTGATGGCGTTTTGTAGGTAGGCATAGGTCGTAGTTGATAATACCTTACTTGTATGAAATATAAATACAGCTTGATCGCATCCCCTTATACCATAAGGAGAAAAGACTATTTTTCGGGTGCAGGGGCCTCCTCCGGAACTCGACATGTATCTTATCTGGCCAGCGAGAAAGTGTTGAGATGCATTAATTTGTGGGGTAAATTTTTTCTATGGGTTGACGACAGTTTTGACGAACCTGAACACTAAAGTGGTCCCTCAAAGATGGATCCACGTCTACAACAGGTGTGACACGTGCCACACGCTAATTTATAAACATCCTTTGTACAAAGGTATAAACAAATGTAACTTGTCAGCTCTTATGCTTTAAATGGTTCATGGTTCATGGGTGTCCTATGTAACTCAAGCTTGAATCTGTGAATTTGTTTTTATTTTTAGATTTTTTAAACATTTTGTTATATTTAGTCACATTTTCTTTGATGTAAACAAAAAGTCATATTTTCATAAAATAAATGTTCATTTCTCTTTTATTTTTTATCTAATAAAAAGTATTTTTTATTTCTTTTCGTTGATATTGGTTTTTACCTTTTCTAAAATTGAAAGTTACTTTATGTAAATTTTATTTTAAAAATTATTTTATCAAGTTTACATTTTTCAACACTGAAGCTAATACAAAAACTAAAATGAATATACTTTTTCATAATAAAATTATATATAATATTTATTTTTAATATTACTGACAAATATTTAGCATATAAAGAATGTTTATCGTTTTATATGACTCCTTTAAAATAAATATAGTTTTGAAAAAATAATATAATTTCTAAAAAATAATATAATATAACTAAACATATATTTTAATGAATAATTTAACTATATATATATATATATATATATGTATATTGTGCCTTGTATTAAATTATTTTCTGGATACATCGCTGCTGCTGATAATAATAAACGACACGAATTTGTTGCTAATATATCATCACATGCATGTATATGGGAAAATCATCGTTAATTTACTGTGGTTTAGCAACTAAAGGTCGATAGCTATCTGGCTGAAGGAATTAGCTACAAAAATCATATTTAAACTAATTATAGCAATCTTAAAGACACCAGAATTGAGGTTAGACAAATTGCAAGTTTTTCAGGATTATAATCAAACCAGGATCAATGATGTAAGAAGTTTGATTTGGAAACATAAATCAATGGAGAATCGTCACGAAATTCAATAAATTTCATAGGAGTTATGATGAATAAGTTATCTCATTTTCAACTCATGTGATTCCAACATATCTTATTTGTATAAATGACAAGTTCTTAGATTCTAATCAAACAAGGATGAATCAAGAGGTAGAGAGCTTGATTTGGAAACATAAATAAGTGGAAAATCATCACTAAGTAGAATAATAAAAAGACATCACACTTTGAATTCATGTGATTTTATCTTACCATGTTTGTAAAAATTGCAAGGTTTGCAAAATTCAAATCAAATTAGAATTAATCAAAATGTAAGAAACTTTATTTGAAAACAAAAATTAGTGGAGAATTACAATGAAGTTGAATAAATCTCATAAGAGTTATGATGAAAAAAATATCACACTTCCAACTCATGTGATTTAAGCTTACATTGTTTTGACAAATAACAAATTCTTCAAGTTTCTAATCAAATCGAGATCCATCAAAATATAAAAAACTTGATTTGGAAACATAAATCAGTGGAGAATCACCACGAAGTTGAATAAATCTCATATGAGTTACTGATAAAAATGAGAGCATCTACAACCTTACTTTATAATTTACTATAAAACATAATGGAAAATGCAATCATAAACAAACAAAAAAGGCATTACTCCATATATGGAATAATGTCCTTTTTGTTTGTTCGTAACTGCATTTTCCATTTTGTTTTACAGTAAATTATGCAGTACGGTTGGAGATGCTATGAGTAAAGAGCAAATGTGTTTATCACTCAACATTTGTAATGTAGAAAAAGTTGTGCTCGATATAACACTTATTATTTTATTTATTTTCAATCCTTCTACATTAATTTACTCTCGTTTACTCTATATTTATTAGGGGTAGGATATTGAATATTAGCATAATTTCAGTATTTGTTATTTTCTTTAAACTTCACGAATATATGATTTTTCGACTTGTTTTTATTCAAAAAATATGGATATTCGGTTTTCCAGATATCTAAAAAATTAACGGATATTTACGAATATTTACGGATACCTCATCCACTTTGTTCTATACAAGTAAATTTAGAAAATCTATATAATTTTTTCTTAAATATCTTTTACAAAATATAAAAAAGTAAAATGAATGAAACTATATATTTCATAAATATGTAAAATTAATAAAATTTTCTTATAAAACAATTTTTAAGAAAAAAATGTAATTTTCTATAAAGATTTTATATTTTTTCTTAATTTTATATTTTTATATGTAATTTAAAAATAAAATTATATATTAAAATAATAAACATACGAGATTATACATTTTAAACTATATATCTAATTATAGATATATAATTATTTGTATAATAAAGGAAAAAAGTGAATATTCGTCTTTAATTTTTTTTATTTTGATTTGTTATTTTTAACGAATATTAAGTTTTAGTAGTCACTTCTAAATTTTTTAAATTGAAATACAAATAATAAATTAAATTAAATTTAACGAATAAAATAATATTTACATATATCTTGAAAATGACAAAAGAGTTTTGGGCACTGGAAGTGTGTGGAGTTACGGCATTGTAGGCCGCGTCAATGAAAACGTTCGATGGTCCCACTTTCTAGATCTACCTTGAACTTCGATAAAAAGTTTGTAAACCTAACACGTGTTATGATGACCTCACCTCGAACAGAAACGGATCTCGGAGTTTATATGCTTGGATTGACAGGACTCTCAGTGACTATGTACTTCTCTTCTCTTACGTGGCTACCTTATCTTAATTAAAATATGTTTTGGAGTAACGGTGTGTTCGATTCTTCTTGTTCGTGGATTTTGTGACGATTACATAGAAATAAGTTTTTTGTTTAAAATAACTTCTGCTGATAATCTCAACCTGATATATTTTAAAATATTTTGTACAAACCGATTTTGTTACACTCTGGATGTGAGCATGGACGGTTCTGGACACACTAATTGAATTATTAGCTTTGGTTATCAATTTTTTAAAAATAACTAGAGATTGATCCACACACCTGTGCGAATATTAGTTCTTACAGTTTTGTAAATTGATATTTATTTTTTATAATTAGTGTTATATATTTAGATGTGTCCTAATATAACTAATTGTATTCAAAATACCTGAATTGAATTGGGTAATATGATTATTTTTAGTACAAATATCTGAATCCGTTTCAGATACATTTGTTTATCCATATATTTTTAGGTTTCTATACATCAGAACAAAATTCTTTTAGATCCAGAAAAACCCAACTCAAAATTTACACATAATTTAAAATATTCAAGTGAAACTTAGTTTCAAAACAAAAAAAAATTGGTATCCAAAAAAAATAATCCATACCTAAATGGATAGTCAATGTTCATGCATAACTGATTTTATAAACTAATATAAAAGACTATTTCTATGTGTTTGGCTAAATTAAGTGAAATAAAAATATATTTTTATTTAGTAAAATAATTATAAGAAGAAAAGCATTAAGTGATAATAAATGTAATACATTTTAGTAAAATAAATTAAACCGAACGTTTAACCATATGAAAAACCTAGCTATTTTACATTTTTGATTTATAATTGATACAAAGTTAATGTTGATTAACTAATAAATAAAATTCTACATATTATTATTATAGTAATATAATTAATGATATGATATATTATTAAGATAATATAATTAATGAAATTTCTAAACTGAGTGAAATATGGAAAGATATTAATTTATATTACTAAAATTACTAAATGACATTATATTTTTTTTATACTTCTATCTATGTTTCCAAACAATTCTCATTCATATTGTTATCCATGTTTCCAAACAATACCAAAAGGTATTTCAGTTTTAATAATATAGATTATACAATGGATCCATCTAGTCTATTGAATTAAAGTTTTATGATTTTTTATGTCCGATTTTTATTTGAATCATCCCTTAAAAAATTTATCAAATTATACATAATGTAATTATAATACTTTTAATAAATTAATCGTTATTTGAAATACAAATAAAAAAATTTCTTTAAAAATCTTAACAAAGTCTTTTTGAATTTTATTTTCCTAGTTAAAATTATTTAATTCTAATTATCATTAAAATATGATTTAATCTATTAATTTAGAACCTATTTTTAGCTATTAAGAAAAGTTGTTATTTATGTTTTGGAGCTATATACTTTTTTCATTAAATAATATATTAGATCAAAAATAGACTCTAGTCACCACACACCGAACATATGTTAACCTACAAGGAAAGCTAAGCAGATTGAAACCGCATTGGCGTTAATAGAACCATCACACGCCGGTTACCAGAAAACCAAATCTACAAAAATTAAGAGAGAAGACATGAGAAACTAGATGAAGAAAATGCGTTTCACATGAATATTTGAAGCCAAATAATATAAAACCAGAATAAAATATCATGTACTTATATTCTAGAAAATATGGAGAGTCTATCATAATTTTTTTTTTTTTTGGCAAATGTGAGCCTATCATATTTTCTTACTTTTTTGCTAATGATATGATTCTTAATTTTTCAAATACGTTTTGAAGATGCTGAAAGCGCGCGACTTCATTATCATCCATAAAGAGAAAGAGAAAATGCCAGAAGATCAGTCAGGCATCGGGTTACCATATATCTCTTTTTTTGGGTTAGTTTTGCCATTTAGAGACACGGTATTAATATGCTGTGGACACCTGTTTGGCTCTCACATAAATTTATAAAGTCAGATAAGCGTGGACGCATATTCTTTTGTTAAGAGTAAGCGTGGAAAAAAAATGAGTAAGCATGGATTTATTTATAAATTGAGAAGAAATAGTAAGTAATTTCGTTCAATGAGTCTTCGAATCACAATTAGATAAGATAAGTAGACGTTTATCTACTATTATGATCACATACGTGTGCATATGTATTTCATATACATATATGTATATTGTACGTATATGTATGCCTGCATGTCCTTTTTTTGTTTACCCACGATATAGCTGGATTTTCAGTTCAAATAATCTTCTACACCCGGAGTCAGTTGGTATTCATGTTTGAAACCGCGCTAGGTTCAAGTCGGACGATCGAATCGATCGGACCCAACACCTAAAAAGAAAATTATAGATTAATAGGAAATTACGATGAGTGAAAATTTTAGTTTATTTAATATGTTATAAAATATATTAGTTTTTAATTGTTTATAACATTAATACATTTTTAATTTTAGAATTGTATTAAATACATAAACAGAAAATATAAATTTAATACAGTATAATTTTCATCAAAATTATGAATATAAATGGTACTTATCAAAATTTAAATCTAATGAATAAATAAAATTATTATTAAAAATAATAATAAAAATAGATTAAACGGTTGTCTATGCGGTTAGGCGGTCATCTAAACAGACTAAAATCGGATATCTACTTTTAAAACTGATTTGGTCTAAATTGAGGTGGATGACTGATGTCTAGTGCCTAGGCGGCTAAGTATCCAATTTTAGAGTAGAGGCCGGTAATAATACTGTCTGTAGTAAAACATATCTATCAGTGCGAATCGAAACCGAATAGCGATAGTTGCAGTTGCTATCTTTTTACCATCAAAATTAACTCATCCTGGTGCATGTATGTCAATATGTATATTAGTGTGTTATTGGTAATATAACTTACTATATAGATATTGTAAAGTCAATGTTGTGCTGGCCGGCTGCATGACGAGCCCCAGTTAGATTTAATAAATAGTTACTTGCGTGAAGTTATAAGGTTGATAATACGTACGTGGAAGTCAAACCGCAATGTAAATAACACGAAATTCCTAAATTTATTTGTACGTAAGTTTGTGACAGAAAACGAAAGTTGTGAAATTGTCCAATGATTGATGTTTATTCTAAGGTTTTTAGATCTTTAGTTAGTTACTAATATTAAGCAATGTAAGGATTAGATAATCCAATAACAAATGAAAAGATGCTTATTAATCACTTCAATTCGACTTTAATGATGACAAATTGTCATTGACAATACAGTTCAATCAATACTGCGCTTGGCTAATGCTTAATTCGCCTGCTGCTACCGACATGCATATCCGAGGACTCAAATTTATAAAATATCACATGAGGTTAACCTTTTTTTTTGTTTGTTCTTATTGTAAATTATATAAATAAAAATTATGTTTACTGTTAAAATTGTTAACTAATTACTTGTTTACGTATATATAATATCATATGAAGCAAAGTAGTAACGGAAAAAGAAGGGTAAACGAACTATTTGCACACTAGAAGTATTGTATAGTAATAGTTCCATATTTTTTTTTATGTTCGTTCTAATTGCACACATTTGAAGTATATGAACCTATTTATTCATATTTTCAAAGATCGAAACTTGATACCACACAGACGAAAATTTAACTTAGTTTTAGTGGTTTAAAATTTAAACCAATATCAAACCAGTTAAACCGATCAAACAAGTTGGTATTGAACTAAAATTAAAACCCGACCCAATATAATATTCAAATAGTATTTACCCGACTCTTTAGTAGGATTTTGGGTAATGTTCTATTTGGATATTAGGTTGTGTCGGATTTTAATTTCAGTTTAATATCAACTTGTTTGATATCAACTGGTTTGATATTGGTTTAATTAGTTTGATATTTTAGATTCATACCAAGCTAAACATTCGTCTGTGTGGTTTCAGATTTCGATCTTTGAAAATGTGGATAAATAGATTCATATACTTAAAATATGTGCAATTAGGTTCATATATTTAAAATGTGTGAAATTAGGACGAGCATAAAAGATTGTGTGGAACTGTTACTATACGATACTTTTGGTGTAGAAATAAGTTGTTTACCCGTAAAAAAACATAAAAACTCATATTAACCATACACTTGTCTAAGAGATTTTCCTTTTTAAATATAGTTTTTATATAAAGGGTTTTCATAAAAAAAATAGGGTTGAATATTTATTTAATGTCTTTCATATTGATAAAATGAACTTTTGAATAATACAAGCATGATATATTCATAGAAGAATCATGAAAGAAATAATATTTTTAAAAAATAATATTATATTACTTTACTTCACCTATCTGGATTTGGATTTTGATCCGGATAGTTAATATAATGGGTTGTAACAGATGATCTGTTCACCATCTGTTATTAGTTAGAAGACACTCAAAACTTAGGTTAGATAATGTGGTAGCTATAGCCAGTCCACTATGTAACAATAAGTGCATTCTTGTTAGCGCTAACCGAATGAACGATAGGTTTATCAGAAAAAATATTAACAACAAAAAAATAACCCTAACAGCTACAAGTTTGTCATTTGTCAATGGGCTTCGAGCCCATAATTCCTAAAAGGTGTTTCATTAACGCTTCAGAAAATTTTGGAGTAGTTGTATGTCTCTAGGTCAATTGGGGTTTTTAACTGGGTATCTAGTGTATTAAACAAATGAAAAAGTTTAAAAGTAGAGAATTAAGAAATCTATTAGATATACTGCCTCAATACTTGTATAGTTATACTACGAGGCTTCCGTATACATATATAAATAACCCAAAGTACATTTAATTATTAGTTAGGAGAGGATGTTTTTAGTTCTTGAGCTCTTTTTCTCTATTTCACCATTTTCTTGAGTTTGCGACTTCAATTCTCAGAGCAGTATTAACCAGAGTCTCTTAAGGTGGAGTTCTTAGCTTTTCTAAGAGACGTTTCTTAGCTTTTAACTAAGAAAACCTAAGAACCGTCTCTTAAATAAAAACCATAAGAGACGTCTCTTAGCGGGAAAAATATATAAAAAAAAATTAAAAAGACAATTTTACGTTAAGAACCTCACCTTAAGAGACCCGAGTTAATCATGGCCTCAATCATGTCGATGTATATAAATACCCCATTATACATTTAATCATTAATTAAGAAAGTAAAAGTTGTTGAGGTCTTTTATTTTTCTCTAATTAAACTTGTATCTTAAAAGAGATATCACAAGAAACCCTCTAGAATTTTGAAAGACAACTTTCTTTTCATAATTAGTCAATTTTATAAAAAAAATTCAAAATTTAATTATTTAACTTAATTATATTAAAATTAAAAATATTTCTTAAGAGTTAGAGGTATTTTAAGTTTCACACACACATATATATATATATATTAAATTCAGAAAAGAACTAGCTCAGAGGAAGTTTAGCCCAAAGTAGTTCAGAGCACCAGATAACTAGAATGTCTGTATTTAGAGTCTTTTAATGAGTCTCGCAACATCAAAACAATTTTTGTTTAAAAGACAAAAAAAAGTAAAGAAGTGAAGAGTTTTTTCTTTGGGAGACTTCCTTACAATTGTAAAAAACTCACAACCCATGTACAACTTTTTAAATAGTCTTACTTGTTTTATATTTAAATATTATTTCTTTGAAAACAATTATATTAATATAAAATCATTGAGATGTCCAATTGATAAACTCTATCACTAATGATATTCTTAGTATCCTAAGTCGGTTATGAATATATTTATGTTGTAGAATTTTGCTGTAGAATTTAGTCCGTAAGATTAAGTTGATCAATCTAAGATAATTTTTATGAATTTACATTTATACGTGCTTACATAATATAATAGCATTACACAAAATACCAAACTAATGTGACTAAGCAGATACTTTTATTTTATTCGTGTGTAAAATCATAAATGCTATTCTTGTTAGATTGTAGTTAGATTGTCGACTACAATCCATAGCCACTTTTGATTCATTTGTAGTCATATCATCCATAGCCACTTGTGACAATCAGTGCACTTTAAAAGGTGTTTTCTTTAAACGAGTTGGAAAAAAACTTCAGTCCATTAATTCACCGGTTAGTAAATAGTTGAGTTGAGATAAATCGCTATTCAATACAGTAACTTATACTCCCTCCGTTTTTTTATATTTGACGTTATAGGATTATGCACACAGATTAAAAAACATTTATTTTTTTATCATTTTCTAAACAAAAACATCATTAATTATTTACCTAACCACAATTCAACCAATAATAAAATAGAAGGTATAATATCATTGGTCATCTAACATTAATTAGTAATAAATTTTACATAGAAAATTGAAAACGTCAAATAATTTGGAACAAAAAATTTCTCCCAAAACGTCAATTATTAAAAAACGGAGGGAGTAATTGTTTTTGTTATAAAGTAATAAAATTTAGTGAAATATATATAATACAATTTAAGTTTGATGAAAATTTTAGTCATTAAATAATAATTGAGACTATTGAGTCAAAATAGATAATAGACAAATCTCTCAAATAGATTTTTTTTTTAAAGTTTTTGTCACAAAAATATATCTTAAAGAAAAAATAACAAAAATAAACATTTTTTATTTTGTATATTTTAATAATTTTTAATTTTAAACCTCACCTTCAAAACTTCATCCCATAACTTTAAATCATAAATTAAGATTGATATAAATATATATTTACACCGTGTAATAAAGTTTATTTTGGTTATTTTTCTCATTAAATGTTATTTTGGGAACAAATACTTTTTAAATATATTTTGATCATTATCTCTAGATAATATGACCCAATAATACATAACATATGATTGTTAATGGATGTAAATACATTTATCTTTACTATTAAAATAGAAATCATGACTTCTTTCATGTGTGATTTTTTAGTTGGACATTCTCTTAAAAATTGATAAATTATTTCCTTAAGACTAAATATGCATAACTACTCTAATCATAATATATTAAAAGTTTTAACTAACATGCCGAAAAATATTTTAACAAGATCTAAATTTTAAAATTTGATGTAAATTTTTTCAAAATTATTGTAATTAATAATAAAATATTATTATACATTAATATATATTCAATTATCGTTATTAAATACAAAATAAAAATTATATCCTATTTTATTCATTTTATTATAATAATCTACCATATTAAAAATTATTAGACTGAACTAAATATTATAAATTATATTAAATTGATATATTATATCTTTTGTTTTCAAAAATATAAATATTTAGGTTAAGAAAATATAATATATTAGCAAAATGGGTTAACACACTATACTATATTATATATGTATATAAATTAAATATTTTAAACTTTTTATAAAAGTATATTTTATCTAACATAAATAAACATAAAAAATTCTAAAAGTAATCTAGAACTTTGTAGTGCGGGCAACAAAACATAATTTTTTTTAAAAAATATGTTATTTCATGCATATATTGATTCGGTTAATAATCCAATGTAAATCCAATAAGACAATATATAATAAGTGGCAACAAATACATATGACAATTTTAAACAAGCGATTAATTACGATATGTAATCTATAAAATTATTTTTTTGAAATATTTATATAAAAATTTAAAATATGATTCTTTTAAATAGTCATTTTTAAGTTCTTTTCACCAAAATAGTCATAAAATGACCGAAATAACTCTTTTTATTTTGAAAATTTTAATATTCTTTTTTAATTTTTAAAATTTTAAACTCACGCGCAGAACTTCATCCCATAACTTTAAACTCCAAGTTTTTAACCACTTTTAATAAAACCTTTTTTGGTTACTTTTATATTTAGAGATTACTTTTGGGACAAAAATTCTTTTAGAACTATTCTAAGATATTTCTCAAATAAATATCTATAAATATATAAATGAAATCAAACATCCGCGCGATTGCACGGGTGACAATCTAGTTATAATTAAAAACAATAATTATCATTAGTCGAATGAATAAGTGAGTAGATCAAAAGACGCAAAATTGAAAAGTTCCAACAAACATTTTTAGTTTTGTTTTACCCCTCCATTTTAAGTTAAAACTAGATCTTGACCCGCCCGACTAGGCGGGTGTTTTCTTTGACAATAATAATTATCAACTTGTACTTAATTATAAATATTGGGTTTTGTAAAGTATGATCAAAGTTCTTTGCTATCATATGATTGTTATTGTATTTAGCGCGAGTGTTTGATTTAACTTGTATTCAACGTAAACTGATAAATCGCTGCTTTTATAAAAAAAATCCTTTGTATATTTTTTATGTTTTGTAATTTACATATAGAGTATAATATTATATTATAATATAGATGTTGATAAAAAAATTATTTGTACATAATATTATATTAAAAATATATAACTTGATGCAATTTGATGTAATTGTATTATTCATATATTAACTTTTTTTTGTTAATTTATTTTAAAATGAAACAACATACTAAAATTTTTAATTATCAATATATAAATATCGATTTGGTTATATAAACTTTGGAATTGTAATTATTTAATTTAAATTTATTTTAAATGCAGTAGCAGAATCTGTAAATAAAAAAAATATAAAAATAAAATAATTAATTTATTGTAAATGTAAAGGCTAAGTTTGTAAATAAAAGAAATTATTTTTAATACTGCTATCCATGTATCCAAACAATCCTCACTATCCATGTTTCCAAACAAAATCCTAAAGTACTTCTACTTTAATAAGATAGATATACATTAATATGGTTATATCTCTTATACTATTATTTACATAAACAAATTTGTCATGTAACTATAATATCATCAATCAAATCGTTAAATCTTCTTCCAACATTCTTGCGCAAAGAATTAAAGATGTCATTGTGCAATTACAGGGATAAATTGAGATGTTGATTAAAAAAAAGAAGGATAAGTTGATATATATAAGGTCTATATTTTCAATTCATTTACGGCTGAGTAGATCATTTCCTAAATTTCGTAACCAATTTATGTTACAAATCGTGACCTTAAACTTACAATTGAACTATTACATCATTCGTATGCCCAATCAAGTCTATAAACGTATATGTTTTTCTTTTTGTAAAAATATAAATACATTGTCGCAACATAACACTATGACCTGTAATTGTATTTTTTTTTCTATCACAAGCAATCAATTTTCGAATGATAGATGATGAGTCCCAACGATTTATTACAAAACCAACATTTTCTTGGATCAATAATGTCACTCGATCGGTTCGACATTGTCTTCAAAGTGAAGGTAAAGTAAGCAAAATTCTATTATAGTTTGCTTAACTTCTTCTCAAGTTTTGATGATTTCGAAACAGAACAATATAACATGAGCTAAATTACTTAAAAGTGCTACGCAATTTCTTATAATATTGTATAATTAACCAAAATAATTTGTCATTAACCTAATGATCTCTGTTGTATAGCTGTCATACGATGGATAACAAAAATTTCTCAAGACAAAAAAGAGATTAATTCACATAAATTCATCAAACATAACAAACTAATATTAACTTAGCGAAGTAAAACAAATATATTTGCAGATAAACATGGACCGTCAACATCTTGATAGATTTTAAAGCAGGAGCACGTTCCTCACTAACCCAGTTTTAACTTCTTTTTTTTTTGGGATGCCCTACAACTATATATATAAACTCCCAACTAACTCATTTATTGCAGTTGCAACTTATTAAACAAAAAATGGCATTAAGAACCAATTAATCTCAACCATTGATTCCTTATAGTAAAGACCAATTTAGGTGCAAGTACATTGTGAAATCGACAGTGAACGCCAATTGTAAATAAATGTAACTAGGAATATCACTAAATAATTATGAATCAATTACTATAATTTAATTGGTAAACAAAAGAACATTTGAATTGTAGAACTGACTAATCAAAATTAAATCTGTGAGTCTGTGATGACTAGGTTTTCATATAGGATAGTTAGTTTTTAGATAAAATGTAGAACTAAATGCTCTTAGAAGATGGTTTTGGCATGGCATCATGTACACCACGAAAGATTTTGTTCTTGTTTTAACGATTTCATCATGCTGTTATATTGAATTGGCTTGGTTCAAAACTAGGTAAACTTGCAGGAGATTCGGTTTCGTAGCTCCGTGAACCATTTCATCAATGCCAAGTCGAAAAGTGAGCGCTATATAGACGGCTAAATAATTGTGTTCAAGCCCCGTACAGACACCGAAACCATTTGGATTAGTTAACTTTTGTGGATATACATTGCTCTCAGCTTGCAGAAGAGGGAAGTAATTAATCGATCCACAGATGAGACCGAAATTGATTGGACTCTTTATTGCACTATAATAAGAACTAGAATTTGACCAGCGCTCCCGCGCGTATGTTTGTTTTAACTCATGTTGAACGTAAACTCACAAATCGTTAGTTTTATAAAAAAAATCATGTATATTTATTATGTTTTGAAATTTACATATAGAGTATAATATATTATATTATAATATAGATGTTTGATAATAGTTTTTTATTTGTACATAATATTATATTAAAAATTTATAACTTGATGCAATTTGATGTAATTGTACTATCCATATATTAACATGTTGTTTTTTATCAATTTTATTTTACAATGAAATAACATGATAAAAAATTTAATGGTCAATATATGAATATCAATTTAGTTAGGTAAACTTTAGAATTATAATTATTTAATTTAAATTTATTTTAAATACAATGTCAATATCTGTAAATAAAAAGATATAAAATGAATTACTTAATTTATTGTAAATGCAAAGGTAAATTTGTAAATAAAAAAAATATCTTTTTATCATGCTATCTCTGTGTGCAAACAATTTTCAATTATAGTGCTATCCATGTTTCCAAACAATACCAAAATGTAATTCAGTTTTAATAATATAGATTTTAAATGCAATGCCAAAATATGTAAATAAAAAAAAATATACAAAAGTGAATATGTAAATAAAAAAATATATACAAAAGTGAAGTATTTAATCTATTGTAAATGCAAAGGTTAAATTTGTAAATAAAAAAAAATAGTTTTTTTGTACTGCTATCTCTGTATCCAAACAGTTCTCAATCATAATGTTATCTATGTTTAATAATATAGATGGTCACGTTAATAAACCTTATTATACAGTCCGAATGACGTTAACGTGTAATTGGTATGGTCACGTTAATAAATCTTATTACAATGAACTGACGTTAACGTATGATGTTACTGATATCTAAAAAAGTTTCAAAAATGAATTAACGAAAAGGGTTCAATTCCAGCCCATTCTATATCTTTCGATTCTGACAAATCTTTCAAAAATATTTTTTAAGTTTTTGTCACAAAAATTAACGTCAAAAGAAAATGACCAATAAATTTTTTTTTTGTTTAAATTTTTAATATTTTTTTTTAATTTTTTAACTTTACCTCTAAAACTCTAACACGTAACTCTAAATTCTAAATCTAAATTAATTAACCCAAAAAATATAAATGTATACTTACACTCTTTAATAAAATATATTTTATTTTTTTTAAATTATTTTATTGACAATTTTTTTAGATCTATCTAAAAATACTTCTCTTCAATTATTGGTGGGTTCACAAAAGGTTTGGATTGGTCAAGCAAACTTCACCAGTCTTTACTGTTACGTCGGCTTTGTGAGTTGTATCCGCACACCCTATGTAATATTGTAATATAGTCTTTTTGGGGTAAATTACGTATAATATCGTTAATACTCCTTTTCTTACGTATAGTATAGTTATTTATATATAGTACATTTTTCATATATTTTGACAACATACATAACTCCTTAGAATATATAGTTTCACTGAATAAAATATGAATAAGAATGAAGAATTTACTATAATATCAATATAAAAAAATAAAAAATTATCACTTCAAGCTTCTAAGGTTACATAGCAAACTGAAACTTGACTAAAAATAAATTCATATAAGTTAAAAGTATATTTCACTTATTTCTAAAAGTACACGATCCTGCATGCTAATAATGTAGGAAGGTCGGGATAAATCATAAGTCGTATCGTATCTACCTATTTGTTGATGTTTTACATTTTCATGCCCGGTTGAACTGCATTTTGTTACTCACCTGTCAATTTTCTTCTTACTGGTTTTGATTGATGGAAAATTTCCGTGTAGATAGATATCACATGCAACTTTAAGGATTTTCGTCTATTACAAAAATCATAAAAAATCGACGTAGATAATATATTCTGATACATTAATACATATAAAGTTCTTATTTCTCAAAGCTAGCACACACAAGTATAAACCTGTACGTAGTTCTGTATTGTGAGATTTAAGCACTTATTGCGTGTGAAACTCCTCTGCCTCTACTGCACCGTTCAGTCTATTTCCTTGGAAACTCTATCCGCTACTTTAAAACAATCGATCAGAATACATTATGAACCATGTTCTAAACTAAAATTTGAACCAGGAAATTCAAATATGCATCATATTCGATTTATGATTTCATGTATGTATATCACTTATGTGGCGTACGTAAAAGCACCGGCCCGTTTTGATATACGTGTCGAAAAAGTTTTCACTATGAGTTCACGTGAAATTAATGCCCAAAACCTAACTCTACTTAGTTACTTTCCCCTTCTTCCATTATTAAAATCGAAATCTTAAAAATAACAGAAATATGATTTATACGTACAGCTACCGACTCCACCATTTACACAATTATTGTTACAGTTTTGTTATAATCGAGTATTTTCACCGAAGCTGATCTTGGATAGAATCTGGATAAGTGCTACATACAAAATTTCTGTTGACTTTTCTGAAGCTCTGGATTCAAATGGTTAAATCTTCAATGCCACATGCACTTTTAGTTGAAAACTTTGTTACTTAATATGATGTGTCCCATGTTGTGATATTGGCTAGTTCCGCCCCTGGCACCATTCATTTGAGTTCTAACATAAGTACCAGGTAAAAAAAAAACATAAATAGCAGGTTTAGTGTAGGTAAGAAACTGTTACCCCACGTCGAATTACCTACCACATGAGTGCATAAGCTGGCTGATACTAGGTAAAATTTCACATTATGATTTCAATTTCAGTTTGAAAAAATATTCTAAAAGTAAAACCACCACACAATAAACATTTTGATTTCAGTTTCAAAAACTAATAAATGTTGAAGTTCTTTAGAATAATATTATGATAGTCTTTCAAACACAATGCCGTTAGATCAGAGTTCTCTTGGTAAAATTAGCACATTTTATTTAGTTCATGAAAACCAATTGTCTAAGACAATTTTTTTTTACAAAATTAAGACTAATTAACTTCAAAGCACAGCTTTTCAAATTAAGCACAGCCTTTAAGTTTTTATTTCAAGGTTTAACATTTTACCCAAAAAAAAAATTTACTTCAAAATCTACCAACCAGACGATAGGATCGGTCGGGACACAAAAATGCATTTCACCGAGTTTCCCTTTTTTTTTTTAACCCCATAAGATGTCTTTAACTATAGTATTATTATTGATGTCAAAATAAAACTATACTATTATGATAAAACCAGTAAAAAACTATAGTATTATTATATTGGATCCAACGATCTTCAAATAAAGTAACTACAAAATTAACTAACAACAGCTAAGAAGTTATAACACGACCCCTCTCGGACTCCATATATAGACTCAAAACTTCTCTGGATTC
Organism: Moricandia moricandioides; assembly: GCA_905132885.1. Lineage (NCBI taxonomy): Eukaryota > Viridiplantae > Streptophyta > Magnoliopsida > Brassicales > Brassicaceae > Moricandia > Moricandia moricandioides. Next base: position 207,979 of record CAJHQQ010000139.1, read on the forward strand.
TCCACATTTCACAACCACCACCACTCCTGCAGTTCCCATTTTAAAGAACACACTAACTTCACCAATACATTGTGTTATACAAAACATAAAAATCAATTCCTAAATAGTTTTTGTTTTGGTTGTGATCGATGGAGAGTAGTCACTTGAAGAAATGGTGCTTGGTTTCTATGTTAGTTTTGTATTTGGGTTTAATGTTTAAGGTAAAAGCAGAGCCTCAAGTTCCATGTTACTTCATATTTGGTGATTCTTTGGTTGATAGTGGAAACAACAATCGTCTTGCCTCTATTGCAAGAGCTGATTATTACCCTTACGGCATTGATTTGGGTCGCCCAACCGGCCGCTTTTCCAACGGTAAAACTACCGTTGACGAGATAGGTATATACACCCTTCTTTACAAAACAATAGCTTTTAGTATCAGAAGCTAACATGTTTTTTTTTTTTTTTGACATTTCCTGTAATATAATGTAGCTGAGCTGCTTGGATTTGATAACTACATTCCCGCGTATAGTGAAGTTAGTGGCGAGCAGATACTTCAAGGAGCCAACTTCGCATCTGCAGCTGCTGGAATCAGAGAAGAAACCGGCCAGCAATTGGTAACCAGAACCACATTTTGATAATTTTCTTTCTGTTTCCATTTAGGACAAAAGTAAAAAAAAAAACAAAAAATGGAAACGTTTGTTTGTTTTGCTTTTGGAAATGAAGGGACAAAGGATAACATTTAGTGGACAAGTCCAGAATTATCTGAACACAGTGTCACAAGTGGTGGAACTTCTTGGAGATGAGAATAGTGCAGCTGATTACCTTAGGCAATGCATTTACTCTGTTGGTTTGGGAAGCAATGACTATCTTAATAACTATTTCATGCCTCAATTCTACTCCACTAGCAGACAGTTCACTCCAGAACAATATGCTGATGATCTTATCACTCGTTACAAAGAGCAGCTCAATGTAAGATTTCTCAATTTAAGTGATTTTCAGTTAGATGAGACTATGCGCTATGCAATAAGTCCTCTGCTTCTTTTTTTTTGTCCTATATCCTCGTCATGAGAGGACCCACTTGATGATCTGATCTTCATAAATGGCTGTTTATGAACTTAGGTCGAAATCAATACTCCCCGTTTCATATTAAATGTCGTCGCAACAATTTAAGTATTGTTTTCGAATTTTAATGCAAAAATCATTAACTTTATATTGCAATTTATTTTTCTATTGATTGAAATATGGTTAGGTATATAGGTAATTATGTTTTTATATAGAAAATATGCAAAATTAATTGTTTTCTTAATCCGTGTGCACAAATGTAAAGTGACACTTAAAATGAAACAGAGGGAGTATAAAATTTCAAGTTTTAGCAAAAGATAGACATTAGCTCCAAAAAAAAATTCAAAAGAAATTTATGCTATATGAACTTTATATTTGGATATAAAGTTTCTTATTTAGCTCTCCAAAAGAGATCCATCTAGTTGAGTTCTGACTCTACCTTCCTTGTTACACAATCTTTCTTTGGGTTTTTATGAAGGCACTATACAACTATGGAGCTAGAAAGTTTGCACTGGTAGGAGTGGGAGCCATCGGGTGCAGCCCAAATGCCCTTGCACAGGGCAGCCCGGATGGAAAAACTTGCGTGGAACGTATTAACTCGGCCAACAGAATCTTCAACAGCAGGCTTAAGTCTATGGTCCAACAGCTCAACAACGACCACTCTGATGCTAAGTTTACATACATTAATGCTTATGGCGTTTTCCAGGACATAATCGCCAATCCATCTACTTATGGTACACATAAACTCTCTGTATAAATCTAAATATTATCACAAAATTAATATTTTCTTGTACATTATGATATATATATTTGGTCTATGGGTGAAAATTTTCAGGGTTTAGGGTTACGAACGCTGCGTGTTGTGGGGTTGGAAGAAATGGAGGCCAGCTTACATGTCTACCAGGACAAGGGCCGTGTTCGAACAGGGATGAGTACGTGTTTTGGGATGCGTTTCATCCAACGGATGCTGCGAACACGATCATAGCACAAAGATCTTATAATGCACAATCGTCTGAGGACGTTTATCCAATTGATATCTCAGCGTTAGCACGGCTTTAAAAGAAAAGAGGATAGGAGACTTCTCAACCAAAGTGTATGTTTTCATGTTTTAAATTCAGTTGTTTGGAAAAAGTTATGTGTGTTCCCAAATAATGACAAAAATAAGGGTTATTATTTGGACGCTTTCATAATACCTTTCAAAGGTTTTCGTAAGTTCAAATCTCTCAAATTGACTTATTTAAGTTTTTGTCACAAAAATATTTTTAAAAAAAATTGCTAAAAATAACATAAGTTAATTACAACTTTACAAAAATACACACTGTCAAAAATATATTAACATTTAGGTTTACATTTTATAATAATTATTGTTTAGGTTTAGTGTTGAAGGGGCGAGGTTGAGTTTCTAAATTTCTTATAAATATTTATAAAAATTAATCAAGTCTATTTTCATAAAAATTTAAAGTATTTTTGAAAATAATTATTCATTAAATGTAAATTTGAAAAGTGATATCAAACTTTTGATATAAATGAAATTTTCCCTAGCAGAAAAAATTGTCAAAATCCAAATTGTTTCTTTTTTTTCTTTGAGCATATGCTTATTTCTGTTTGAATATCGTGGGATTCAAGTTCAACAATAGAATATGCACTTTTCCAATCATTTGCTAGTTGTTATTTTTTGTTTTGTTTTTAAAAGCCCATGATTCTAAAACAGTATCAAAGAACAGAAAGCCCTAACAGGTATAGGCCATTTCAATCGAGCCGAAATCACTGAACAATGGAATAGTCCAAATGTCCATCCCATTAGGTATTACATTTTAGTTCATATGAGGTCATGGAAAATACGTAATTCTTGTAATCTAGTGTGCTATACTGTACAAAATCAAGCTCGAAATCAGTCAATGCTTGATTGTGATATCAATCTTAAAACATGAAAATTATTTATAATTTTTTTTTTCCGTTCATTATTAGACCATGGGTATTCTATGATTAAGACTGATTACGGTTGAAAGGTTGAATGATTTAGGGATTTAAGTCTTCTAGATATATATTAGCACGGTTTTATGCATTTAGATTTAATCTTTAGTACCTATTTAGTTTACCTATTTGTATTTTGAAAATATGATTTCTTTATGTTTAAAACCTTGAAAGCATTCAACGACTAATGATTTAGTAGTTAAGTGGTAACAGATTTGGTTTTAGGGGAAAAAATGGCCATCAGTTATTAATATTCGTCGCGATTAGTTTCTTGAATATATCTTTGTAAATGGTGTGTTTCTTATACAGAAGACTAGAACTCTAGAAGAGTATATACAAATATCATTATAAACTCGCAATGTGAACATCTATTTTACCAACATTGATTCATGTCTCCTCCATATCCCATAACTCATGTCTTTTTTTTTTCTAGGTATCACCATAGGTTTGGAAACCTCATATTTGATCAAAAACAGAACAAATAACATATTGTAGAACAAAGAAAACGCCAACCCGTTTTGAATCGGATCCTAAACGACGTTAAATATCCAATATGAAATTTCCGGACATCTATACCTGAAATCACCGTATAGTTAAAGATGATACTGTAATATACGTGTCATTATCCAAAGCTAAGACTTAAGAGGTTCACATACGATCTTAAATGGAAAGGGTTGGAGGCACATGGAAGCAGCACCGGCCTTGGTCAATTATGATATACAAAGTCATTGATTTATTCACAAATCCACTTTTCATTTATTGCCTAAACCTAATTCTTCACCTGTTTTCTTTTCACCAAATTTCATAGTTTCTTAATAATTTAAATCTTTATATTTTATATATATACACATCAATTGACATCAATAATTACAATGGAACAAAATATCCATAAATTTTTATTTGATTCTATATTTATTTCAATTTAAACACAAAAATATGAATATTCATAACTACAAATGAAACAAATATATGTCACATTAGTAAGAAACGAATCAATAACAAATATTAATATTTTTTAAGAATGAATATCCGATCCATTATATGCATATATATATATATATTATTTTTTTATAATTAATAAAAATATTATATTTTGTAGAATTTTACAATACTTTTTTGTTAAATTTATTATATCAATTATTAGAATTTTAAAAGGTAAAAAAAGAAATTTTAATAAAACATTAATGTTTTATATTACTTTTAATTCTTAGTTTATTTATACGGATCAATCGAATATCTAGTTAAAATCTAAAAAAAATTTAGATATCTAGTACAACATATATCCAAATGACTAAAGACCGAATCATAATTAATTATTCGAACGAAGTAAATGAGACCACGAATACCTTCGGATATCCATCAGTGCCTATACATTTATCATGATTTCTTTCTCATATTTATTTTTATATTAATGGTTTTAGTTGACGCAATTTGATATCAAATTATGACAGGTTTTGGACTTTGTACGCGGAAATAGCTCTACTTTGGAAGCACAAGTGGCTTTGTCAACCTACGACTTTATTTGTTCTAAGAAACTATGCTGCAAACTACTCAATCCGTTTCATATTAAGTGTCGTTTTAGAAAAGTTTTTTTGTTACAAAATAAGTGTCGTTTTTGACTTTTGATGCAAAATTTATTCAATTTATACTGCATTTTATTTTTCTATTGGTTAAAATATGGTTAGGTGTATAGGTAATTGTGTTTTTATATAGAAAATATGCAAAATTAATTGTTTTCTTAATCCGTGTGTAAAAACCTAAAGTGACACTTATAATGAAACGGAGGGAGTATCTTTTAACAAAAAATTTAGAAGAATTTTTATCAATTCTAAATTGGATATATTCCTAGCGGTGTTAAGTTTTGGTTTGATTTATGTACTAATATATTTTTTTATGTTTGACTTAAATTTATTAATCTTATGTTTCTAAAAATTTCTTGTATTTTGACGATTTATGTATAGCACCCGTTTATTTCATCTTCAAATTTTATCCTGATTAATAATATTTTATATGCCAAAATTTTGAAAGATGTAAACGATAAATTTAAACAAAAACAGATATTAATATAGAAAATCAGGCCAAATATACAAAAAACACAAATTTACTAACCATCCAAAATCAATATCTCTTCTACTTTGTATCTCTCTCTATCCTTTTTCTACAAATTTAATTTCTCTCTTTTTGGTTATTTGGCATATAAACCATATTAGTATTATGGTAAATAGATAGTATTAAAGGAAGGAAAGTCGATTTATTTGTATAATAATGCTTGATTTCGATATTATAGGAAAACTTCAGTTTTTGTTTCTTTATAGTTTCTTACATTTAATAGAAGTTTCACACATCCTCTTACTCGTTAAATAATGAGGATCATTAATTAGTGTCGGCGGCTGTCGGCACATACACATTTTCTTTGGTCATCAAGTATTAAGTAATTAAGATAAAAAACCTTTGATAAATCAATCTTAATTTTGAGTAATGAGTGAGAAGAAAAACACAACTTATTTGGACCCACCAATCTTAAAGTGAGTAGCCCTACAAAGTTAAAGCTACCAGAATCAAAATATCAAACATCTATATATACACAACTTCTCTGGACCTCTCCACAGTTCACATCACCACACTTTTAACTTCCAGTCCGTTTTCATCACTCAATACACTTCTATTTTGAAATGGAGAGTTACTCAAGGAAATGGTGTGTAGTGTTTGTGTTGTTTGCTTTAGCGTCCAGTGTAACAAAAGCACAACAAGTTCCATGTTACTTCGTTTTTGGTGATTCTTTGGTTGACAATGGAAACAACAACGGTCTTGTTTCTTTTGCAAGAGCCAATTACTTCCCTTACGGCATCGATTTCGGCGGCCCCACTGGTCGTTTCTCCAACGGAAAAACCACCGTTGATGAGATTGGTATGCCTCCATTTTTGGAATTTATCTTCTCTAGATAACACTAAGTAACCAGATGTTAATAGTCCTAGCCTAACATGGTGTTGATATTTCTTTGTGGTGTAATGAAGCTAAGCTACTAGGATTTAAAGACTACATTCCTGCTTACAATACTGTGAGTGGTCGGCAAATACTTGCCGGAGTTAACTACGCATCTGCAGCTGCCGGAATTCGAGAAGAAACCGGTCGACAATTGGTAACTAAACATTAAAACACTCTCAACAACTCTTCATTACTAACACATTAGAAAACTTCCAACATTTATTTTTTTTGTTTTACTTGAAACTGAAGGGACAAAGAATAAGCTTTAGCGGGCAAGTTAGGAACTACCAGACAACTGTACAGCAGGTGGTGAGCGTACTAGGAGGCGAGACTCAAGCAGCTGATTACCTCAAGAGATGCATTTATTCTGTTGGCATAGGAAGCAACGACTATCTCAACAACTACTTCATGCCTACGTTCTACTCTTCAAGCAGACAATTCACACCAGAACAATTCGCTGATGATCTCATCACTCGCTACAGCACTCAACTTAATGTGGCTTCTCTATCTATCAAGCTTTTTTGGCTCTTTTGGTTACTTCCTTGTTTCACAAGTTTCCTTTTGTGGTTTGTGTAGGCACTATACAACTATGGGGCTAGAAAGTTTGCATTGATCGGTGTTGGCGCCATTGGTTGTAGTCCAAACGCGCTCTCGCGCAGTCGGGACAGTAAGACTTGCGATGACCGAATCAACTCAGCGAACCAAATCTTCAACAACAAGCTAAGATCTATGGTTGATCAGCTCAACAACAATCATCCTGATGCAAGGTTCACTTACATCAATGCTTATGGGATTTTCCAGGACATGATCACAAACCCCTCTAGATTTGGTATATACTTATCACACACACAATAGAGGTTTTACTTTTCAATGTTAAAGAAACAGAACTTGCAGGACCAGATCTGGGCACAGCCGGGTGAAACAATGGCTTCGGCCCCCAAAATTTTTTGAAGTTTTTTATATAGGAATAGACTCCTAATTATGAATTTTTTTTTTTATAAATTTTTTTAAAGAAATGTTTAGAGCTCCCAAAATCTCATGTCCGGCCTTGTGAATTTGATATCAGTTTTGTGGGAATGTTTGTTTTGTTCCAGGGTTCACAACAACAAACGCAGGATGTTGTGGTATCGGAAGAAATGCAGGTCAGATCACATGTTTACCAGGACAAAGACCATGCGGAAACCGAAACGCCTATGTGTTCTGGGACGCTTTTCACCCGACCGAAGCCGCAAACGTGGTTATCGCAAGGAGATCCTACACCGCACAATCGCCTTCAGACGCTTACCCTATTGATATCTCAAGCCTAGCACGGCTTTGAAAAAACATAAGAACTAAAAGAAGTTCCACAAACTAATATGTGATCTTCTTATGTACCATCTTTTCATTTTTAAAATCAAGCTTAACATTATTATATATAAACCAATTTCTATTTATAAACCGGTTCATAGCACATTGTTCAAGGGAGTTGCTCGTTCATCTCTGAACTTAACCAACTCCGGCCTTAATACTCCTTTCCCCACTCTCTGTGGTGACATCATCAGTTCAGGTAACTTGTCATCTACGGAAACACACACAAAAGCAAATGATTTGTTCTAACCAATCTGAACCGGACAAAATCGAACACAATGCACACTATAATATTTGGGCAAATCTAACAAATAGACCTTTTTAATTTTTTGTCACAAAAATAAATCTAAAAAAAACCTGACTAAAATAAACATTTTTAATTTTGAAAATTTTAATATATTTTTTATTTTTTAAATTTTAATCTTCACCTCCAAACAAGGTCCGACCCTGACATAAAGCCCAGCAAGCAAAGGCTTTAGGCGCCAAATTATACATTAAACGTAAGGGCGCCAAATTTTGCCAAAACTGTCTCTAGTACAGTAGCAAAAGGTGTTAACATTAAACCCATGAACACAAGTTCAATCATGGCTTATGTATTTATGGGGCAATTGTTTCTTTTTTGCTTTAGGCATGATATGATGCTGGGCCGGCAATGTTTGGAGCCTTGCACACATTCTGATTGTAGAAAACCTTAAGTCTGATTTATTCATCAATCTCCACCTCAGACCTGAAATCAAAAAAACCTTTGACCTCTTCTTCAGCGAGACCGACATATACCAAATGTGTACCGTTGCTTGGAAAAAAACTGACAGTTGGAACAAACAAAACACGCCCTCTAACACCTAGTATTAGTAAGACTTTTGACACACTACTATGGCATATCCCATTGCATGATAACAATGAGAAACCTCCACACAGACTATGCAACCTTCACTACAATTCGCCACTGAATAAGAGTGATCTCGCTTTCTTCAATTATCTCGCATGCTCAAAACTTTTCCCTATTTCAGAAACTTTGAACCATCTCTGAAGTTAACTTTATCCCACTGAGAACACTCCAACTTGTGTCTGCCTCAATCACGTACAAAACCTCACAAAAGCTCTCAGTCAGTTCATGTCACACGGAACCATCACACTTGCGAACATGGATTGGATATCACGTACAAAAGCAACCTTTGTATAATTCATTTCCGCTGTATTTTATTCTTGCCGCTTCTTTCATGATGATCTTATATAGACCTTGATCATCTCATACTGTAAACCTTGAAGCTTTAACTGTATCAGTACAATCTGAGCTTGAATACACAAATATACTTGAGCCGCCCATGTATCTATCATTCACAATGATCTCTTGCCTGCTATCCACGTCACTTTCTTCAGCTTGATATACCACATCAACAATCACTTCAATGAACCGCTTTTCATCCATGCTAAGACCCTCAATCTTACTGTCCTGAGCAAAAACCATCTTGATGTGAGAGACTTTCCAAGTACCTGGAACTTTCTTAGGCAACACAAATATTCTACCAAGAACATGATCATCACCACACACCTCTAGTCATCTGACTTAGTAAACCTCCAGACTGAAAAATTTGAAACTATAAATCTAGTAAACCTTTCTAAGTAAGTAATTTCCATGTCTTAGATTCAACACTTAACTACCATTCTTTCATGAATTACTAAAGTCTCAAATAGTGTCAAAAATGAGATGTCACAGATGATTTCAGAGGGGCTAGGAGGTGAAGGAGGAGAGTCACACCAAATGCCATTAGCTCAACTAGAAATGACCCCTGCCATTGTGTCAGAGGTTCCCAGTTCAAATGGCAGATGAGACGAAACCAATATTACATGTTGTGGTTTTGGGCTTGGGTGGATTAGGGTTTCGGCCCGAAACTCCTGGTGATTCAAAAAAAAAAAAGAAGGAGGAGAGTCAGATGGCTTTTTGTGGCTAAGGGGACAGGAGAAATAGGAGGGGAGTTAAAGATAAAAAACAGAAGGGTTGGCAAAACAGCCGACGGGTCATGGGAACATCATCAGTAAAAGCCTTATCTGAGCTTGTATGGATATCCTTGCAAATTCACTGACGGAGCACTCTGTATTGGGGCAGAATGGTCAGGTTCGTGAGTTACACATGGTGTCTATAAACACAACTAGGTCCAGTTACTTTTTCGTACACGTATAGGAATTGACTGTATTCACTTCTTTTTTAAAAAACAAATAGAAGGCTGTTATTGAGAAATGAATTTGTATACAATTTGTGGATTTTAAGAGTTGATAGATTTTTAAAGTTATGTTGATATATGCATTGACTTATAAATTTTGATCATAAGTTTTCTTAGATTGCAAAATCTTTTTATGAATTTGTATTGCCCCTTTTCTATCATTCTTTTTGTAAAGTAATAAATATATAATTTATATTATTCTAAATTATATAACATGACTTTTTTTTCAAAACATGTATTTTTGTGAAAAAGAAAGATAATAATGTTACATACAAAATTATTTTAATATGATAAGATGAATATTATATTAAAAATTTAACCGTATTATGTTTTTTTAGTCATTCACATGTTATTTTAGTTTTTTAATAATTAATGATAAAAATATAAATATAATTATATATTTAAAATAAAATTATATAAAATGTAATGTATTAATAATATATAAATTATATGCATATAGTGACCAACCATTGCTCATCTTCATCCCATCTCTTGATGCATTCAGTCTATATCACTTGACAGTTTAGTTCATCGAGTACTAGAGACTTTCATAAAATATATATAATTTGATGTAGCAAACATTTATAGATAAACATGTAAATATGAGATAACTTAAGCTTTGCATCACATTTTTTATTGATATAAGATAACGTAGAAGCCTTTCTTCTTTCATAAGAGACAAGGCAAAGCGCTCAGCTTCTTTCATTACATTGACGAGGATGAAAACTCTACTGTGGAGTTCAGGATCATGGATTCAGGATATAATGGGTAGAGATCAACACTAGAAACAGAGGACTTCATTGTCGTTGCTGTTTGATCAGTCAAACCAGACGTGCTCGAGCTACCAGTTCCCCCCAGCTTTGAGATGCTCAAGTTGTGATCATATAAACCAGGATCTGACATAACCTGTGTTATTTCGATCTCTCCCTCAAGCATTTGGACAGCCTCTGACATTGTCGGCCTTAAGGAAGGAGATGAGTTTGTGCAAACAAAAGCAACTTTGATCATCCTAACTGCTTCTTTGATGTTGAAATCACCTTCGAGCGTTGGATCTACAATCTCCATTATGTCCCCTGTCTGTTGCAGCGTCAGTGCCTGAGATTTTATGTCAAAAGAGGTTTCAGTAAACTTTATGAAACATAAATATACATATCCAACTATATGAGTTATGAATGGTCTGAAGAGAAGAAAAGCTCCACGGTTACCCAGTTGATAAGAGAGACATGATCAACACTTCCTTTCGGTTTTGTATTACTCTTCCCACTAACAATTTCCATTGCTACAACCCCGAAGCTGTACACATCTGCTTTCTCAGTTAATTGACCCCATAATGCATATTCCGGAGCCATATATCCGCTGCAACATTAGAGAAACAAAGAGTGAAACATTTCTTTGGCCATGGTGCAGTTTTTTTTGTTGTTTAATGTTCTATACTTACATGGTTCCTGCAATTTTGGTGCTAATGTGACTGTGCTCTTCTTCATGGAGCCTAGCCAATCCAAAGTCTGATATCTTTGCATTTAGTTCGGAATCTAGAAGCACATTAGTGGATTTTATGTCACGGTGAACCATCCTGATCATTGATCCTTCGTGAAGAAATTCAAGCCCTTTCGCGATTCCAGTACAGATCTTTTGTCTGGCTGCCCAGTCCAGTTTTAAGGAACTCTTTCCTGGAAAGAAAATTTTAGCCAAAGAGACATGATATTACACTACATGTGGAAACATAGAACCAAAACATGTTTCTAAGGAAAAGATGAGTGACTTTGATTTACCAGACAGGGCTAGAGCAAGGGAGTTATTTTCCATGTACTCATAGACCAGCAGCAATTGAACCTTTTCAACACAACATCCGTAAAGCTTGACAAGGTTTGGATGATTCAGGCCTGAGATCATGCCTATCTCATTCACAAATTCACGGTTTCCTTGACAAGACTTGGAAGAAAGCTGCTTGACTGCTATGATAGTTCCATCCGAAAGCTCTCCCTGTATTAAGTTTCTCATATCATAAACCAAAAAACAGTTTGTTTGAGAAGAACTTAGCATCTGTTTTAGCATACTTTGAACACGGATCCGAAACCTCCTTCTCCAAGTTTGTTAGCTTCATCAAAATTGTTGGTTGCAGCTTGCAGTTGCCTCCAAGTAAAGCAAACCGTTTGCAAACCCTGAGCTCTCAAATCTATGGTTTCATGTTCTCAAGGGAAAACCATTAGTAATTCTATTAGCATTTAGTAATGACTAAGAATGGATTTGTATACTCTGATACCTCTTTCTCTTGTGTTCTTGTCTCTGTTAGATTTTTTCTGAGCATATAATCCAAAAGCCAAGAGAATCATTGCTGTCACGGCACCCGAAACCCCGAATATAAGTGGATAATCAGTGTGATGTTTTGTCTTCTCAGCTGCTGTTGAAAAAAACTAAAAGTGTAAATATATATATACACACCAAGTTACAGAAAATTATCTTTAAAACAAAGTAGTTTTCCTTTTTTCTTTAGAGCTCCACATAGTGGCTCAAGACCTGAAAATTTTGAAAATGAAACATTAGGTGGCAGAACCAATCTAAGAAGATGAAGGTGATGTATGGCCAGTTGAAAATGAAACAACTGAATATGAAGTAAGCCACAAAAGCAATATGGATAAGGATTAAGGTTGGTGAAGCAGAAGGGTACTTACTTTGGTGACACAAGGAGATTGCAGAGATAAGAGGACCATAGTTTCCTCTGCTGGGAATAAGGGTTGTTCCTTTCCCTGCCCAATACAACTGTATCTCTAACATATGATTGGTCACATTAACTTCCTTTTCTTTCACAATAGGCTTCATAGTCCCCTTAGCTTCCTTTTTGATATTAAAATCTTTCAAAAACAATTCCCCCTAACAGGAGAGGAAAAGAGAACAAGGAAATGAACTTCTTATTGTAAACAATTATTCAGTAAACAATAACGCTTTACCTGAACATAGACATCAAATATGCGTCTGCCTAGACCACTGTATAGTTTGTCTGAAAACTGAATCTCCATAAAATGGAGTTTCACATTGTAATCTCCATTTTCCAAGCAAAATGCATAATAAACAAGAGAGAGAGCAGATCGACGTGCAGTCTTATAAAGTTCAGAGGAATCTCCAGGTAGTGTTGAACTAGGTAAAACGAAGTAGTTATCAATCTCTTTATCATCATCTAGGAATTCACCTGTGTTACTGATTCCCCAATTTTTGAAGTGCTGATTTGTTGCGGCTGTGGTTTCGTTGTTATCAGTTTCATACATTGTTTCATATGAAGAGTTTGTAATTACTATCTTGTCTCCACCACAGTTGATATGTAGAAAGCCCTGATCTATAATCCATACATAATGATTAGACTCGGTTAAAGTATATATGGCCAGTTTAGACTCGGTTAAAGAAATAAAAAAATTTGATAGGGTTGGACCCTATTAGATATATTTTTTTTTTTGGTAAACAACAAAATTTTGGTGCAGAGTTTTATTTTTTTTTAATTATTTTGGTGTACGGTTAAAACTTTAAAAATTAATTTTCACTCCAAAGTGTAGAAATTGAGTTTTTCACCAAAATCGCGAAAACAAAGTTTTCCGTCAAAATCCCAAAAACAAATTTTTCTTCCAAATCGAGTTTTTTTTTTTCACCAAACTCGAAAAAGTGAAATTTCTCACCAAAATCGTAAAATTGAGTTTTCCCACAAAAACCGCAAAATCAAGTTTTCTCGCCAAAACCGCAAAATCGACTTTTCCTGCTAAAACTGCAAAATCTAGTTTTCCAGCCAAAACCGTAAACCGAGTTTTTTCACTAAAACCGCAAAATTGAGTTTTCTGCCAAAACCGTAAAATATAGTTTTCTTGCCAAAACCAAAACATCGAGTTTTCCACAAAAACCACAAAATAGAGTTTTTCAACCAAAATCACAAAATCGAGTTTTCCCGCCAAAGTCGCAAAGTCAGTTTTTCCACCAAAACCGTAAAACTGAGTTTTTCACAAAAACCGCAAAATAGAGTTTTTTAGCCAAAATCACAAAATCCAATTTTCCCGCCAAAACCATAAAATCAGTTTTTCCGCCAAAACCATAAAACTGAGTTTTTCACCAAAACCGTAAAATTGAGTTTTCCCATCAAAACCGCAAAATCGAGTTTTCCCGCAGAAAACGCAAAATCGCGTTTTCTCGCAGAAAACACTAAATCGTGTTTTCCCGTAGAAAACTCAAAATCGTGTTTTCCTGCAGAAAACACAAAATCGCGTTTTCTCGCAGAAAACGCAAAATCGAGTTTTTCCGCCAAAACCGCAAAATTGAGTTTTCCCAAAAACAGTAAAATCGAGGTTTCCAGCAAAAACCTTAAAATCAAGTTTTTTGCCAAAACCGAAAAGTTGATTTTTCCCGCCAAAATCGTAAAACTGAGTTTTTCACCAAAACTATAACACATTGAGGTTTCTTGTCAATACAACAAAATCGAGTTTTTCCGCTAAAACTGTAAAATATTTAATCAAAAAAAACATTTTTTGTTTATGTTAATGTATAAGATAATATATATTTTGAAAGAGATTATATTAAATGCATTCAATATTCACATAGAATGATAAAGGGTATTTAAAGGATTGAAAATGGTTCAATCTTGTTTTACATATTTTGATTGGTTCTAAAAGGTTTACGGTTCATGTAGGACTGAACTTAAATTATATAGGGCCGGGCTGGGCTTGCTAACCCTATATAACATCTCTAATTATCCCCATTAGTTGAAAGGAAGGAATTAACAGGTAAATAAGTCTTCAAAATAGTTCCATGTTAGAGATAAGTTATGACCGATCATTCTGTACTTACAGTTCGTGCAGTTGACTGGACCAGCACATGGAAGAAGCCCAGTTCTATATGACAAGACAACCACAATAGTTAGCCCTCTATCGTCACAAAATATCAAAACAATTAGTATTACTATTGTAGTAGGTATTATTTTTTTATGAAACATGACGGTTGCACAGTAAAACAGAGGAGTGTACTTACAAATTTTTCATCAAATGTGAACTTTGATATGTGTTAATGTTGCTGATTCAATAGAAAGTCACATAAAAAACTTCAATATGAGTAGGTTATTAACAAATACATAAAAGTGAAAGAAAAAAATAGAGAGAATATTTATCCTATCTACAAAGATTTCATGTCCATACCTATTTTCGCGGCAGGTAGATGACCAAGAGAAATTGTTGTAAGAGAGATCACTGGGAGAAACAACCAAAACAGAAAAGATTAGCCGGCATGACAGAAAAATTTCTTAGGTCATATAGGCAACGGGAAGGTTAAACTTCCATATTACAATCGCTATTGAAAAAACCAGAAGATTCAACATCTCCAGAGAGCCTATTTCCAGTCAAATAGCTGAAAGAACACGCATGTCAAAAAGATAGTTACTTCATCATGATACTGTGGCAATCACATTGATCAAATTTTTAACGTTGTCAATGTCAGATTGAAGTACGTACGTATATGGTGGTGCCTTTAATCCATTTACTTCTCCATGTACTTCACCAGTTAACTTGTTAAACGATAAATCACTGCAGCAAACAACTTGTAGAAAATAATCACAAAACCATAATCCAATCCAATTCTATATCTTACATTAGAAAACCCTACAACTTAATTCTTACAGCAAAAAAAAATAATCTAAGACTACAACACAATAACCTAACGTTTAGATTCCACTTCAAAATATCTTAAGCTACATCAATCACCAATCAAACCCATAGATTTCGAAATAACTCCTTAAAAGACTCATACAATTTTTTTATAACCGTGGTAAATTTCAAAAGTTTTTTAGCCTCAAAAACTAATCACCACGAAGCCGGGTTTTCTTGCCACTTAAGACGTCTATGGGTGGCTAAGGGAAATTGAACCCAAGGCGGAAGCTCCAGCCGAAACCCCTTTACCACTAGGCCAAGACCACTTGATTAAAAGCCTCATACATGTAACACCTTTTTCTATGGATTTGATGTTTATTCATGTGCCTACCGAGGAGTCCATGACAGTCTATAGTATATATATAAGCATGTATATGCAAATTCCTCAGCAGGTAAATGTGCAGTGTATGTTAAACAAGGTAGTCTGACTCAAAGTCTTTTCACTTGTCACTAGAAAGAACTTACAGAGTCTTTATATTTTTCAGATTCCAGATGTAAGGAGGAATTGAACCAGATAAACCCACATTCCTCAAAATCCTGATACAGGGACGGAAGCATTAATTAGTTTGAAATTTTCAGATATAATCAAGCCTCGAGACAGGAAACAGATCGACATAAAATAAATACAGGCTCTTGATGATGTCTTTGCTGGATAGAATTGGAACAGAGTTTATCTCAGTCGTATCACTGATACGCCTGCATATGAATATATCTCTTTTTTTTTTTTTTGCTAAAAATATGAATATATCTCTTAAAACATCTTGTTTTAATTCTCCTTTGCTAAATTATTTAAAGTTGTTCATTACAGGTCAGTAAGATTTTCTAGGAGGGCCACTGCTCCAGGAATAGGTCCTTTCAGTCCGCTTGCGTATAGATATCTGGTTAAGTAATACATGTTAGACAGTGCTGAGACGCAACTATAAAATAAATAACAATAACTAGAGTTTGATCCGCATTTCCATGGAAAATTTTGTTTTACAATATAATATGTTTTTAACATTTTAGTATTAATCAACTTAATTGTTTAAGTTCCTGTTATAGATTTATACGTTATTTAGTTTTGACATTAGTTTATCTTGTTTAATGTATTTAGTTTTTGAGTTTTATAAGTTATGTGTTTTTGTTTTTATGCGCTACAATACTTTATTTATTTTATTTTAATAAATATAATAACAATACGTTTGGCCGTTTGGGTTTTATTTTATTATATTTTATTTAAAAGAATTGTTTCTACATGTTTAGATAAAAACATAATAATATAGCTTTTTGAAAATTTTAATTACTAAGTTATTGAATTGAGCCATTTGATTATTCTTTAAAATTTAGTCCATATATCAGAATTTAAAATTACATATGGACCGGTACTTTAAGCGAATCCATATTTTTTTCTCTTCGAAAGAAATAGGAACATATGGGGTAAAACGTCTTCATTTCATGATTTAGTAAATAATTATTATTCTTTATATTTTTGAATAGATAAACATATATGGTTAGTTAAGATAAAATAGTTAGATTTGTAACTAAAAATAGCATGCAATAACCATATACCGTTACTTATTCGCTTATTAGTTAAGGAGCATGAAAGATACTAAAGGAATATGAAGATATCATTAGTAAGTATTACAATTTGAATGTCCATGATTATAGGAATAAGAAAATATGTTTAGTATAACATTCAAAATTTTGTTATTTAGCAACATTTTATTAAGATTATTAATATAATATTATTGAAATCCCTTTGGTTAATTTCATTATATTCATAATTAATGAAAAAAAAACATGTTTCATTGTGTATTCTGAAATTTACAGAAAAAGGATTCATAATCATAAGAATATAGCATATAAAATTGGTGCAAACTCGAGGTCTGTCTAAATACTAATTGGTTTTTGATGAATTTGATTTGTGTTGCTTAATGATTATTTTATGGTATATGCTAAACATCATGTATTTCTTTGGTAAATGATTAACCGAACTATTGAATTGATGTCATTTATAGTTGTTATAGTCGGTGGTTTATGATTATGTGTTAAGGCGTAATGTTTGGTTAATTTTTAAATTAAATGTAAGTGGTTTGATTTAAGTGTTAGACACGGCTTAGTTTAATGGAATAGACTCGTAATATTATAGGTGAAATAATGGTTATTTCAAATTTGTATTTCAGTTTTAATAGTTTAGATTCAAATGATAAGCTTGCAGCTTTTTA
This sequence comes from Moricandia moricandioides, assembly GCA_905132885.1. Classification (NCBI taxonomy): domain Eukaryota; kingdom Viridiplantae; phylum Streptophyta; class Magnoliopsida; order Brassicales; family Brassicaceae; genus Moricandia; species Moricandia moricandioides. The sequence continues at coordinate 225,424 of CAJHQQ010000139.1, forward strand.
AGCTGAGACCATTTGCCAATATATTCTGGAATGGTGCCTTGGAAGTTATTGTCACTTATCCTACTGCATAATGAGAACACACAAATAATTTAGAGAACTGTAAAACTTATCATCTTGGTAGACTTCATGTAATAAGTCAAATAAACTTAGCATCTTGGCATAAAAGCTTTGTAAATTTCCATTTCTTACTTACAAATCATTAAGGTTAACCAGTCTAGCAAGAGTGCTAGGCAGGCTTCCTGTAAACTGGTTGGACCCAAGTTGCCTGCAAAACACTTTTTTTCATAAAACCTTTCTGGTTCTGAAAAATGGTTAAGATGCAAAAAGGTCTTACAATTGTGTTAGGCTGGTCAAGTTACCAAGCTCATCAGGAATGTTGCCAAAGAACTGATTAGCTTCAAGCGATCTGCAAATTTTCATCACATTAGGTGTAGCAAAACATAACAGGAAAATAAGAATAGAGACTGAGACATACAAGAATGTCAGATTCTTGAAGTTCTGCAACCCAGTTGGTAAAGTCCCAGACAAGTTATTTGTACAAAGTGAGCTGCAAGAAAAGTAAACAGTTACTCACAAGTCACTAAGAGTATGTATGGAAGGGAGAAAAGAGAGAACTAACATAAATGTGAGGTTTGGCAATGAAGCCCACTCCATTGGGATTATCCCTGAGAGGTAGTTCCGACATAATTCACTGGAAGTAAGACCTTTTTTTTTACAGCTTTTGTTGAAGCATTTCAAAACAAAGGAGAACCCCAAACCTTACTAAACCGGAGGCATTTCCGATTTGAGTTATCGTGATTCCGTTTTAAGTTTTAAGGAGTGCCTATTTCATATTTTATCATACATGCGTAGTAAAACGATCCAAGTGGTCTCTTCCTAATATATATATATATATATATATATATATATATATATATATATGTATATATATATATATATATATATATATTTGGTGTCTTCCTAATATATAACCAACCAGGTTCTAGCTATTTGAAATCTCTAAACAATATCATCGTTAGTGCGGTTGAACTCACATCGATTGGAGATGTCGATGCTGAGACAACTCAGGTGGGAGTTTTCCTGGAAGGCTAAGGGTCTTCGGAACTCTGTTTCGTTTAAATAATTAAAAAACATATCACGAGAGATAGATCTTGAGAAGACTGAATACATAACTGTTGGAACTATTTTTGAACATGATGAATAATATATTCATATGTCAAAAATGAGTTTTATTTGAATGAGAAATGTAGATCCAATGTGTGTTATTTGAGAAATTTGTACAAAGTAGCAAATACATACATTGGATATTTGATTGGATTTATGGTTTAATCTTATAAACCAAATATATGTTGATCTTTTATATTGATAAAATATAAAAAAGAAATCCATTTTAAAATATATTATTTGTTTGAATTGGTCAAACAATAATAATTTTACTCTTTAATTTCTTGGTCAAAATGTGGAATAAATCCACATAATAATTGACAAGAATTAAACTCTCCATTAGTGCACCATGGAGGTTTCATTTCTTTGTTGAAAATGAATTTTGTGCCTCTCATTATTTTTCTATATAAAAGCTTGTTAGCATTATAGAAAAATGTAGATTCAACAACAAAAGTTTACTCTCTCCCACTTAGAATAGTTATGCTAGTATTTTTTTTATTTTGTCTGAGAGTACAACACAAAAATAGGTTCGTTAGCTTCTATTCTGAGTGATGCAGGAATAGTCAAAGTGTGGTTGTATCCTGGGATTCTGATTGCACAAACACCGTCACACTGCGGGTAATTTAAGAATTAAGGAAAGAGAGTCTCGCCTCCACACGAAATCATTCTTTGTTCATCATATTTTGGTATCAATTATTGAATATTTTATTTATGTTTTTATCATTATATAAACAAATTATTCAGTTTGTCATATCGTAGAAATCATGGTCCTACAATCTTAATTCTTAAATTTTCGTTATTGTACTAACGAAAACTGATTATTTGTTAAGTTTTGATAAGAACAGGTTAAGATGAATCTTTAATCTAGCGTGGATTAATTTTGGATCAATATTGGATTGTTTTCCATCATAATTTTTTTTTATGAGATAAATATCATTAATTCTGTATGGACTTGCACTCATGATTTTTATTTTTTAAGGTTATAAATAAATGCTTTATAGCTGATGGAGATAACACAAGAAAATTGATCGGTGGAGTTTTGGTTTTAATCCAGTGGTGAATCGAGTTTTAATATTTAAAAAAAATATATTATAAACATTTCGATCTTAAGAGATCAAATGGTATAGATGGAAATGAATTTTGTGAGTCGACGCCCCAAATTAAGTTTGGGAGAGGTCTGCCACATATAAATCATTTGCCATAGAAAATATAATGTTGTTGATAATGATCAAAACATTCATATTTCGTCAATGCTTTAACGCGAGTCGTATAAAGATTGGCTATGAGAAAAAATGAGAAATCTCATATTAATGTGACTGAAATTGACATGTATATTGTAATTTCTAAAGTCAATATGGTTGAAAATAACCAAAGAGAGTTGTGGTTTTGATGATACAAATAATATCTTGTAATGATATGTATATTTGCTCAAAAGCAAAAAATATGGTTTTGGAAAAGCTCAAAACATATAAGTTGAATTTATAAATCAACTTGAGAGAACTATGAAAATAGTTGTATGTAAAATGTGATTTTCTGAAAATGAAATACATTTTTCAACAAAAAAATAAATAAAAATTATTCATTTATATCTAAAGGAGTTGTAGATCAATTTTTCTAAACTCTTAAGAGATGTTAAATGAAGATATGAATATTTTGAGTTATCTTAAGAAATGTGGGGGAAGCTTTGCTTACCATATAAAGTCATTGGCAAGAGGCCACATGAGCTTAGTGATAATTATCACAATATAATTAAAAAAAAAAAAACTAGTGTCATGCATTGAGTTTTGTATATAATGGTTAATTGTATCTTGAAAAAAGATGACAAAAATATTAAACAATTGATCTCGACTAATCTAAAGAGATTATGTTCATTATGATGACAACCTAGGATCCTTATATTAAAGGTGTGTCATGAGATTATATTGTTGTATCATCAAAAGGAATGGGTTAATGCCTGTGAATTAAGATGACGTTTGGCGGTAACTCTACCTAAATGATTGGAGATCCCAAGAAATAGGTTCAAGGAGACAACTAAGTCAAACTAAATCTACCCAAAGCACTGTAAGACTTCGGTCTATACTCAGTTCCTAGGATGATTAAACAGTGCTACATGTAAGGAATAGAGGATAAGCATTTGCTTTTAATGATTTGTGTCCATAGTTTTGAGATATGAATGGAGTAGTACATGATACTCCTCTAAACAAAACTAATGGCAAATCACCTTGTGAGTGTGAAATGGGGCCGTTTCTAGGAGAATGAAGGAAATGATATATTCTCCAAGTTCACTCATGATTAACCAGGACTGTTCACGGCCAAAATGAACACAACAGAGAACCTAGTTCTGTGAGAGAATGAAACTGTGTTATAGTTATTGTCTAGGTTTACATCAAAGCCCGGGTGGTTCAAGACATCATGTTCACTACCTGGCCGAGTAAATCCGATAGCTATTAACAATGACTGGTTCAAGGCTGAAAAATGCTACCAACTCATCATGCAGTGGATTTTTCGTTTGTACTCTCAAAAGTCCTAAGTTGAGTCTTTGTCGAGTCTTGTCTAGGAGGTCAAGTCTATCGAGTTGTCTAGTGTTTAGAGTCATTTCTATTCATGTGGGGGATTGTTGGAACTATTTTTGAACATGATGAATAATATATTCATATGTCAAAAATGAGTTTTATTTGAATGAGAAATGGAGGTCCAATGTGTGTGATTTGAGAAATTTGTACAAAGTAGCAAATACATACATTGGATATTTGATTGGATTTATGGTTTAATCTTATAAACCAAATATATGTTGATCTTTTATATTGATAAAATATAAAAAAGAAATCCATTTTAAAATATATTATTTGTTTGAATTGGTCAAACAATAATAATTTTACTCTTTAATTTCTTGGTCAAAATGTGGAATAAATCCACATAATAATTGACAAGAATTAAACTCTCCATTAGTGCACCATGGAGGTTTCATTTCTTTGTTGAAAATGAAATTTGTGCCTCTCATTATTTTTCTATATAAAGACTTGTTAGCATTATAGAAAAATGGACATTCAACAACAAAAGTTTACTCTCTCCCACTTAGAATAGTTATGCTAGTATTTTTTTTTATTTTGTCTGAGAGTACAACACAAAAATAGGCTTGTTAGCTTCTATTCTGAGTGATGCAGGAATAGTCAAAGTGTGGTTGTATCCTGGGATTCTGATTGCGCAAACACCGTCACACTGCGGGCAATTTAAGAATTAAGGAAAGAGAGTCTCGCCTCCACACGAAATCATTCTTTGTTCATCATATTTTGGTATCAATTATTGAATATTTTATTTATGTTTTTATCATTATATAAACAAATTATTCAGTTTGTCATATCGTAGAAATCATGGTCCTACAATAACAACTAGTAACACTCACATGTTTGTAATATGACACGTGTTGTTGAAGCAAAAATCACAAACTATGGTGTTGTTAATCTTCGGATCCCCAATTTTCTGCTCTATCTTTAGGCTTTTTGAAATGCAAGGGTCATAACTTAGATTTAGCCCCTTCACACCAAGTGTAGTAGCTATCTTCTTTAGCACATTTACTGCGTACAGTATGTAAGCAAGTATAGTGTATAGGTATATAAATATTACGATTTCGAGTAAGATTTTATAAAGTTTAAGCGTAAATGGTGATTATTCCCATACACTCATCTGGATGGAGATCAGATGAAACATACGTCGTTGGAATTGCAAAGAAGCTTATGATGATGGTAGGATGAGAAGAAGAACGGAGAAGGCTGTTGACATATTGAAATATCTTTTATACTGTGTGTCTAGTGATTCTTTGTATGTGTACTTGTTTTGCTACTCACAATATCATCATCAGACAAACCCAATAGTTATATATATAATGCATGGATATATTTTTAATGTACGCTTATTTAGGGTTTTGATTGGGTCGTCGGTGACTAGAGAGCAGGGATAAATATTTGACCAAGTCAATGGAAGTTAATGAAATGTTTGATGTTTCTTGCCCCCTTAATTATGTTTGTCGGTTCATCAAGTTAACAGGCTTCGCAAACAAATATGGAGGTAGGCAAGCCGTCTAATACCATGAACAAACCGAGTGGTCTAACATGGCCCAAATCTAAAAAAATTTTAAAAATAAAAATTGATAATGAATATATAAATTTTGGTTTAATCTTTAAATTTTTAGTTATACTACTAAAATTAGAGTTTATAATTTTAAAAGAGACCTCATATATATATAGAGCTTTAAAATTTTAATATTACATTGTTAGATATACAGTAGATATTTTTTTGAACATAACCCATAAATAATATGAGACGCCCTGGACGCAGGCGAACAATTCTCAGCAGTAATTCAAATGCGTTAGCGTCTTTACTTTGTTCTGTTCATATATCGCTTCCATGTTATTTATCAACAAATTGGCATTTTGAGATTTTATTGGACAAATCGCCTAACACACTCCTGACTCCATGGCTGGACAGGGCCGGCCCTGAGGGCTCGCTTAGGGCGTACAGTTTTAAAAGCGCATATTCTATGTAACTTTTTCATATTATGAATTTTTGTTAATATTAATATGTGAATAAAAATTTATAGTTTTAATAATAGTATTTGAAATGAGGTTTTGATTTTATACATGTAGACTTATTTTTCAGTCTACATTTTCAAAAATGTTAGTTTTGCAATTGACCAAAATTTGATTAAGATTTGACTTTCAAAAGTTAACTTCATATATAGTTTACATCTTTTTTTGAAAGAAATTAGTGTTGCAATTAATTAAGTTTGACTTTCTACATGTAGATTTATATGAACATCGACGAGTGTATTAACTTCGACGAGTTAGTTTTGCAATTGACCAATATAAAATAATAGATTTCATATGCAGTTTACATTTCTATCGAAGATTAGTAAACTGCATATAAATTCTACACTTAATTAATTTTTGGTGATTTTTTAAGCTTTGTAACACAAAACTAACATTTTCAACAAAATTAAAATTTTGGTCAAATGCAAAACTGACATTTTGTAGAATTTTCTAGCAGTCTACAGAATGTAGTCTTTCGATGAAGTCTACTATGTAAAGTCAAAGTTTGGTCAAATGCAAAACTAACATCGTTTACGTATACCTTTTATTAAGTCTACCTAATTTTATTTTGTTTTCAAAGGTAAAGACGTAGACTTATGGGGAATTCTGCGTTACAAAAATTAGTTTAATTAGTATATGAAGTTTGTGTTTATAAAAATGAAAGTTATGAGATTTTTTAGATGAAAATGGAGAGGAAAAATAGATCGAAATTGGATTCTTGAACTTTAAGAGATAAAAATGGTGGTTCATGGTGATTGAAAAAATTGATGATAATGACACTGTGTAAATAAGGAAAATATTTAAGGTGTATTTGGTTTTTTGCTAATTGCGAAGTAATAAAGCAATTAAATTATTATGGCAATTTTGTTAATATTTCAAGAACATAAGGATGGTACAGAAAATTAATGGGTGAATAGTAATGATGAAAAAAAAGAGTTGGTTTAGGTTTGATTTAGAATTTTAGATTGGTGTTGAAGAACTCCTTTTTAGTAAAGTTATGAGTAAATATAGTCAAATGTTTATGATAACAAAATAGTATTGTTATACAATTAACTTTATGAAATTTCACTTATCATTAATGAAACTGAAAGCATAAAAAGACCATGGTGATATTGATTGTTAGTAGATGACTTCTTGTTATTGTGTGTTTAGCCAGTTTCTGTTTTTAAGTTTTTTTTTCATACAAATGATGTATTGAATGTAAAAAAAAATTGCAGTGAATAAAATTTAAAATTTATTTATAAGAAATTAATAGTTTATAAAATTTAATGTCACTTATATTATAAATATATATGATAGCTTAAAAACATAAAATATATGTTGATAAAAATTTACTTAGGCCATTCAAAAACATTGGACCAGCAATGTGGGTCGATGAACAATGCATCTGACTGTTGACGCTCATCCTAATTACTGTAATTTGTTTCACCTCCAAGAAGAGAAGTTGGTGAGAATACCGCAAATTAAGTATTATTTTTCAAAAATCTTTTCAATCAAAAATATATTAATATTTAGATTTACATTTTATTAATTATTGTTTATGGTTTAGTGTTAAAAATGTGGGATTGAGTTTTTAATTTTTTATAAATATTTTAAAAATTAATTAAGTCTATTTTCATCATAAATTTAAGTATTTTTAAAAATAATCTTTTATTAATGATAAATTATTAATAAATTTGAAAGTGATATCAAAATTGTAATATAACTGAAATTTCTCTAAACAAGAACACTAATTAGATAAACATTTTTAGAAACTTTCAAAATCTTTTCTAAACTTTCAGATAACTTTTAGAAAAAAATTATGGAAATTATGTAAAACCCTTCAGCAAATAAATTAGAGATATTTGGCCAAATATACACGCTTAGACATGATACTAGCCCAGGTTGTATTTGAAACAGATTCTTTGGTGTTAGCAAAGATGATCGTAGGCAAGGAGGCGTGGAGATTCAGCTTATTATTTTGTAGGTTAATTGTAGTCGTGTAGGTCTGCATGACAGTTGCTAGCCACACAATCTTTTCACTGGTTTTATGTTTCCAATGCATAAAATCTGCAAGTTATCTTCGGGTTTGGTCGCAAACTATATAAGAGGATGGTCACATTAAAAACAAATTTGTGTTCTGGTTGTCCCACTTATTATCGGAAACCTAAATCTGATACGAGATCCACTATGAATCTGCTCAGAAAACAAGATATTTAGAGTGTTCAGATCTGGATATGAATAGTAAAATCTCGGATCTATCAAAACCAAATTTAGATATGGATATCTTGATTTTTAGGTCCAGATATCCGGATCCGAATACCTCTTTTAAATTATATTTAAAATTTAAATTTATTAATAATTATATTTGATATATTAAATTTTATACATCAACTTTTTTTTATAAGATTATATTTGATTTAAATAAAATTATATGCATATATATATAATTTGTATAAATATATAATTTATGTATTATTTTTAGAATTTTTGTATTTATAAAATACTTTTGTTTTTTTTAATTATTTTTACGTATTCGGATACTCGCAGATATAACAATATCAAAATGGATGAAACTCTAATATCCGAAACATAAGAATCTAGATCCGAATACTAAAATCACGAATCCGACGGATCCGGATCTAGATACCCTAAATTTCTTAGATATTCTGATATGTCATATCCCTAGATGGAGTGAGTAAAATTCAAGATTATTAAAACGCAAGCAATGACAATCATAGAAACTATAAATACAATGTAATAATAACTATGTTGTTAGCGTTATCTTAGATTAGTTATCGAGTATCCCACTTTTAAGTGTTAAACTAGGTGATTATCTCCGCGCATACGCGAAGTGAAATTTATATACTAATAATCGTAGAATATTAACTTTGATCGTTTAGCTATAATGTCATAAGTCTCCATATGTATAATTATGGACCATCAAAATAAAGTTGATGAATAGGTCATGTTTATTAATATTTTTTTAAATATATATATATATATATATATATATATATATAATTTACACTAGGGTTCAATGATACCATCTGAATGTTATAATTCATCATCTCACTTCGATATGAAAAATTATATTTTTGAATTATATGATCAAATAACATTTGAGATCCGTGCTTGCGGAATAAATATTAACTATGTATACAATTTCTTTATACATATTATTATTTATTTTGTGTTTATTTACGTATTATGTAATAATAAATCTATTGAATAATTTAGAAGCGAGTACCTAATACATATATAATTAAATTGGAGTAAACACATAAATAAAAACAAGTCCTATTTTTATTTACAATATTTTTTTGGTAAGAAATCAAAATAATCATTTATTTGTTTTATATGGTATGTAATTAAAATTAAAAGATATTGATATAAAATAGGGTTTTTAGTAATTAAACTCCCTAACTAAAGATGAATCGTAAAATAAATCCCCAACTAAAAATCCTACGAAATAAACCCTCAACTTTAGTTCCGTTAACGTATGCTACCCTCCGTCTAAAATTCCGTCACGGAGGGTGACATATGTTAACGGTTTATAAGTTGAGGGTTTATAATCCTGAAAAATTAGTTGAGGAGTTTTCATACTATTCAACAATAGTTGAGGGTTTTTATCACAAAAAATATTAAATATTAAAAAAGCTTTATTATTATTTATGCATTTTTTAGAATTCTTTTATATGCCTTTAAAACTAATTTATAAATCTTTATACATTATTTTATCAATTTTATAACCAATTTATAAATATTCATAAATATTTTTATAAATAATTAATAAGGTTCAATACCGGTTCGAACATTGTATGGATTGGAGCTAAATTTTTTTTTCTTGGGCCTATAATTTAATAAAATTCATAGAAAACACAGGAATAAAAAATAAAGCAGAGAGAAATATTCGAACTGACCATCTCTACATAGTTAATGAACATCCAAACCAATTTTGCTGAGAGACGTTATTAAGAAAAATGACCGATAATTTATTTGTGAATCTTTAAACAAAAATGACAGTTATTCTTAAAAAATAATTAAATTATGGACCATTTTTATTAAGAATATCTATTAGCAAAATTGGTTTTGGATGTTCATTAAAAATGTAGAGGTTGTTAAGTTCGAATATTTCTCTCTACTTTCATCTTTTATTCCTATTTGTTCTATGAATTTTATTAATTTATAGGCCCATAAAAGTTTTAGCTTCCAATCCATACAATATTCAGACTCGCACTAAGCTTTATTAATAATTTGCAAAAATATTTTTTTTATAAATTTGGTTATAAAATTGAAAAAAATAATGTATTAACATTTATAAATTAGTTTTAAAAGCTTATAACTCTATTTTAAACAATGCATAAATGATAATAAAGATTTTAAAATATTTAATGTGTTTTAGTGATAAAAACCCTCAACTATTGTTGAATCGTGAGAAAACCCCTCAACTAATTTTTCAGGATTATAAACCCTCAACTTATAAACCGTTAACATATGTCACCCTCCGTGATGAAATTTTAGACGGAGGGTAACATACGTTAACGGAACTAAAGTTGAGGGTTTATTTCGTAGAATTTTTAGTTGAGAGTTTATTTTACGATTCATCTTTAGTTGGGGGGTTTAATTACTAAAAACCCTATAAAATATAGTATATTTTTAATATGAATACTTATTAATTGAGGCTTCATACTCAATGTAAATTTTAAATAAACATGTTTATGTATTATATATATGATATAAATTTTAATTTAAACGATATTGAAATATATATATGTAATGAGATTTCATATTTATATGATTTTATGATCATAATTTGTTATAACAAAAAAAATAAACCGTTGATAAAAAAATAATTCAATGTAGATTTTAATAGTACTAATAATTATAAGGGTTTAAAAAATATAAAATATAGCATATATAAAAATCTAAATTGTTTTATTATATGCTTAATGTGATTGTTTAATTTATTTTAAGAATATAAAATTAAACAAAATGATGGAGGATACGGAAATTATTATCAAATCTGTATTATTAAAAATTATTAATTATCATATAATTGTTAACCATATTAGATAATTCTGTAACTTTTATTTAAGGAAAGAATGGATAATATTATTTTATACACTACTACTTAATTTAAGGGTTTTTAGTAATTAAACCTGTCATCTAAAAATGAATCGTAAAATAAACCTTCAACTAAAAATCTTACGAAATAAACCCTCAACTTTAGTTCCGTTAACGTATGTTACCCCCCCCCCCCCCCGTCTAAAATTCCATCACGGAGGGTGACATATGTTAACGGTTTATAAGTTGATGGTTTATAATCCTGAAAACTTAGTTGGGGGGGGGGGGGGGGGTTCTTACGATTCAAAAACAATTGAGGGTTTTTATCACTAAAACTTATTAAATGTTTTAAAAGCTTTATTATCATTTATTCATTGTTTAAAATTTACTTATAAGCATTTAAAACTAATTTATAAATATTTATACATTATTTTATCAATTTATAACCAATTTATATAAATTTATAAATATATTCATATTTTTATAAATAATTAATAAGGCTCAGTGCCGGTCCGGACATTGTACGGGTTGGAGCTAAAACTTTTTCTTGGGCCTACCATATAATTAATAAAATTCATATAAAAGATGGGAAAAAAAATTAAAGTAGAGAAAAGTATTCAAACTAATCATATCTTCATTGTTAATGAACATCCAGAACCAATTTTGTTAAGAGATGTTCTTAAAAAAATGACCAATAATTTACTTATGAATCTTTCAACAAAAATGACAGTTACTCTTAAAAATAAGTAAATTATCGACCATTTTTCATAAGAATATCTTTTAGCAAAATTGTTCTAGATGTTCATTAAAAATGCAGATGTGGTCAAGTTCATATACTTCTCTCTACTTTAATGTTTTATTCCCATGTATTCTATGATTTTATTAATTTATAGGTCTAGAAAAAAATTTAGTTGCCTACCCATACAATGTTCAGACCGACACTAAGCCTTATTAATCATTTGTAAAATATTAAAATATTTATGAACTTTATAAATTAGTTATAAAATTGATAAAATAATGTATAAACATTTATAAGTTAGTTTTAAAGTCTTATAAATCAAATTTTAAAAATGCATAAATAATAATAAAGTTTTTAAAACATTTAATGTGCTTTAGTGAAAACCCTCAACTATTTTTGAATAGTAAGAAAACCATTCAACTAAGTTTTCATGATTATAAACCCTCAACTTATAAACCGTTAATATATGTCACCCTCCCTAACGTAATTTTAGACGGAGGGTAACATACGTTAACGGAACTAAAGTTGAAGGTTTATTTTTTAAGATTTTTAGTTGATGGTTTATTTTACGATTCAGCTTTAGTTTAGGGGTTTAATTACTAAAACCCTTAATTTAATAGTTAGTTTAATAAAAAGTATAATATATATTTAGATGGACCAACCTATTTTTTTAAGGATTTTAAGAATCAACATAGTGATGATACGTGACTACCAAAACATATTGTAATGTTTTAAGATTTATATATAAGGGATATGTTATTATCGCGTAACAATACTTTTAAACGATACGATAGTGAATATACGTTCTTTTGTATTAAATAATGTATAAACTTCCAAACACATTTAACAAGTAACAATACATATATTAGCTAACAAATAATTAACCAAACAAAATGAATAGACAAACATACCATGTAACAACTAACAAACAATACTACATATTTTGTTAATGAATCTTAATTATGTGTAACGTGTTAAAAGAATCAATAACATATGTAATAAAGAAATAATGTATATAATATAAAATATATATCAAATAGAAAAATGTATTGGTTAATAAATTATATATCAAAAAATGTAACAACTAACAAGTGATGTATCATCTAACAAAAATATATCTACTATCGACATTTATTTTGAAACCTTTTACCATGTATTATCAATTAGCGATAATTGTTGAGAAAATATAGGTAAGTTCTAATATTGTGGAGATAATGATGTATAGTTATTAAGAATATCTCGAGTATATCCTTGTTATTGTCTATGTATATATATGGCATTGCCAACGTCGAATACAATAGACATTTTTACCTAAAGCTTATGCGTACTTTACAAGGTATCAGAGCCTTCAAAAAATTATTAACCTAAACAAAAGAAAGTTTCTTTACCTACACTCATGGCAGAAAGAGTCGGATCAGGTGCAGCAGTGACAGCCCCGAGGTACCTTCTTCGTATGATCTTTCGTCATATGATAATCCCGATGTAGCTATATCTCCTGTACAAATTATGGGTGAGAACTATGCTGAGTGGGCCTCAGAGATGGAGAATGCTCTTCGAGCAAAGAGGAAATCCGGTTTCATCGATGTGACTTTTCTCGAACCTGAAGAAGGATCCAATCATCTAGACGCGTGGAATACAATGAATTCCATGATTGTGATATGGATAAGGGCGTCAATCTCGCCCAACATACGTTCCACCGTAACTTTTACTTTCGATGCCCACAAGTTTTGGGAGCAGTTGAGTCAATGGTTCTCGATCGAAAATGCAGTAAGAGAACATCAACTTCGAGCTGAACTATATGCGTGTAAACAAGACGGTATGAATGTTCTTGATTACTTCGGAAAGTTTTCTGCTAGATGGGAGGAGTTGCTCACATACAAGCCGCTATTGAAGTGTACCTACTCTGCGATGACACAAATTCTAAAAGAGCATGAAAGGACGTATTCATTAGTTCCTCATGGGCCTGGATGAAGCTTGGTTTAGGAATGTGGTGACAAACATAATATCATTGGAGCCACTCCCTGACCTTAATAATGTGTATCAACGTGTGGTTCGGGAGAAGAGAATGTTGTCTACATCTCGATCAGAAACTAGATAAGACACGTTTGGTTTCAGCGTCAAAGAAAAGAGACTTTTCAAGTTGAAGGTGGTTTCAATGCCGCTGCAATCTCAAATCGTTCAGTAGTCAGTTTCTCACATTGTGGTCGCAATGGACATGAGAAGAAGGACTGCTCGAAGATTGTGGGGTTTCCATAGTGGTGGCTGGAAAAAAAAAACCGAGGAGATCGAGAAAACAGAGGAAATCATGGTAGAGGGAGTTTTTCTCAAGGACGTGGTGGACGTGGAAGAGGAGGTTTTTGTCAGCAGCAATTACGTTCCAATGCTTCTCAAGCACCAGCGTCCTCCGGCCCAACCTTTCCGCACTTTACGCAAGAACAATGGGCTTCGTTGACTCAAATTTTTCAGCAACAGAAACCGACACCCATTATGGATCGTCTGAACTGTAAAGTTCAAACATGAGAGGTGATACTCAATTAAGGAGTTTCACACCATATGACTAGAGACATGTATATCCTTGAATCGTTAGCATCATCCATCTCTGTCCTATCTCTTTTGCTGATGGACGTATTGTGTATGCTACCAAGTGTTGTAGTCTTCCTTTGTCAAAGAGATTAACCCTTGAGAATGTTCTTTTCGTACCAAAATTTAACTGCACGTTGTTGTCTGTTGCAAAAATATTGAAGCAGACTGGTTGTTTTGTTGTGTTCACTAATACATTATGTGCATTGTAGGACCGTTTTACGAAGACCCTGATTGGATTCAGTGAGGTCCACAATGGTGTGTATGTATATCAGGATGTCACAGTAGCCAAAAGTCATCGTGTACGAGCTGCTGAGGATCATGCATTGTGGCATCAACAACTGGGTCATCCTGATTATGGTGTTCTGGATCTTTTACCTTCCATTGTTGGTGCTAAAAACATTCCTGAGAAATTTAGTGGATGTGAAGTGTGTTTTAAATCGAAACAAACTCGAGAGTTTTTCTTATGAAAGTTCAAATAGAGCATTGAAAAGTTTTGGTTTGATACACTATGATCTCTGGGGTCCTTATCGGATCCCATCTTCGTGTGTGCAACATATTTCCTAACAATTGTAGATGACTTCTCTCGGGCCGTTTGGATGTACTTATTTCTTGAGAAAAGTGAAGTTCGTATAGTCCTACCAAATTTTTGTGCTCTGGTTTATCAAAAATTTGGAAAGATGGTCAAGGTTGTTCGTTCTGATAACGATTCCGAGTTTATGTGTCTATCACGTTACTTTAGTGAAATGGCATCATTCATCAGACGTCGTGTGTAGCGACACCACAAAAAAATGGGCGGGTCAAAAGGAAACATAGACATATTCTAAATGTTTCAAGGTCTACTGTTTCAAGCCAATTTACCCACGAAATTTTGGGGTGAAAGTGTATTAGCTGCTGCTCATGTCATCAACAGAACTCCATCAAGTGTTTTGAAGGGACAAACTCCATATGAGTATCTTTATGGAGAACCACCATCCTATCATAGCATCAAAATGTTTGGACACCTTTGTTTTTTTGCACATCTCTATACAAGAAACAAAGACAAATTTGGTTTAAGGAGCAGAAAATGTATTTTCATGGTCTATCCATATGGCAAGAAAGGCTGGCAGCTGTACGAACTCGAGACCAAAGAATTATTCATCTCACGTGATGTATTTTTCGATGAGACATGTTTTCCATATGAAGATCATGTAACAAAGAACACCGGTTTGGTCTTTTTTCCTGTTCTTGTTCCTATCTCAGATGATGATGAGTTGCATGTCGCGTTGCCTGAGAGTAATATTGGTAACACTACGGTGACTGTCTCTGAGACGGGTTCTGCAACACTACCTATCTCACAAACTGATCAAAATGTTGCGGAGCCTGCAGTACTTGGACGAGGACAACGTCAGAAGCGTCCACAAGTAAAACTAAAGGACTATGTATCATACAACACCACTGCATCGTCCGATAAACATAATTCTACATAAACACCTCTCATCGGCCCCATTTTAGTCGGTTCTCCAATGGTCCAAAGTAATATTTATATCCCATTTAGTACAACACATTTGATGATATATTCTCTGCCTATCATCGTGTCTTCCTAGCAGCAGTCACAGCCGGTGTTGAACTAAAAACTTTTAAAGAGGCGATGAAGGATGGAAGGTGGAGACACTCGATGGGTCTGGAAATTACGTCTCTCGAAGATGCACGAAATTGGGATGTCATGACATTGCCACCTGGAAAGAAAGCACTTTCATGAAATGGGTGAAGAAAATCAAGTACAATACAGACGGTTCACTTGAACGCTATAAATCAAGATTAATGGTTTGTGGTAACCGTCTTGTTGAAGGGGAGGACTACGATGAGAATTTTGCGCATGTCGTAAAGCTTACTACATTTCATACTCTTTTCAAAATTGCTGCTGTTAAAGAATGGGAAGTTCATCAAATGGATGTACAAGATGCCTTTCTTCATGGTGACTTGGAAGAGGAAGTTTATATGAAGCTTCCTCCTAGTTTTAGAACAGATGATCCAACAAAAGTATGCAAGCTTCGGAAGTCTCTATATGGTTTAAACAGGCTCCGAGATGTTGTTTTGCAAAGTTGAATAAAGACTTGTTACAATTTGGATTTGTTCAATCTCGATCTGATTATTCATTGTTCACTTTCTTCAAAGGTAATGACAGTATGCGAGAACTCATTACGTCGACGATTGGATCATTAGTTGTAGTAACTTGGACATGCTAGTAAAATTCAAAAAAAAAACATCTCATTGAGTGTTTTTAAAATGAAGGATCTTGGCAAGGCTAGATAATTTCTTGTTATAGAGGTGTCAAGAGGAACATCTGGTATTTTTCTATCTCAGAGGAAGTACTCTTTGGATGTCATTGCTGATGCGGGTTTACTTGGTTGTCAGCCGTTGTCTATACCAATGGAGAAGCATCACTCTCTCCTATCGGATGATGGTCCATTTTACGAATATCCATATCATTTCCAGCAGTTGGTTGGTCGCTTGGTTTATCTAACAATAATGCGACCGGAATTGTGCTATTTTGTACATGTTCTGTCACAAATAATGCATGAGCCACGAAAAGCTCATTGGGATGCAGAAGTCCGAGTAGTAGGGTATCTCAAAGACACACCGGGTCAAGGAATTATGTTAAATGCTAATAGTCACTTACGAACCCAAATATATTGTGACTCTGATTGGCAATATTATCTACGAATCTGGCGCTCCTTGTCTGCGTATGTGGTTCATCTTGGAGGATCTCCGGTTGCATGGAAGGAAAAGAAGCAAGATACTGTGTCGCATTCCTCTGCTGAAGCTGAGTACAAGTTCATGGCTGATGGCTTGTGTGAACTGAAGTGGATGAAACGTTTACTGGCCGACTTGGGTGTATCTCAAGATGGTCCAATGGATGTGTTTTGCGAAAATAAAGCAACAATGCACAAAGATGCGACCCAGTTTTTCATGAAAAAACAAAACATATTGAGTCTGACTGCCATAGTGTACGAGATGCAGTCCAAAGTCAGTTGATCGTTACAAAATACGTGCGAACATCGGAGCAGTTAGCAGATATATAAAGCAAGGCGTTGAGAGGAGGTATTTTTGATTACTTGTTGACCAAGCTAGGCGTGTGTGACTTATACTCTCTCACCAGCTTGAAGGAGAGTGTTGAGAAGATGTAGATAAATCATAATATTGTGGAGATATTGATGTATAGTTATTAGAAATATCTCAAGTATATCCTTGTTACCGTATATACATATACGGCATTGCCAACGTCGAATCTAATAGACAATTTTCCTAAAATTTCTGCGTACTTTAAATAATCTAATAGTAACATTTAACAAAAAAAATATCCCAAATGGCCACATAAAATTGAAGATCCACTAATATCAAGTAACAACGTAAATTGCATGCTACCATAATTGTAATCCATATCGAAAATGGTGTAATAAGACTAAAATTTATCATAGATAGATAACAAATATATATTTAGGTAGTTGCTAAACTCTGTAAGTCGAATAACATTTCCGTTATTATAAACATTGTCGGCTACAGAATTTTTCACATATCCAACTAATGGCTCATGCGCTTCCAACAGTCTGTGAATTATCAGATTCTGTGGCTTCTTTTGTATTGTCTTACATATATATATATTTGTTGATCCGGGATACCCGGCGGACCGTGACTCAACCGACTAAATTTCAGAGGCCTGACTACTGGCGCCAGTCAGATCTGATTGCTCTCAAGAGGAGTTAGATACCCTTTTTGTTTGGCTACACGTTAGGGTTATCTGAAGACAACGGATTCGAAGCCATGACTCTTATGATCATTGTAGAATGCAATGTCTTACCCGACCACTAACGCATGATTATATATATATTTTGGGGAAATTGTTTTACATATATATTCTCAATGAAATCTTGAACATCTTCGACAAGTCTCTGTTGCTGTGCATCAACCACCCTAATTTCGTCTAGTAAGGCTCCAGCAACCCATTTGAAAAGATGATCTTCATTTTTGTTTCCTAAACCAATAACGAAAATAAATAGTCAATCCGACTGTAACAACCTGCATCGCAATCTCGCATCGGTAGATTTCCGGTATAGTTTCTTCTTTGTCTTCGAGACATAAATAATTGTACTCTTTCCACACCAGCATCTTGTGGAACTCCGATAAAGGATGATTGTGACTCTGTTTTTCATCTTGAGCATGAACTGTAACTATCCATCTATTCACCCTAAAAGACGTCACAAAAGTCGATCACATCTTTATGTGGCGAAAAAATAAATCAATTTCAAGTTTTAATATGTTAATAAAATTACATTCATAGTTTGAAATAGTTTTTCAGCACTAAAGTTTAACGTGTTACTGTTGTTACACCTTATGGATTTTATATCAAGGGAAGGAATGCACAGTTTCATTTATCTTTCGTTATAAGTGAATAAAAGCATCTCCAAAGGAGAATTCTACTTATATGTTGGATTGTGTTTTTCGTAATTGAAATAACAATAATTAAATAATAATATTTATATATATATATATATATATTTTGAAAATTAATGTTGAGAACTCTCTATTGGAAAAAAAAGAACTCTTTATTGGAATGGTTCAAAGATATCAATCCGACCACTACCAAATTAAATGAAGTGTTACTTTCCCAAACTGATTGAATAATATGGTTACGTTGAAAGAGTCAAAGCAAATAATAAAGACAAAATCACATCAGTCATATTTACGTAGTACTCTCTAAAAGAGATTAACTATAAAGAAACCAATACACACCACTCATTCTTATACAGTAAAGAAACCATTTAAAGTCATGTCCCTAGTAGTAAGATTAATCGCAATGCAATAATTGTCAAAGTAGACTTAGGCGGACTTTTCGGAGGATTTCGATTGATTTCATTGAAGTAGTTTTTTGTTAAGGTTAGGCGGACTTTTCGGAGGATTTCGATTGATTTCATTGAAGTAGTTTTTTGTTGAGGGTGGACATATAGATCGAAGAAAAAATTACACATAGAGGCAGTTATTAAT
The DNA here is from genome assembly GCA_905132885.1 of Moricandia moricandioides. Taxonomy (NCBI): domain Eukaryota; kingdom Viridiplantae; phylum Streptophyta; class Magnoliopsida; order Brassicales; family Brassicaceae; genus Moricandia; species Moricandia moricandioides. The sequence goes on from CAJHQQ010000139.1 coordinate 244,564, forward strand.
TTATCATTAACATCCTGGGACACTTAACACTACACGGACACTTTATTTCTAACAGCTGTTTTATTAACATAGCAGTGTAGTTAAGAAGTAACTATGTTGTACTTTAAGGAGACCAGGAAAACTGGTTTTTAAGCGGGAAAAAAACGTGACCACACATCTCTCTTCCCCATCTATGGTCCATATACAAGCTGTACTTTTGGACAAGACTTATATCTACCACCTTTTAACACCGTTGGATTTGCTTTTTCTTATTAAATTTCAACGGCCCCGATTGAAAGATCACCCATCCTCTCTTTCTTCCCCATTTTTCCTCTGCTCTTGCTATCGACTGTTCTCAGAAAAACAGGGAGTTACCTTAATCAAATTTTTTTTACTATTCCTCAATAATCCATTCACCAGGCTCCCCCATTTGCAAGTTTGTTTTAAATAAATCTATAAAAACCGATGAACCTAAGTTCTACCGAAAGTTTGAGCCCATAAAGTAAGTGCTACTTTTTTTTTGACACAGGTCCGCCATGGAAGATCATTGCATGGTCATACCAGGCGAATGGAACTCCCGTGACTCACTGTGGAAATTCGCCGTCGATGAGAAAAAAATGTCAAGGATTGTACCGGTTTGCCCTGGGATGTCGTTTTGTGACTTACAAAAAAGCGTTGTGAAGGAGTTCTTCACCTTCACTGACCCCCCACCGCCTGCTGTCTTGAGCTACTGGCCACCCAACACCAAAGAACTCGCCACTGGACTGACCACACCACCGGTTATTTTGTCCAATGACGGAGCAGTTGCATACTTCTTCCATCATTTTGCGGCGCACAAAAGCATGAATTTGTTTGTCACTTTCGACACCAAAGGAGAGGGGCAGCAAACGAGACAAGTTGATGAGAACCCTTTATCATTCACAACACCAAACCAAACTATAAACCACAACCTCCACCATTTTCGCCCGTCTTCCACATCTTCATCCAAGATCCCCTCGTTCTCGCTGTTTGATGAAGATGAGCTCCTTCAAGATAGTCCCACAAACCCTTTACATGATACCAGAACCCCTCAACCCTCTGCTGGGACTAGTACTCCTGATTCTGTCCCTCAAAAGGTTCACCGAGTATCCATAATCGAGGAAACCCTGTTTTGTGGCGATGAAATGTTAGAGCAAACGTTCAACGAAGACCCTAATAACATTCCCGACGATTGGATAATTGATGATGAAGAGGAGCTTGCTTCCGAAAGTTCTCAACCTCCAGACATTGAATATGTACCGCCTCGTGGGTACGATAAAGACTTTTGGGAGCCTTTGCTAAATGACTCACTCGGTGGCTCCGATGCTGCTGACATCATGGCTGGCGTCCATGTCCCCAAGACAGCACCCAACGTCGTCCACTGCACCTCAGGTGATGCTTTCGACCATACTGTCCGATTGTCCGGCGATGATTCAACTGATTGGAAGAAAGATCTCGACTTTCTCGGTGTACATCAACGAGATTCACCTCGTGTACACGATCCTTCAGCGGCCACACGTACACCTAGACACGCAACGTCCACGTGTACACCAACTGCAGCGTACACACGTCCTTCTCAAACACCTCCACCCACCCCTCCGCCATTGCGCGAGACAAGGCCACTCTCTGAGATTAGCGATGAGGAATTTGACTTACCACCTTTGTTCGATGATACCTCATTTCAAGCCGATGTCGTTCCAGACCTTAATTGGGAGGAATCGGATGGGGAACCTACTGTTGGTAAGCTTTATGCTAACAAACAAGACTGTCAAATCAGCTTAGCAATATACGCAATCAAAAAAAAGTCCCATTTCAGACAGACGAGGACCACAAGGTATTCTTTTGTGCTTAGTTGCCATGACACTCGCTGTGATTGGCGCATTCTAGCAAAGGAACTCACAAGTTGTGGATACTACACTATCAAGAAGGCACAACTTAACCACACCTGCCCCTTTGAGTTACGCAATGACTACAAGAAAAGGGCTACCTCAAAAGTCATTGCCCATGTCTATCGTGCCCGGTTTGGAGAGTCAAACCAGGGTCCTAAAGCAGCACAGCTGCAGCAGCTTGTACTGGAGGATCTGCGCATCTCTGCATCATACATGAACAGGGCAAAATATCAGGCTCTTGACCTCACTGTTGGCAATCCAGAGGAGTCATATCTCAGCCTAGCTTCTTACTTTGAGAGGCTCAAAGCCACAAACCCCGAGACGGTAACTACCATAGAGACTGAATTAGATGACATTGGTGAATCTCGTTTTCTCTATGCTTTTCTTTCTTTTGGAGCATCAATTCAGGGTTTCCGGCGTGTGCGACCTGTCCTTATTATTGATGGCACACATCTTTCTGGAAAGTATAAAGGGGTTCTTCTAACGGCTAGCGGTCAAGACGGCAACTTCCAAGTGTTTCCGCTAGCGTTCGCTGTCGTCGACGGAGAGACTGATAGTTCATGGGTATGGTTTCTTTCTAAGGTGGAGAGGATTATAGCTGACTCGAATACCCTTTCTATTATTTCTGACCGACACAAATCACTCATTAAAGCTGTGAAACTCATCTTCCCCAAGGCACACCATGGCGCATGTATTGTCCATATAATGCGCAACGTTCTCTCCCGTTACAAGAGCAAAGGACTGGCGAAATTGGTTTGCGCAGCTGCATTCTCCTACAAACGCAAGGACTTCGATGACAACTTTGGTAAAATAAGGCAAGCCAGTTCCTCCTGCGCTAAATACCTTGAAGACATTGGTACTTCTAGGTGGTCTAGGACATACTTTCCAGGTAACCGATACAACCTCCTTACAAGCAACGTCGCAGAGCAGCTTAACAACGCCTTAACCAAATCCAGAGATTCACCAATTGTTGAGCTCTTCATGTTCATCCAGTGCATGTTGACTCGATGGTTTTCGGCCAGAAGAACTAAGTCCGCCAAGCACAGGGGTTCTGTCACCCCACAGGTTGAAGTTGTTATGCAGACACACACCAGGCTCACCAAAAGTAGTAAAATAAATAACATCACCGACTGGCAGTTCCAGGTAAAAGACATTTTCGGGCACGGGAACACTGTTTATCTAGACACCAAAGTTTGTACCTGCCAGGTTTTTCAGAAACTTAAAATCCCATGTGGCCACGCGATGCTGGCGGCTGATTCAATAGGCTTATCATATTCCCAGTTTGTTGGAGACTACTACAAAACTCAGTCATGGATCGAAACCTACTCTGGTGTCATATACCCTGAAGCACCAGTTGGTGAACTCCCCATTCCTCCAGCTATTGATAGTCTCACTCTCTATCCTCCCTATACCCGTCGTCCCTTTGGCCGCCCAAAGGACAAGCGCATCCCGTCAACTGGAGAAATTCAGGTATCAATATACACGTACACCATATTTAGTTAACAACATACACTTCCAAGTTTTAATGCTTATTTAATTTTTAAAGGTACCCAAGAAGACAAAAGTCAACAAATGTGGTCGTTGTGGTGTCTCGGGACACAACAGGACCAACTGTGTCGTTCCCATCTGACCATGTTAGGTGAATCCGATATCCACGGGATTCTGCTTTTGGATAGCGCCTTCACCTTATAACAGCCCCTTTTGTGTTAATCTTTTTTGGTAGTAAAATCATGTTAAAACCCATATTTAAACATGTAATGGCTGTGAAGTTGACGCTGCATCACCATCATAGACCTTCTGCTTTGCTTTTCAAGCTTCTATATTTTGCCACTAAAAAAAAGAAAAAAAACTGTTCAACAGCAGGAGATCGTTGGCCAGGTGTACAGCAACAACGCAGGTCATGCACCCGCGTGGATACATAGACCTGCACACGTGGATATATATGTCCTGTACACAATATTTTTTCAGTCCAACCTGTACACATTGCTACGTCTACAACTCAATATTTTTCAGTACGACGTGTACATATTTTCAGCACCACCTGCACCTATTTGTGTATGTAAACTTGGTGTCAAGTTGTTCACGGAAGCATCCACATGAACACCATTTACGTGTCCACGTCCATGCGGTTGGTATGTATACAATTTACACTATATTTGAGTGTTCAATCTATATGGTACTGTTTTATCCTTATGAAATTAAAACAGTATCCACATGGATACACCGACGGCTTCGGTGTACAAACTTTACGGTGTCCACTACCGTTTCTCAATCCTTCTATGTAGTATCCTCATGTGAAGCAGACGATTATTTCAGTTTGCTATTATATCTTCATATTTTAGTATTGAGATAGAAGGTCTGCATGTTATCAGACAACCCCCATCATTCTTAAGTCCGAATCAAAGTTGTACCAACATGGTCAAATACCAATGCGGTCCATCCACATACTTTTTGTTGTCCATGTACTATAACGTTACATAACCACATTGCATCGTTGTCCACGTGCTCGCGTTAACATTCGCAATGCTCGTGTACAGGTCAACCAAGGGATGGTATCCACGGTCGCTACGCTATGCCTTGAACCAACCCTTTGTCCACTCGTCCACTATCTACGTGTCCACGGCCGCATGGATTGGTGTGTTTCCAATGAACACCACAATTCGCAAACATAGTGCACACCCCTTACCAATCTGTACACTATCCTACCCGTTTGTGTCATCAATGATAACGATAAACCCCACTGACATATCCTGTAACCTATCGACGATGAGGATGAACCCCACTTAAATATGGTGTACAATCCCACTTAAATTTCGTGTACCAATCTGTACACTATTCTCACGTGTACATTTGAAACGCTCGTGAACCAACCCTTTCTCCACCTGTACACCATCTAGTGTCAACATCCACTAGTAGATACTCTCGGCCTTGTACCAACCCTTTGTCCACCTATACACTATCTGGTGTCCACATGGATACACTATCTAGTGTACCAACCCTTTGTCCGTTTCCAATCCTTTTATGTTGTATCCTCATGTGAAGCAGACGATTATTTCTGTTTGCTATTATATATTCATATTTTGGTTTTGAGATAGAAGGTCTGCATGTTATCAGCCAACCCCCATCATTCTTAAGTCCGAAATTCCGATGCGGTCCGTCTACGCACTTTTTGTTGTCCATGTACTATAACGTTTCATAACCACATTGTATCGTTGTCCACGTACTCACGTGTACAGGTCAACCAAGGGGTTGTATCCACGGTAGATACTCTCCGCCTTTGTCCCCCCGTACACTATCTACGTGTCCACGGCCACACGGGTCGGTATGTTTCCAATGAACACCACAATTCGCAAACATAGTGCACACCCCTTACCAATCTGTACACTATCCTACCCGTCTGTGTCATCAACGATAACGCGAAACCCCACTGACAGGTGACCCAAGGGCTGGTGTCCACGCTACGTACTCTCTGCCTTGAACCAACCCTTTCTCCACCTGTACACTATCTAGTGTCCACATCCACTAGTAGGTACTCTCTGCCATGTACCAACCCTTTGTCCACCTTTACACTATCTAGTGTCCATATGGATACACTATCTAGTGTACCAACCCTTTGTCCACCTGTGCACTAATCTAATGTCCACACTTTTAGCGGTCCGACGATGAGGATGAACCCCACTTACATATCGTGTACAATCCCCTCTCCTATTGTCTCAAAACTATCGTACACCCACTTACATATCCTATCACCTATAGACGATGAGGATGAACCCCACTTACATATCGTGTACAATCCCCTCTCTTATTGTCTCAAAACTATCGTTACACCCACTTACATACTGGTATTTATCGTTACACCCACTTACACTTTTAGTTGGCCATGTACTACAACGTTTCATAACCACATTGTATCGTTGTCCACGTACTCACGTTAACATTCGCAATGCTCGTGTGCAGGTCAACCAAGGGATGGTGCCCACGGTAGATACTCTCTGCCTTGTACCAACCCTTTGTCCACCTGTTCTATCTACGTGTCCACGTCCATACGGATTGGTATGTTTCCAATGAACACCAAAATTCGCAAACATAGTGCACACCCCTTACCAATCTGTACACTATCCTACCCGTCTGTGTCATCAACGATAACGCGAAACCCCACTGACAGGTGACGCAAGGGCTGGTGTCCACGCTAGGTACTCTCTACCTTGAACCAACCCTTTCTCCACCTGTACACTATCTAGTGTCCACATCCACTAGTAGGTACTCTCTGCCTTGTACCAACCCTTTGTCCACCTTTACACTATTTAGTGTCCATATGGATACACTATCTAGTGTACCAACCCTTTGTCCACCTGTGCACTATCTAATGTCCACACCTTTAGCGGTCCGACGATGAGGATGAACCCCACTTACATATCGTGTACAATCCCGTCTCCTATTTTCTCAAAACTATCGTACACCCACTTACATATCCTATCACCTATAGACGATGAGGATGAACCCCACTTACATATCGTGTACAATCCCCTCTCCTATTGTCTCAAAACTATCGTTACACCCACTTACATACTGGTATTTATCGTTACACCCACTTACACTTTTAGCTGGCCATGTACTACAACGTTTCATAACCACATTGTATCGTTGTCCACGTACTCATGTGAACATTCGCAATGCTCGTGTGCAGGTCAACCAAGGGATGGTGCCCACGGTAGATACTCTCTGCCTTGTACCAACCCTTTGTCCACCTGTTCTATCTACGTGTCCACGTCCATACGGATTGGTATGTTTCCAATGAACACCACAATTCGCAAACATAGTGCACACCCCATACCAATCTGTACACTATCCTACCCGTCTGTGTCATCAACGGTAACGCGAAACCCCACTGACAGGTGACGCAAGGGCTGGTGTCCACGCTAGGTACTCTCTGCCTTGAACCAACCCTTTCTCCACCTGTACACTATCTAGTGTCCACATCCACTAGTAGGTACTCTCTGCCTTGTACCAACCCTTTGTCCACCTTTACACTATCTAGTGTCCATATGGATACACTATCTAGTGTTCCAACCCTTTGTCCACCTGTGCACTATCTAATGTCCACACTTTTAGCGGTCCGACGATGAGGATGAACCCCACTTACATATCGTGTACAATCCCCTCTCCTATTGTCTCAAAACTATCGTACACCCACTTACATATTCTATCACCTATCGACGATGAGGATGAACCCCACTTACATATCGTGTACAATCCCCTCTCCTATTGTCTCAAAACTATCGTTACACCCACTTACATACTGGTATGTATCGTTACACCCACTTACACTTTTAGCTGGCCATGTACTACAACGTTTCATAACCACATTGTATCGTTGTCCACGTACTCACGTGAACATTCGCAATGCTCGTGTGCAGGTCAACCAAGGGATGGTGCCCACAGTAGATACTCTCTGCCTTGTACCAACCCTTTGTCCACCTGTTCTATCTACGTGTCCACATCCATACGGATTGTTATTTTTACAATCTACACTTCCGTCTGCGTACACCACCATACCTTATGTACACTACAATTACCAATCTGTATACCAGGTAGTACATATCGTGTACCATGTATTACTGAGTAAAATCCATAAGTTCGTGTACCTTTTGAGGGTGCACATATGGATGGATGTACGTCCATACAAGTAGGTACTTTTACAATGTACACCACCGATCGTGAACAATGTTATTATACAGTGTGTACACTACCATAGTTCCACGTACTCACGTGTACACATCGCAATGATCGTGTACAGGTGTACAAACTTTACGGTGTCCACTTTCGTTTGGCTACCCTTTTATGTAGTATCCTCATGTACATTCGAAATGCTCGTGTACAGGTGACGCAAGGGCTGGTGTCCACGGTAGTTACTCTCTGCCTTGCACCAACCCTATGTCCATCTGTACATTATCTTGTGTCCACAGCCACACGTGTTGGGGGAGCATCCACTGTCCACTACCATACCTTCTGTACACTACCATATTTCGTGTACATTACCATACATTGTGTACACTACAGTGGCCAATCTGTACATTACCATATAACGGTTGAACAGGCTACCATGTAGTAACCTGCTCGATCGTTATAAAATTAAAGCAGTATCCACATGGATACACACCCACGGCTACGGTGTACAAACTTTACGATGTCCACTTTCGTTTGGCGACCCTTTACGGTGTCCACGGCTACGGCTACTTTCGTTTGGTGTCCACGCTCGTGTACAGGTGACGCAAGGGCTGGTGTCCACGGCAGTTACTCTCTGCCTTGTACCAACCCTATGTCCAGCTGTACATTATCTAGTGTCCACAGCCACACGTGTTGGGGGAGCATCCACTTTCCACTACCATACCTTCTGTACACTGCCATATTTCGTGTACATTACCATACATTGTGTACACTACAGTTCCCAATCTGTACACCATATACTACATATCGTTTACCACGTAGTAGCGTGTTCAATCCTTTTAGAATTAAAGCAGTATCCACATGGATACATACCGACTTCTACGGTGTACACCACCATCCCTTGTGTACACTACAATTGCCAATCTGTACACCATATAGTACATATCGTGTACCATGTATCGTTATCCACGTACTTACGTGTTCATTCGCATTTCTGGTGTACACTATATTCGACTACTGTACGATTCACACATCTACTTCGACTAGTGTACCAATCCACCCAGTGGACACTGTCAACATATCCCTTTTCTTGAAATATCCAATAAAATACCACCACACTTTACACCATGCACTACCTATGCACAATGGACACTGTTTTACACCAGGTTATGGATTTCAAATGTTTTTTACAAAAGTTCGCATGGCCGGTTCTCCGGAAGTAAGGACCCAAAAAAAAAAAATTATAGAGTTTCACACGTTCCTACATCGTTTATATACATAAGGCCATAAGGTAACAAAATACATCCAACACTTAAGTAAGAACTTAACAAAATATAGCCAACACATATAAGACACACTTAAGAAGATTGTCTTTCACTCAAAGTACTATCCACGTGGACACAAACCGACCCGATACGTGTACACACTTTTAGTTGTCCATACACTATATAGTTCATAACCAAACTTCATCGGTGTCCACGTACACCAGAAGTTAGGACACACCCACAATAACTTGTTATAGAGTTTCAAACGTTCCTACATCGTTTAACAAAATACATCCAACACCTAAGCCAGAACTTAACAAAATGCATCCAACCCTAAACACCTTTACATATCCGAGACACTTAAAAAAATAGTCTTTCAACATACCCTCTCAACCACCATCAAACGTACAAAGGCACAACCCATCCCTTGTAAAGATCCATTGCATACTGCTTCCTAATGATGTCCATAACCTCATCATTCAGGCCAGAGCTTCTAACATCCATACCATTCGCGTGCATCTCCATGAGTTTTGCTGCCAAAGGGACACAATCTCCACCCCGACTGTTCTCGTAAACACCAGCAAACCTCTCAATCAAAAAGGGAGCAAACTCATGCTCCCCGGCATCAACCGTGGGGCTCACCTTACGGGCAATGTACGGTAGCATCCTAGACATATCTGCCAATAAGTCACAAACTTCGGAGTCTGAATTCAAACTTGGGTTTGGGTCAAACACCAAAACTCTCCACTCAGATATACTAATGCACAATCCTACCCAATGACTTTCACCCCACTTCATTGGCGTATAAAGCCTATCCACCTCAACACCCCATGTCATATTCTTCAAAGTCAGATATTTTGTTACCCTTGCATCCGCCACTACTACAGTCTTATCATTAGCCGCGTTAAAGGATCTCGCTCTCCCTTGCAAGTGACAGGCAAACCATGGCGGCACGAACATACCCTGATTCATCAAAACTGCCACTCCATGTCTTTCCTCAACGAACTTCATCAACAACTCCATATGCTGTTCCGGAAATAGTCATCCCAATACACAATGGGTCAGACTTTTCAACCAAAAAAAAAAACATTAACAATGAGAGCTTCATCGAATTTACCTTATCAGACAACAATTCCTGAGAGGTTGCTAGTTCAATGAAGAACTTATTGTTCAGGTCGTGTTTGCCTCCTACCTTTGCATGAACCCTGTCATCAAGATCACAAATAACTCATCAAGTAAGATTTGGTTCTATTAGAAGCAAACACAAATAAAAAGCAAACAAATCACACTCACGCTTCCTGTGTGGACTCCAAAACCTTCATAAAGGCTGCGTAATCATAGTCTTCCAGTAGGGGAACAATTTCAGGTACTCCGTTAGGGTCTTTGTTAAGAAACAAGGCCGCCAAGTTGGCTTCCTACTCAACCGGTCTTCGAGGCGCAGTAACCACACTCGGCACAATTTTAACAGTGGACTCAAAACAAAATCCACCAACCTGTCAAGATATGAAGATCGTGTACACGTCAGTACCAAATGATTTGTACAGATGTACACCAAAATGGAGACACGCAACTGTCCACATGTTCACTGGAGCTTGCACGCAATAACTACCTTACTAGACTCATCCGCTGGCTCGTCTATAAAAGAATCAATTGACTGTAAACTACCTTTGCCCCGCAAGGACTTCAGTCCATACCAATATATTCAGCCGGGAGGAAATTTACAAAAAAAAATAACCCTAACTACATATACGGAGATATACCTGTCCCGGATCCTTTTCGCTAGCTTCAAAGGTTTCCAAGCAACTTTCAGGTCTACTCACAGTGACCTGCAAAACACAAATTATTAGTTTAAACACTCACACGGAGCACCCATCTACCAAATAATAGTATCCTAGTGGACAATAAAAAGGTTTGCACCACACATTATTAGTGTACAGGTAGACAACAAAAAAGGTGTCCAACAGATTCATACTTGCTCTACAACAGGTCCAGCCTCACTCTCATCAACAGCTTCACACTCGCTCTCATCGTGTCCCCCCACGCTGGTCAACTTCGAAGCCATGGTCTCACTTTCGACCCTCTAAAAGAAACAATATTAACCACCCATTAATAGTGTTAAGGTGGACAATAGGAAAATATTCACACCACACACTATTAGTGTCCAGGTGGAAAATCAGAAGGATGTACAATAAATACGTACTTGCTCAACAACAGGTACAACCTCATTCTCATCAACAGCTCCGCCCTCACTCTTATCATCTCCCCCAGCGCTGGTCCCCTTCGGAGTCATTGTATCACTATCAACCCTCTAAAACAAACAATATCCACACCCCATTATAGGTGTTCACAGAAACTACATTCAACCAAACAACTAATTACAACAAGCTTCTACAAAACCTGGTTATCATGCGGTGTCACCGCATGATCCACCCTGTCTACTGCATTAGTCGATGGTTGTTCCTGCAAGACCCCGAAATCCACGTACGTTTGGCCGCCAGATGCGAACATGTCCGGTCTACTCTCGTTCACCCGCGGACATACGACACTCTTTAACGGACTTATGCATATATTACTCGCGGGATATAACAAAATGTACCGTCGCTTCAGCCGTCCCGGTGAACCCCTCCACCAAAACATCCAACCTCTCTGTATCCTGCAACAATGGAAACAAATTCAATAAAGCAAACAATAACAAAAACAAACACGCTTCCTGGATCATAAAAAAAAAATTAAAACAACACCTCCACGGTTAAACCATTCCCGGGACTGCCGCCACCTGTATCATCGCCTACAAAGCTACTACCCTGCCAATCAACGTATCTCAGTGGGTTAACATTGGCTACCACGCCCAATGGACCACCACCGTCTAAACCTACCTGACTATCAGCAACGAAGTAGGTGTTGCTAGTCGTGCCGTCATATAAAACATTACCGTCCAAATCCGGCCGACCACCATCCGCCCACTGCAAAGGGATCCCGTCTCCTTCCTTCATCCTAACTAACACCCGTGGTGCCTCACCCGACGAGAAACTGTCATCACCGCCACTTCCCTGAGCTGCTGTTTCCTCTTCCCTCGCAGGCATCTCATCCGACCCATCACCATCAACCTGGTTGTCAGCGCTTCCCCCAACATGCTGCCCGGCACAATCTTCAATACCATCATCAGGATCTCCATACCCCCGCTGACAACCACCACCCTGTTTCGTCACAGAATCACGTCTCCTACCCCTTCTACGACCAACTCGCCGAACAAGTGACTTAACAGTCTTCTTCAACACAACAACTTCCTTCTTCAACGCTTCAACATCTGAAGTCAGGCGGGCCACAACAATATCTGCAGGAGATTGACCATCTCCTCCCTGATTCATGGGAGGCCCCTCTCCGTCACACTCCACACCATCGACCCTTTCACTCACCCTTCTCTTTTTCTTCTTAGCACCGCCGTGAGCATAAAGGTCCACGCGCATGTCACCTCCACCCCAGTCAGTCTTGCGGAACACCCTACCGTTTTTCAACTCCCCTGCCATGTAAGCAACCTCATGATCCATCCTCTCGTCGTCGAAAGGTATCCACTCTTCCCCACCCATGGTTGCAAGCTCAAGCATGGGTTGCACTTTTAGCTTCAAAAAAGACAGAAACAAGTTACAATTAAACACCGAATTAGCAAGACAGCGAACGCCACACAACCAAATCATATATCCATACGTACACCTATAATGGTGTCCACAGCTACATACCATACATCAATCATATCATCGTACACATGTACACCATAGTGGTGTCCACATGAACATGGACTTTCCAGCTTCCTGTACTATACACAAAGGCCTCATTCAATAAACTGGACAACGATACACTAACTGTTGTCCACGGGTGAAGCATTCCCAAAATAAAAAGTACAACTCCTTACAGATCATAAAAAAACCCACCGATTAACAAGAATATGTACATGTGGACACCACCATGATGTGCGTCTGTATAAACCTAGCAAACACATATGCCTACGCCCATTAAGTGTCAAGGAGAAACATCAAGTTAGGTGTCCACATGAACATCCAATACAACAAACTGCTAAAATGCCCACTTGTTAAATTATAACTTTTTCATAACACTAGACACCTACATTCAGAACAATTGTGTAGCTGGGTATACCTCTGGATCGTGCTCAGCGTTACAGATGTCGATTATGTTCAACCCCGCGTGCTTCGGTAAAACGGACTTCTTATACTCCTTCAACTTCACACTGTCGTCACCAGACAGACGCCTAAGCAAACCAGGGATGCACTCATAAGCCACAAGCTGTAGTGCTAGGGGGAACCCAACCATTTTCGTTGTCTCCTGCATCATACGCTTAACGAACTCCCCTACAGGATCTTCAACCTTATCAAGAATCTTAGGCCCATGCTTCATGGTACTAATTGTCCACAGATACGACTCTCTTCCCCAAGGAAATGCGAAGAACTTCCTCAAATCCTCCACTAGCATAACATACTTCAAACTCGGCCTAGGAATCTGCGAAGTCCTCACCAATACACCATCCACGATTATTATGAGACAGAGTCTCAACCTACGCCAACTATCCATTCTGTAATCACCAGCAACAACATTGACCAGATGCTCTATTGTCACATCACGGTCATCTCCAATGAGTTTACCCCAAAACTCGTAGTTCTTGTCCGTTGGTTTGGGCTCGTACACGTGCGTGTATCCATCATCGAACTCGCCACAGGGTAGACCCGTGACAGCGCCAAACTCGACCAAAGAGAATCTGAAAGGATTTCCACCGAATACCGACCATATCTCAAACTTCTTCTTCGTTATCAATTGCCTCACTAGCATGGCATGTCCAAGCTTTCCCGACATCGAACACCGGCGGGCAGGTAGTTCCATAAGCCTCCCAAAAGGTGACCGCATCAACATATCCCACTCTTCGGAACCTTCCAAGACATCTCGCACAAACAATAGCAAATCAACCGTCGAGTAACAATTCAGTCGGCGGTCGGGGAATCGATCCGTAGCAAACAGTCTCTTCGGAAGCTTCTCGTCCACCCCATCGACGTCTCCTCCTCCTGAAATACAAACGGGGGAGCCATTTCTTTCACACAAAGCAAATTGAAGTTATTATAAAAAAAGGGGGTCCTGAACTCACCGACGCCGCTTCGCCCTCCGGAGATTTCTTTTCCGTGCCGTTTCCGTCGACTAGACATTACTAGATCTGAGATTTAACGAGAAGGAAATGGTATACCCCGACAAACTCGCCGTTACACAATTTATTCCAAAGAATCAGGTTTCCTGCTTTTCAGATTTTTAGATGAAGGAAACCAAACAACCACCCAATTAGAAGAAGAGTTTTCTTAGAAGAAGCCCAAAAAGTTTCAAGTTCAAAAGAGTTTAATTCCGTCTCGGGTACACAATCTGGGAAAAAAATTTAAATTGAAAATTTAAAAAATCCAAAACAGAACAATAGTGGAACTATACCTAACTGAAAGGGTACCAAAATTATATGACTGGTTACACAATCTACAGGGGCTTTCTGAGTCTTTTCACACAATAACTGCTCATGTATAACCAACTGCCTCAGCGTGAAAGAGAAACTCGTAAACTGCCTCCACGTGAAATTAACTCTAGATCGAATAACCCCATAATTTTCAATATTTATGATTTATTTCGTATTTTAAGGATATCTAGTTTTTTATTTGTTTTATTTTCAGATTTTTTTGATATTTACGAATATTTATGTATATTTACGGATATCTCATTTAATTTGTTTAATACAATTAAAACCAAAAAAACTATACAAATTTGTTTTCAAAAAATATTTTTATATAATATAAAGTGAAAAAGAAAAATTAATAAAACTATATGTTCCATAAATTTCTAAAATTAATCAAATTTTCTTCTAAACACACATTTTTTTTGAAAATTGTCAATTTTATAAAAAAATTATAAGTAAATTCTAAATAAAATTAATAAAATGATATGTTAAAATAATAATTTTATAAAATTATACATATAAAAATTTATATATATTTGTAGATGTATATCTATTTGTATAATGTCAGATCAAATCGGATATCTGACTCTAAATCTTTTAGTATTTGTGGTTTGCTTCGTTTCTAACAGATATTAACTTTTAATATTTGATTTGCTTCAAAGACTTATGGATATTTATATTTTACGGATCGAATCGAAACGAATAACGAATAGAATAAAATGTAACGGATAAAATGCCAACCCTAAGTGAATTATATATAAAAATGAATTTATTTTCCAAGTACGGAACAAGAGATATAAACTCTAATTTTACAGCCTAAAACCCTCAATTTAGAGATGATCGGAGGCTTAGATTCAAAGGATGACGCAATCTATGTGAGATATCAAATAAAGTTCCACATTGGAAATTTAGACAACGAATGTCTAATATATAAAGAGAACTTCAACTCTAATTAGTACGAAGGCTTTTGGGAAGGAATCCAAAAGTAAATCCATGCGAGCTAATCTCAAAGACCCAAAGTGCACAATATCATACTAATCAGATAATAAAGAGTTGGACATGAGCTTTAACAAACTCAACAATTGGTATCAGAGCGGTTTGACGATGATCTACAAGAAGACCAAAATACCCTTCAAATCGGAAGAGTAGATTTATGGCATAAATTAGTCATAAGATCATAGAACCTGTGATGTTATGGGGAAAACATTTTCAAAGGAAACCTTGCGTTTAATGGTACAAGCTTGTGCCAAGATGATTTGCTGAAAGAAAAACACATGAGCTAAGTGTGGTCCTTAGTTTGAGGGGGAGAATGTGAGATATCAAACAAAATCACTCATTAGAAATTTAGACAATAAGTGTCTAATATATAAAGAGAAGTCCAACTCTAATTAGTAGGAGGCCTTTTGGGAAAGAATTCAAAAATAAATCCATGTAGACTTACCTCACATGCCCAAAGTAGACAATATCGTACTAATTAGATAATACAGAGTTGGACATGGGATTTAACAAATCCAACAATCCACACAATATAAACACAAGATGAGCCAATGACTTGAAGCACAAGTACACTCCAGAGTCTGTGTTGATATGTTTTAATTCAGTTTCCTCATCAAGGAGAGTGGTGTGCCTATACGAAATTTCCTATGAGCTCTCTCAATCGCCTATATCTCCCATAACTTAATGAATTGCAAAAATATGGAAATGCCCTTAAGGGGGTCAGAAAAATGAAAATAGAATTTTGGTTAGATCGGGTATGGCTCGTTTCGGTTTAAGATAATTGTTTCAGTTCATTCCTTTTCTGGTTTGTGGTCCAATTACAATAAAAACAAAATCTGAAATTAAAAGAAAAGAAGCTTAGCTCATCTCCCCCACAGCTCGTCATCCTCTCCCAGTTACTCTACTATCAACGTTGATAGCTTCTCTAGCGACGTTTTCTGACCAGAACGTTTCCACCGGCGAGCATTTCTTCAGGGCAGGTCGGAATGCATGTTAGTTCTGCTCTCATACTCGAGCTGCATTGGATAAAAATTGGTTTCAGGATTTGTAATTGGATTTGCTGAAAATGTATGCACATTGGTGTTGAAACGCCATTGTTTCTAGATTGATTTGTATATGAAATTGTTATATAATGCAAGCATGTGGTGGAACAAATGAGATTGAATTGTCAGTAGGTTCGCACTGATATCTCAATCGCACCCAAAACCTCAATTTGAGTTCTTGTTGAAGCAGAACTAGGTATAACTACTAAAACTAATAATTTTAGTATGGTAGGTATAACTGTGGATAACTTGGTATAACTGTAGATGACTCAGTAAAACTCATAACTAATGGTATAACTACAACTTTGTTCTTTTTTTTTCGCAGGATACAATGACAAAACATGTGAGTGTATATTTCAAATTCAAAGGTCGCATGTATAGTGTAACCTTGAAGACAACAGTCGAGGATATAAGTTTGGCGACGATAGAAGAAAGGTTGTATAAAAAGCTTGTGTTGAATGAAAGTAAGGTAAAACTGGCATTAAGGTACATGTTGATGGTGGTTGGATGTGAGGAGCAGTTAACTATTTGTGATGATGAGGATCTGTTTGTTTACCTAAGTCCATTGATAAAGAGAACCGTAGATGTATTTTGTTAGTGGAGAAGATGAGTATAACATATCAGTTAGAGAAAATGTCGTAAGTGGGCATAACTTTTTATGGTATGAACAATGAAGTGTTGCAGGGAAATAATTATGAAATCATACCTAATGCCATAAGTACGTAGAAAACAAACAAGCTAATCAACAAAAGGATGTGATAGAGGCAAATAATGATGATGATACAACAAGAGATGATTGCATGGATACGGATACCACAATTGATACGGACACCATAGTGGATATGGACACCACAGTGGATACGGACACTGCAGTGGATGGATACCGCTTTGGATACATGTGTGGATTTGGCAGATAATTATGTTTAGCAGCCACCTTTAAAAGAATCTAGTCAGTTTATGGAGGAATGGGAAGACGGTTTCAGTCTGAGTAAGCTTCATGAATTTGCAAGTAAGAAGGAAATTCAAGAGGTGGTGAATAGAGCAGCATTTCGTGAATGTTTTCGTTATCTTACTAAGAATTCGGATCGTAGATGATTAGTGGTAAAATATTTTCAAGCAAGCTGTAAATGGGGCTTGCGAGATGCAAGGATTCCACAGAGCGGAATGTTTATGTTAAAAGGCACACGGGTGTGCATTTATGCTCTTGGACTAGTCAAAGTAAAAGCAACAACAAGAGGAAAAGCTCAACAGAATTAGTTGCATCTTTTGAATGAGAAATATTATAGACAATTGAGACTCATGTTTCGAGAGATAACACGAGTCTTCTAAATTTAAAACTTGGTGTAAAATTATCTTCCTCCACAGCCTTGAGAGGGAAAATCAAGTCGTTTGTAATTTGTAAGGTAGTTCAGAAGACAACTACAAGATGTTGTATAACTACTTGTACATGTTAGAGCTGGTCAATTCAGGAAAAAAAATAAGTGTGAAGTAGGATGAGGCAAGTAAGTTCAAGTACCTCTTCATAGCTTTGGGAGCTTGCATTGAAGGGTTTGCGGTCATGAGTAAAATGCTAGTTGTGGATGTTATATTTTTGAAGAACAGATATGGTGGTGTACTAGTTTTTGCCAAACTCAAGATCCTAATCGTCACCATTATCCCCTTTCAATTGGTGTACTAGATGGTGAGAATAATGTTAGTTGAACTTAATTTTTCGAGATGCTTAAAAGTGTTATACTAGACTCTTCTAAATTAGTTTTTGCGTGCGACAGAAACTAGAGCCTCATCTCGTCTGTAGCTAATGTGTTTCCATATGCTCACCATGGGAATTTTATATGGCATTTCCCCCATAATGTGACAGGACATGCTTGTAACACCAAAAGAATCATATTCGCATGGATATTCATGGAGTTGGCTAGGTATTACACGGTGGCTGAGTTCAACTCTGCTTACGCATCTTTTCAGCATACAAGCATGTGGAGGAGCATACTGAGAAAGACACATGGGCAAGTTTTTTTTTCCATGTAGCATATACAATTTGGAAATTAGAAACAGTGTGGAATCAATGAACAATGTGTTTAAGGACGCAAAGAGGTATGCCTTAATACCAATGTTGGATACAGTCATCAAAATTTTTTATGACTGGTTTAATGAACATCAGAAGGACTTTGTGTCTGGATCGATTAATAACAAACTGGTTCCTCTTGTCAGGATCCACTTGCACAAGCTATGAGGTAAAGCTGAGAAAACACCACTGCGTGATCTAAGTAGTTATGAGCTTAATTACGAGATAACCGACTCTGATAATGGGAAGGTCTATTTGGTGAACTTGACAGCAAAGAGCTTTACCTGCAAGGTGTATTGTAATAACCCTCGTTAAAGAGTAAAACACAGACAAGAAAAAAAATCATCAACAACTGAGAAAATTATTCAATCAAATAAAAGTCGTATTGATTTGTTCCCGTGGATGGTTGTGGGTCCCAAGGTACATAAGAAACTTTAAAAAAGTCTTAGGGTGGTTTTTCATCTGAAGAAATAAATTCTTTAGGAGTTTTAGTGGATCGAAAATGCTCGCGGTTCGGCCTAGAACGTCCTAGTCGGACGAGAAAATTAATCGAAAATTTATTATAGGGCCTTAAGATAGGAATGACCTTAAACTTATTTTAAAAATGTTTTTTTCTAAGAAATATAGGTTTTTTTCCAAGGAAAAACATTCCCGCAAGTCGGGATCAGCTTATAACACGTACATGATTTAAACATGGCCCATTCGGGCCCGTCTACGACGTTAAGCATGTGTCCGTAAGCTTACGGAAGATGCAGTTGCTTGCTTGCCTCCAAACAGCTAGAAGTGTGCTTCTCCTTGATTGTACCACCTCAGGCACCTGATGTTTCTTTTTTATTGGCTAGGTTTGTGGCTGGCCACCAATCTTGATTTAATTGAACAGATTTGTGGCTGGACACAAATCGTCTCCTACTGGTTGGTTTGGGAGGCATGGACACCTCCTACTTGCCATGCATGACCTATACCTTCTCCTGAGCTCATTCTCCACCCCTATAAATAGCAGACACGCCTCCCCCCCCACCCCCTAAATAATTTCTCATGCTTAGAACCCTAACCATAGCAGCTCGATAAAGTCGATGCCTTAAGATTTCTAAATTTCTAGAGTTTTCCGATAGAAGTTTAAAGTGAAGCCGACCGCGAGATAGGAGCGTTTGCAGTCCAAAAATTTAAGCTAAGTGTTGAGGTGAGTCTTGTTTATGGGTTATAATTGTTGTGTGTGCGGCTAACGCCTGCAAAACAAGAGTATTGGTTGATGCATTTCTAGGTTGCGCGTTTAGATCTATATTGATATGATAATGAATAATGCTTGTGAAAGATATTGGGTTATATCCTTCAGACCTTGGATCGGGGGGGGGGGGTAATAACATGTTTTTGATATATTGATGTTGTGTTGCATATACTTGTATGATCGTGTTATTTTGTTCGGGCCTTGGCTCGGAGGGTATAACATGTTTGATCATGTCATAAAAGGGAAACCCGTAAACCCACATACTTCCAAATAGGAATGATCCGTGAGGGTCCGACACTTGGGTGGAGAGTCGTGATAGTCATTGGTGTCCCCTCAAGGCCCGTGCCTCGTCCAGGGGCTTACCAAAATTAGTTCCGGGTAGGACACGAAGACACGTGTGATAGGGCTAGCTACCCTCGACCGTGTGGCTGCATGACAATGCGGCAATTATGTGATCATGGCCATCGATTTTAAGACTTTGTGTTTAGAGTCAATGGGCGCAAGAAGGGATCTAGGATGGAGTTCGTATCAAGATTGGAACCAATGGCGAGAGGCAGTCCTCGAAGATTTATAAAGATCTAACCACTCGTGAAGAGTGGATGATTGGATTACTTGATTGCTTTAATTTTTGCATTGTGCATTGCTTGAAATAATTAATCTATGATGCTTGATGATTGATGCATATTGAGGGAATGATTTAATTATTAGGGAACCCGACTCACTGAGCAAATTAGTTGCTCAGTAGACTCTTTGTTTTGTAGGTGACCCTTAGTAACTTGCTTTCAGGATCGGAGGAGCACAAAGTTGTTGATGTAGATTTGCTACCCTTTTGCAAACATGTACATTTTGTAATATGTATGATATGGGTTTGAATATCGGCCTAGCTTGTATACATGTTTTGATGTACTTGAAACTAAAGTATATATGAATAAGAAAGGTTTGTGAAATGCGTGGATTCCATATGATACTAGTCCTAGTCCAGGATGAACTAACTAACGATTTCAAATTCGGGTTGCAAAGCCTTAACTTGAAATCTATAGGGAACACATTCTTGGAACTTTGACCTTGGGATTTTGGATCTGATCCGGGAACCTCGGGCCAAGGGTTTGGGACGTGGTAGTAGCATCTTTGATCTGGTTAAAGTTCTTTAGTTCGTCGTGCATTTTCTTGTTTGATTGGTGCATGGCAAACTAATTAACTTTTACTTATTCTGGATCAGGGGTGTTACATGTATGATTATGAAAAGTATCATTGTTTGCACGGACTTTCTGATTACTTACATTACCTTGATGTTGATACCACTGGGCATGGTCGTCGACGTGATATCAAGTTATAATATCATGAATTGTGCTCAAACATGACTAGACGGAACTGTGGGCTTTGGTTTATTAAAAGAAAATTTCTTATGTGCCAGACAGGTGTGACTGGAATATACTATATTACATCAAAGAGCTTCAGATCATACCTTTGGATCACCTCTAGAGGAAAGGAAGGAAAAAGGATAAGAGGAATACATCAGTTGGGGAACGGCGTAAAGGACACAAAACAAGAGGCGACCAAGACAAAATTTTGGTTTCCGTTGGTTGCTATTTGGAAGATATCATTATCCTAGTGAATGAAACTACATCATTTATTTGTTTGTTTTTTTTCGATTGGCTCCATTTGTGTTGTAAAATTATTTATTGTTTGGTTTTTGTTTATGTTGGTTCCATCCTTTGTGTTGTAAAACTATGGAATACTACGGCTTACTAGTTAAACTTTTAGGTGTTTTTGAAAGTAAATTAATATTCAACTTTTGATAACGCATAGTCCTACTGAAAGTAAATTAGTGAAAATAACATAATTTAAAAAAAATGTATAGCCAAAATAACATATTTAAAAGAATTGTTTCACATTTTCTCCAATACATGATGTTTTCTTTCAAATAACATTTTCTTAGTAAGACCAACTTATAAAGAAATATTCTAAGAAATCGTGATTTGAAACATATTGTTGCACTATGCAAATATATTTAAATGTTAATGCAGTAAATTGAAAAGTAGACTAACATAACAAATTAAAATGAGAGGTAAATTAAATAAATTTGAAAACAAAAAGTAGAACTATGAGGAACATTGGTAAAACCTGATACTTCTGTATAATTTAGAGTAAATTTTTTATTTTAAGGGGGGGGTGGGGGGGGGGGGGGGAATAGAAGTTATTTTGGCGCCAAAACGAAAAAAAACCAAAAATTCAATTTTTAGGGTCAAAATAGTAGATTTCCTCTACGCACTTGTCGAGTCATCTCTCTCTCTCTCTCTATTCTTTATCCTCTTATCTCCTCCCACTCTCACTCCATTCATTCACACATCTACTTCTCCTTTCTCTTTGTTTATTCTCTCTCAGTTTCACTCTTTCACTTTCTCGAACAGAGACCTTCCCTTGGAGTCATGGATCCGTGGGTGGAGAAACATGAGAAGTGGGAGATGAAGAAGAAGAAGAAACACTTCGACAAGCTAGGATTCGTTACCGATGCCTAGTACGGTACTCTAACTTGTTGTCAATGTGGGGGGGGGGGAATCATCAAGGATGGCTCTCAAAATCTAAAGTATCCATCAGATTCTGATACTCTCATGGGATTAGGTACTTCATTTGCAAGTCCTTTGTGGTAATTGTAAAATTTCTCCACCTTCCATGTAAAACTGAGTGAAACCGCGTAAAATAGAATGAAACTGCGTAAAACTAAGTAAAACTGAGTGAAACTGCGTAAGACCGAGTGAAACTGAGTTAAACTGAGTTAAACTGTGTAGTACTGAGTGAAACTATGTTGAACATGCAGAACGATGGGTTGCACTTTCTTCAGCCATTGGCTTTCAGTGTTCAGCAAAAAGATCATCGCTTAAGGAAGGAGGTGGATAAAAGGGGTGAAGGGATTGCAACTCTTAAAAAGATTATTACCCATCTATGAGATTCTCAACTCTCAGTTCTCGGTTCTAAATGAGTTTGTGTTAAAACTTTATTTATATTATCTACATTTCAGATAATACAAGTCTTTGTTTGTTATGATTTGTATGAATTTATTTGTTAAAACTTATGTTATGCCTCATGCTATATGTTAAAACATATGTTATGTTAAGTTTTATGTTTGTGTTAAGACTTTGTCCATCATGACATCTATATTATCTTGTTTTTGCATAAAACACCATTTATTTTGTAAAACTTGTATGAGTTGTGTTAAAACTTATGTCTTTTTCAAAAAACAACACCTACACAAACGAAACAAGTTCTCCACATGGTGACAAAATGAGATTATAAATGTAATCATAGGAGTATCTCCCCCATGGAAAGATCATGTAGAATTCAAGATCATCCACGGCTCTCTGGCACAAATCTAAAACATTTTTGCGCCTTTTCCAACCTTCGTTTACGCTCAAATAATACTTCATAAGAAGAATATAACCACCATCTTCAGTTTGTCTCTATGGGGTCCCATGTCACCAACTTTGCTTTCACATCCTCCACCCTTCTAAATTCTTGTTCCGTGAAATCCTGATTCACAAGTTTGTCCCACCACATTCCTTGTAGTCGAGACGATAGTTCTGACAGTGTAGTCCTGATATCTTCCCTCAGTCCATAACGGATGGAAACGCCATTGACAATGAACCACACTTATCTCCGCTTACTGCTATCAGCAGTCCACAACAACAACATCCACATTCCCTCAACATTATGGTTCTCTCTTTTCATGTGGAAAAAAGTTCTGAATTGAGGATGCTCCTCAAAGGAGCTCCTCACTAAGTTAGACAGCTTCAGTTTCAGATTTTCTAGCATCTTAATTGTGCCTACTATCAAACACCTTGTCCCTACCTTTATTCCTTTTTCTTGTAATCAGATGAATAAAGAACATTCTAGATGGTTTGATGGTCTTGGTTGCCTCAAAACTCTGCAAGTAACATTCAGTTTTAACCAAGTTATACCACTAATACATCAAAACTCCAAATAGTTTTTTCCACATTTTTCAGTAGTATCTAGTTGCCCAATGTTTTCCTAGTTTTACAGTATAATCATGTTTTTTTCACCATGTTTTCCTAGTATTACACAAAGTGTTACTCACTATTCTAAAATTCTACCCAATAAATTACAGCGTAAACAATTATTTGTTACCTCTTCATGCTTTGCTTCAGCTGGATTTTGGGCCTCTTCGTTTGCAATCTCTTCTCTCACATTACCATCATTAGAGTCATCACCATCAACATATATATATATGTTGATTCTTCTACATTTTTTGCTACTTCCTTCTCTCTTACTTCTTCTTCTGATTCTTCTTTTCCTTCTTCTTCTTCAGCATCTTCATTCTCTTCATCAGAGGAGTCAGATCATTAACATTGTCTTCATTAGAGGCAATTGGCTCATCTACATTGTTTTCATCAGAGGTTGTCTCCTCCCTTTCATTTTCTTCATCAGAGGCAGTCACCTTCTCTTCATCGTCGTCTTCCACTTCACCGTCCTGTGATTCTCCACTCCGACTCACCGGAGGAGTGGGAAGAGCCTGAGGAAGATCAAATTTCTCAGTTAAGATTTGTTTGTTGCTTCTACCGCAGCCACAACATCGACAAGAACATTTATCGGCTCCGATACACTCTCGCCTTCTCCACCGTTCGTCTTATCCATAGCTGTCATCTTCTCCAGAGTCGTCGATTCAGTCTTTTATGTCGTCGTCTTCTCTAGAGCCATCGATGAGGCCGTCGATTCAACAAACTTCACTCTCAAAGACGTTGCCTTCTTCACAAATTTTTCCTTCTTCTCCTCTTCTTGTGTTGGATTCTCCTTCCTCTTACCCCGCCATGTTTCCACCATCTTGTTGATAGAAATCTCGATTCTCAGAAAGTGATCGTCGAGAGAGTAAGAGAGGATTCTATTTCACTCTCCACTTTGATTTCAAAAATATATTGAGGCTAAGGTTTGAAAGAGAGAGAACCGTGAGTTTAAATTGATATGCGGTTTGGGAGGAGTTACAGTTTGAGTGTAGTTTCGTGAGCAGTTTGGTTTGATTAAAGAATAAACGCGGGTCCGGCAGAGTGAATGGGTCGGACCGGTTCTATCTAGATATTTTTTGTAATTTTTACAACTATTCAAGGGATTTTCGTTTTTCATTATTATTGAAATTAAAAATATATAAATTTTTTTTTATTACCTGATTTTTGAGAGATTAGCTTTTCACATTTGGGGGGACTAAAAGAAACACTCTTTCAAGCATCATCAAAAGTTCAGACATGCTTGACCTTAAAAGTGAAACCTTATCCAATACCCATAGCCG
This sequence comes from Moricandia moricandioides, assembly GCA_905132885.1. NCBI lineage: Eukaryota > Viridiplantae > Streptophyta > Magnoliopsida > Brassicales > Brassicaceae > Moricandia > Moricandia moricandioides. The sequence goes on from CAJHQQ010000139.1 coordinate 269,498, forward strand.
ATCCTGGCTTTGACTGCGCTCCAAGCTAGAAACATTGTTGGCTCATTAACTTGTTAATCTATTATAAACATACACTATATAACTAATGAATTTTGACCATGACATTATAAGAAGAGAAGATTGTCACATTAGCAATAGACATAGAATTTTTTTGCAAAAATAAATGTCTCTATATACATAAAATTGTGAATACTAGGAGAACATGTTAGATGTGTTCTAGTGAAGCCTAGCTCAAGAAAATCAATAAAGTAGAAAGACTCTCGGGCAAAAACATCGATACAAGTTTTAGATCTATGACCTCCGACGCCGGTGACGTGTTTTCTTGCTGGCGTCGAGACTCCCCTTCGTCTCTTCTCCTCCTCTTCATCTACATGTTCTTCACAACCCTTTTTCTCATGGTGTCCCGACTGTTCTCACTTTGTGGTGCAGGGAAGAAGCTTATGGTGGTCCTCACGACGGAGACGCTTAAAGTGACCCACATAACTATCGATGGCAAAAAGGTTGTCCCGTCCCGTCCTAGACCTCAACGGGATTGGCTTCAAGCAGTTTATGGCGGGGTCAGACCCGCGCGGGACACAGTCTATGGAAGGGCTGACCAAACTCGCCCCGTTTATTGTATGTCTTTGTTGGTCAGCCCACGGGACGTGAATACTCACCAGTCCGATGATGATGATGATCTTTTGTCTTCCTCATGAATCAACTAAACGCCATAAGGAGGATAGGAGACTGGATTAGAACCAAGAAACCATTCCACAATACTTGTATTCTCTTCAGGTGACACCATATCTAGAGAAAAAAAATTTTATAAAAAAAGGTTGAAGCTTTTCATAAAGAAACATAAAACCTATCAATACACAGATCAAACTACAATTATTTAAACTCAAATCAATCAACTTCGTGTCCCCTACACTATTTACTTAAAGTAGATACAGCAACTAAAGACATCAAAGCTATGGAAACCAAAATTTGAAAGTAAAACTCACTAAAATATTTTGAAACCACAAAGATAAATATTCGAACACAGAGAACAATTGCTTGGAGATTTAGCGTAGACTTTAAAATATCGATGTTTCCACTTTGAATCAATTTTAAAGGATAATAAATCAACCACATAGATCTGAAAAGAAGAAGAGAATCTCAAATGGTGGATTGAAGAAGAAAAGAAGCTCTGGTGGTGGCTCGACGAAACAGAGAAGCTCCAGTGGTTGCTAGAAGACGGAGAGAAGCTCTGGTCATGGATCGGTGATATAGCCTATTTATTACCAGTTTTAGACCATGTTATAGACTCTATTTAGGGTCTGTTATATATGTCTAGGCTATGTTTTGAGGTCTTTACAGGTTCATGTACATTTTGGAGATATATGGAGATACTTGGCCTTCTGTAATACAACTTAGCCTTCAGTCTCTCATCAGATACAAGACAATGCACACACGGCTTTGATGTTAGAGTGACGGGGAAGAGAAGTCTATGGTGCAGTTTGAGATCATGGATTCGGGGTATAACGAGTAGAGATCAGCACCAGAAACAGAGGATTTCATTTCCGTTGCTGTTTGATCAGTCAAGCCTGACGTACTTGAGCTACCATATGTATCAGTACCCCTCAGCTTTGAGATGTTCCAGTCATTTCCATATAAACCAGAATCTGACACAACATGTGTTATTTCCATCTCTCCCTCAAGCATTTGCACTGCCTCGGACATTGTTGGCCTTGACAATGGAGATGAGTTTGTGCAAACAAGAGCAACTTTGATCATCCTCTCTGCTTCTTTGCTGTTGAATTCACCTTGGAGCACTGGATCAATGATGTCCATTATCTCCCCTGATTGTTGCAACGTCAATGCCTGACATTTGATGTAAAAACGGGTTTCAATTAACTTGTACTCCCATGTAAATCTTAAGTAATATATAAGAGAGATAGGTCAATCCGCTTATAAACTAATTGTTTTAGGGTAGACGCCTATTTAACTTAATATATTTATTTCCCACTTGAGAAATATACAGAGTCAACTATTAAATTGTGATTCGGCTAAAGAGAAGAAAAGTTCCACGATTACCCAATTTATAAGCCAGATGTGATCAGCATTTTCCGTTTGTTTCATATTACTCTTTCCACTAACAATTTCCATTGCCACAACCCCAAAGCTGAACACGTCTGCCTTCTCGGTTAATTCACCATATAGTGCATATTCGGGAGCCATATATCCACTGCATTATAAGAGAAACCACAATTGATATATATATATATATATATAAAAATCAGTGGCCAGAGTGCTGGTTTTGGTTCATAATATGCTCTTACATGGTCCCTGCGATTTTGGTGCTAATGTGAGTATGTTCTGCTTCATGGAGCCTAGCCAATCCAAAGTCAGATATCTTTGCATTTAGGTCAGCGTCTAGAAGCACATTTGTGGCCTTTATATCACGGTGAACCATCCTGATCATCGATCCTTGGTGAAGGAAATCAATCCCTTGTGCGATTCCAATACAAATCTTTTGTCTAGCTGCCCAGTCCAGTTTTAGAGAGCTCTTTCCTGGCAAGATATGTAAAGCAAGACATATATCAACAACACATTACATGAGCTTACATATATGCACATTTGAGTTAGACTCAAAACGTACGGAAAAGCTGAATGACTTTTATGTACCAGACAGAGCCAGAGCAAGGGAGTTATTTTCCATGCACTCATACACAAGTAACAGTTCATTCTTCTCCACACAACATCCATAAAGCTTGACAAGGTTTGGATGATTCAGACCTGAGATCATGCCTATTTCATTCACAAACTCTCGGTTTCCCTGGCATGACTTGGAAGAAAGCTGTTTAACTGCTATAATAGTTCCATCTGATAGTTGTCCCTGCATTAAGTTTTTCTTATCAATGGCAAAACCCAGAGACATCCATATTTTCTTGTGTATATATGTTTCAGAAGAAATTGGCATCTGTTTTTAGCATACTTTGAATACAGATCCGAACCCTCCTTCTCCAAGTTTGTTGGCTTCCTCAAAATTGTTTGTGGCAGCTTGGAGTTGCCTCCAAGTAAAGCAAACGGTTTGCAAACCATGGGTTCTCAAATCTAGGTTTGAGTTCCCAAGGGAAAATCATCACTAATGACTAAAATGATCCAGTTATGTTATATGAAACCAATTCATAAAATGTGAACTATGTTACCTAGCTCTCTTTTTTTCTTGTCTCCCCTGAATCTTTTCTGAGCATACAATCCCAAAGCCAAGAGAGTAATTGCTAACAGGGCACCCGTTATCCCGAATATTAATGGATAACTAGTGCGATGTTTTGTTTTTTCCGCTGCAAATGAGACATGAAAATTGTAAATATGTATGCAAGATTTATCATATCTTTAACAAAGTAGTTTTTTTTTTGTCTTAGGACCTTCACATCCTGGCCCCAAACCTGAAATTTTGACAAAATGAATATTCTAGTTAGGTGGCAGAAACTAATTCAAGAAGATGAAAGTGATAATTTATAGTTTTGGTCACTTGATAGTGAAACAACTTGATGTGAAGAAAAACTCTAAAAACAATATAGGACAAGGAGTAAGGTTGTCAAAGTAAAATAGTCTGGAGTTTCATGGGATACTAACTGCTGTGACACAAGGAGATGGCAGAGATAATAGGACCATAGTTTCCTCTTTTGGGAATGAGGGTTGTCCCCTTTCCCGTCCAATACAACCGAATCTCTAACAGATGATTGGTTACATTCACGCTCGCTTCTTTCACAACGGGCTTCCCAGTTCCATTGGCCTCCTCTTTGATGTTAAAATCCCTCCAAAACAGTTCTCCCTAATAAATGCATTATTAAAGCAAATGAACTTTAGTTTTTGGTAATTCATTAAAGAAAACCATTGCCCATCGAACTGTGAGATATCAAACAAAGTCTTACATTGGAAGTTTAGACAAAAAATGTCGAATATATAAAGAGGAGTCCAACTCTAATTAGTACGAAGCCTTTTGGAAAGGAACCCAAAAGTAAATCCATGCGGGTTTGCCTAGTAGGGTCAAAGTGGACAATATCGTACTCGGACAATAAAGAGTTGTACATGGGCTTTCATAAATCCAACTGGAACCATTGACGATTTTACCTGAACAAAGATATCAAATATGCGTCTACCAAGACGACTGTAGGGTACTTCGTCGGAAAACTGAATCTCCATAAAATGGAGTTTGACATTGTAGGCTCCATTTTCCAAGCAAAACGCATAATAAACAAGAGAGAGAGGAGATCGACGTGCGGACTTGTAGAAAGTAGGGACCTCCTCGGATTGTGTAAAGGTAGGTGTAATGATGTACATATCATTGGGAAAGTGACCTGTGCTACTAACTCCCCAGTTTTCATAGTGTTGATTTGTTGCAGCTTTAGTTTCACGGTTATCAGCTTGATAAGTGATTTTATGAGAAGAGTTTGTAATAAATACGATGTCTCCACCACAATTTATATGTAGAGATCGTTGATCTACAATCGATAAAACATGTTAAATAGACAAACAAAAAGATGATGTTATCTTAGAAATAAGTTTAGCGCCTCAATATGCACTTACAACTGCACTTTATTGGACCAGCACATGGTAGAAGTCCAGTTCTGTTGGAAACAAAACTACATTATATTTCTATATTATTATTTGAAAAGTTAGCTTTCTATATTTCTGCATTTTTTTTTACGATGATTGATTACGTAGGTAATTTTAATGAATTTAAAATATTACATTTAACTACCATTATAAAATTTATTTTTCTTATTATTTTGTTAGTTTCTGTTAATTAGATTTAAGTTTAATTTCCTTTTTTTACAATAACATATATAATAATATTTATATATAATGTGATTGTATAAAAAAGGAAGGCAACAAAATAATTTTCATATTAAAAATGAAAAAATGAAAAAAAATATTATTTTATAAGAATATTTATTATTTTTATATATAAAAATTATGGATACCTCAAAAATATTAAAATAAAAATAAAATACTAACTAATTTTAATTTCTTTTGTAAAATATATATATGCATGAGATTTAAAATATCATCTTTATATTACTTTATGTAATTTTTAATCAATCCATAGTTTAGTTTATTTTGTCTATTTGGTTCTCAAAAAAATATGTTATACAAAATCTCAGTAAAATATATTTATATATTTAAGAGAACAACTAACCTAAATGGAAAATTAAAAAAAAAATCAAAATATTAATATTATATATATATAAACACAAAATATTATAGTTTTTCTTACTTAAGGCTTAACAAAATATTATAGTTGAATTCAAAGAAGTTGATGCAATCTAAGATATTCAAGTGGTAACTAACTAGACTAGATATTATTTATACAAAATCACATGTCTAAGTAAAAAAATATAATATTATTAATATAAATAATTAAATTCAAAATGAAAAATTGATCAATTATTAGAATATACTAATTTAAAAACATAGAATCACCTACTAATAATTTAAATCCCATTCCATCAGTAAAACTTCGTTTGGACTACGTTCTAATGTGGTCGGCTAGGCAGACTAACATCTGAATACATAAGGTAATTTTTCTAAAGTAAAAAATAATATTACGATTGAAGCGGTATAAATAGAAATATAATAGATTATAATTTATTAATTCACAAATTCAATATAAGAACTTTGAAAAGGATATTTAATTCAATCTATTTTTCTCTTTAGTTTTTTTTTTTGCTTTTCGAGTTTGATTCGCAAGTTATTTACAACAGAGAATAATATTTCTGTATGTAAAAGGTAGATTACTAAGTGTACTCCATTCTTGTAAGAAATTTGGACAATGCTTACAAGTTTTTCTGCAAATATGAGCTCCGGTATGTATTAATGTTACTGATTCAATAGAAAGTGAGAAAAAAAACTTCAACAAAGTAGGTTACAAACAAATGGAGAGAAGATGTATCCTATCTACCACAATTTGATGTTCATACCTTTTGTTGGGGCAGCCAGATGGGTATGAGAAATTGTTATAAGAGAGATCACTTTGAAGATTCACCAAACATACAAAACCAAGAAGATCATTAGCATGCGTAAATTTCTCTTGTCATACAAACAAGTGAAGGCCTAAAACGTACATGTAAGATTCATTGTTGAGGAAAGCACCAATTTCAACGTTTCCAGAAAGCATGTTGCCATTCAAATAGCTAAAAGAACACGTTGAACCAATAGTTCATGTGTAGCTCTGCGTTATGATCACATTAAAAGCTCTTCTAACTCTTTAAACCCTTGATATTAGTAGAGTACTTACGTATATTCAGGTGGTTTTTCTATTGACTGAACTTCACCACTCAAATTGTTAAACGATAAATCACTGCAGTAAAAACACCATGTTAAGAAAATAAATTGATGGGCTTTTTCGGTATGCACATAATAGCAAAAGCTGACATGACAAATTGCAATTAACCAGATTGAGATATTAATCAGTTGATTAAATTTCAACATGTATTGAAAATACTTTTCCTGACGAAATAGACACACACACATATATATATATATATAAATATATATATATATCAACCAATCAACTAAAATATTATATATATATATATATATATATATATATATATATATATCAACCAATCAACTAAAATATTGACAATAATGACATCATAAGAGATTGTTTGCATTTTTTCTATCAACTGGTGGTAAATATAATTACAGATGATGATAATAAAACTCAAATGACTATCTAACACATTGAGAAGAAATATGGGACAAATGACTACTTTTAATGAATGACAATTTTCAAAAATACCTTAATTTTTTTGATGAAAAATAGACTTAATTAATTTTTTTAATATTTATAAAAAGTTTAGAAAATCAACCTTAGCCTTTTAACACTAAACCTTAAACAATAATCACTGAAATGTAAACCAAATGTTAATATATTTTTGATAGTGTGTATGTTTGTAAAGTGATACTTAATTTATGCTATTATTAGCAATTTCTCAATTTCTCCGGAGTTAATGGTGTTTGGTTTTGAAGATCAAACCATATCATACATAGTATCTTTGTGTTTAACTTAAAATTTGATATCTATGTACTATATTCAATTCAGTATTACTTATTTTTGTTTGAAAGCTTTTTTTTTTAAGTTTTAGTTGGGTCTCTCAAGCTAGTTATATAGGTTTGCAACGATAAAATTTCACAAAATCTACCTGTTTCTCGTGCACAAAAAAGTACCTGTTTTTATACCGCTCTCACAATTTTTTTGTTTGCATTTTTCCCTTGAGGATGTTTTTGATACTCCTTCCTTTTTATAATAAGTGTTATTTATGGTTTTTGCATATATATATTAAAAACGATTATTATTATTTTATTCCTGTTTAATATATTATTTGTTAATAAATGAGCTGAAAATATAAGAAAATTTGGAAAAATTGTTTAATATGTGCATTTAAAATATGTAAAGGATATTAATAATGAAACAAATTTAAACTGTAAAACCAGCTTTTAATATGAAATTATTGGTTTATTACACATGACATGACCCGTGACAATCTATAACGTGTTGTCTGTACACTTTAGTAACTGTACGCCTATACACCTCTCAGAAAAAGAAGAGTGCATTACATAAAAGAACACATTTTGAGTTTCTCTTACACAATAAGACACATTGGACATGTATGACACTTTTTGTGTGTGAACGCAAGAATCTAAGCCAAAAATACCCTTACAATTTCATGTACCTCCATTTAAGACATGTAACACATTTTTCATTATTTTAATTTTTACTACTGTACTACAAAATCTTTTCCACTATTTTGTAGATGTCGAGACATGTGAGGAGCCTGGTCAGTCTGTGTGTATTATTTGAGTATAGTGGACAAAACGTGTGTGGATGTGGTTGTCTCGGACTTACAAAGAGTGGATGGTGTTGTTGTGGACAGTGGACAGTGGACAGTGGACAGTGGACATGTGGATGTGTTTATCAGCAAAAAGTGAAGTGTGGATGTAGCTGCTAAAGGTTTAGGAAGTGTGGATGTGGAGACTGCTTTTATGGGCGGTGTGGACATGAGAGTTGGGGTTGAGGTCTAAAGAGAGGTAGTACTTAGAGTCTGCGAGTATGTAAGGTCATTTTCCAGTTTCATGTTTGAGTACTCTAGCCATAATAGCTTTTTCTTCTTTCACTATCCACTTATGCTTAGATGCTTTCATTTTCATAAATTCTTTTTCTCTATCAATGGGTGAACGAAATGAAATTCTTTTTCTAAAAATGAATACTTTAGAAACGTGAAGTTGAGATGTCGAAGAAATGATTTAGAGATCCAAATTCTTCAATTGCATTAATGACTTAGATAATCAATAGAAAATACAAATACCGAACATGTAAACACACCTACAAAACAAACTAAAAAGAAACAAAGCATGGCATTTAGTACCCACTGGTCAACCTCCACTTGATTTAATTTCGAATTTTTTTGTTTAGAGTTTGTGTTATCAAACGAATATCCCAGAACACAACAACGTAATTTGGGAGTGTATTTGTAGAGAAATATTTGATAATTATGCACCATATATCAGATTATTTTATCTTTGTTATAGATATTAGTTTCGTTAGTCGAAGCCAAAAATCTTAAGAGAAAAAAACAATGAAAGGAAGACATAATGTTTAAAGTGAAAAAAAAATCACATGTAAGTAAAAAGGTAAGAAAAACAAACATTAATAAAAATGTGTCTCTCAAGTGGTATGTGTCTTTAAGTGTAATTGAAAAGACAAAAAGTGTCTTTCATTGTAATTTTCTCGAAAAAGAATAGGGCTTATTTGCTTATTGCTTTTTGCTTTTTTTTTTATCTCTACGATGCTTTTTCATATGATTATTACCCATGAGTTCGTGACTATCGATAATTGTAAACTCCAGCAACTTTACGCATATAAATGTACAATCTCAGTGAGTATACGCATTCAGTCATTTGCAAAATTCTCAGCAGAAAAGTTGAACGTAGTAGCATATAAGAACACCATCAATGGGGAATCCAGCATTGGAGGTGCTCTAAATTAGTGTGTTTCAAAAAAAAAAGTATATAGGCTACTTTGATAAGTTCACATATCACAAAAAAAAAAAAACTTACAGATTCGCTAGGTCTGGCATATACCAGACATACGAAGGGATTTGACCGGACAAACTCACATTTCTCAAAATCCTGAACAAGGACAGATACTTTAGTTTAACCATTGTAACGAAAATCAAGCATCAAGATGAGACGTTGAAGATAAAGTACAGGGTTGTCATGGATTTGCTGGTTATATTTGGAAAGTAATCTATCCCAGTAATATCACTAACCCTCCTGCATATGATGAATAATAGATCACTTAAAACATCAGTCTCATTTCAATGGTCGGTTTATTAATCTATTGAAGGTAATTAATTACAGATCTCGAAGATCTTTTAGGCGGAAGATCGCATCAGGAATAGGTCCTTTCAGTCCGCTTGCATATAGATATCTGTTGCACAAACACAAACTTTAAGAGCAACTGGACTTTAACCCATGTTATTATTTTTGATGTTTTCTAATGATAATGAATTAATTTTTTTTTATAATTCTCATTGATCACAATTTATTTTATTTTTTTAGTAATTTAAATAAAAGAATTTTTTTTATTTAATTTACAAACATAAACCATCAACTATAAATTATAAACTAAAAAATCATAAAATAATATAATATAACTTTTTTATCTTGTATAATTTATTTTTATTAAACTTAAATTTATATTTCTAACTTTATAATTTAAATTTATAAATTAAAATACTATATAATAAAAATATTTGTTCTTTATTTAAATTACAATAATACTAATTTTTGATATTTTAATAATACTTACAAGTTTAATGAATTATTTAAATTAATAATCAAAAGATTTTATAATATTTGGTTACAGTAAAATAGGAAAATTTTAAAAGTAAATAGTTTATAGTAGAATATTTCTTATGTGTAATAGTATATTTTATTCAAATGATCTTAATATATAAATATTATTTTTAATATAATAAAAATTGCTAACGAAATGGTCAAATAATTTTTTAATAGTAGATAAAATAAGATTCTATTTTAATAAATTAGATTTTTATTGGGTGAAAGACGAGCTTACATTATATTAAGCTGGGGCCAGTCGCCAATAAAGCTTGGGATGATGCCATCAAATTTATTGTCACTTATCCGACTGCAAATGAAGACGAAACTAGTTTCGAGCTTTGTAAAGTTATAATCTTCAAATGCTCTATAGGTTTTTCTTGGGCATTTTCCATCCTCAGTGTATAATCAATTCACAATAGTGCCAATAGAACAACTTCTTACTAATAAATTCTTCGATTCATCTCCATATTTTCTTCTATAAAAACATTTTGAATCAAATATATTCAAACTCACCTCCATTTCTTACCTCTAAAATAGTTATTGATATTTTCGCAATTTAAAATAAGAAATATCATTTCTCTATTTTTACTCTAAATATTAAAAAAAACAATTAAGTCAATTTCACCTAAAATAAAAAAATTCTCTATTAAGAAAAATAGCAAATACATTAGAAATAGTCTAATTGGCAAAACATGGCTCTTTCATCAGGAAACTCACAAATTTAGTAGTATTTACCTCAAGTTAAAAATTAGTGTTTTTGTTGAAATGTAAATTTAATTTTGGGTCAAATTTTTTTGAGCTAATAATCTAATAGGCATGTGTTGAAGACACACGTTTTAGAAGTTTTTAAAAATCATCTACCTCTTTAAATAAAAAAAAGTAGATATTTATATAAAATTATATAAATAATCATATCAGAATAGAATAATATAGATATTATGATAAAGTAAATCTAGATTTTGAAATAAAATATCAGCGAAAACTATAGATATCTCTTTTACTTTTATTTGTAATCAAATTATTCCAAAAAAACATGTAAGCAATAAAAAGCTATATTCTTACATTTTCTCTGTTTTCCAAACGCTTAAACACTTACTCATCACTGCTATAATTTTCCCATTCCAATACATTTCCAGTTACAAAGGCAAAAAGTTTTTTTTTATTAAAGATAACAAAAACTTACAAATCCTGAAGGTTCACCAGTTTAGCAAGAGTAATAGGCAGGCTACCTGTAAATTGATTCGACCCAAGGTTCCTGCAATATCCAGTTTTAGAAAATATCAAAATTACATTTCCCTCTTCCCATAAAAACCACCTTCTTGTAATTTTTGAAAATGGTTAATATACAAAAAGGTCTTACAATCTTGTTAGGCTGGTCAAGTTACCAAGCTCATCAGGAATCGGACCAGAAAACTGATTCGCTTCGATCCCTCTGAAAATTTAGTCACATTATTCTAGTTTAAGATTACTGATTAAAGACAGATTCGTTTATGTATGAACATAATAGAGACGTACAGGAATGTCAGCTTCTTGAAGTTTTGTAAACCAATTGGTAAAGGTCCAGATAGGTTATTCGCGCAGACCGAGCTGAGAGAAAAGTCAAAGTTAGTCGCAAATGAGAGAGAGAGAGAGAGAGAGAGAGAGAGAGAGAGAGAGAGAGAGAGAGAGAGAGAGAGAGAGAGAGAGAGAGAGAGAGAGAGAGAGAGAGAGAGAGAGAGAGAGAGAGAGAGAGAGAGAGAGAGAGAGAGAGCAAACATGGAAGTGAGGTATGGCATTGAAGCCCACTCCATTGGGATTGACCCTGAAAGGTAATTTCGGCACAAGTCTCTGCAAAGAAGAGCAAAAAGTCGCGATAAACTTTTCTCATCTCATTAACCTCATTCTACCGAGAAACCAAAGGTTCTTATTCTTATTATATAAAACCATCGAGGAATAATTGATTTGGTTATTTGAATAATTCATACTAGATTTTCACCAGCCCTTAAAATGGCAGGTATATTTTCCGTTTTAATTTTTTTTATAAAATTTAATTGAACCAAACATTTATCAATTGGTCATGTTCCTGTTTTAATATAATAGATATAGTAAAACTCACATCCCTTTGAGATACCGAAGTTTAACCAACTCAGGTGGAAGTTTTCCGGGAAGACTGAGGGTTTTGAGCCATCTGATAGCCACACGAAATCATTTGGTTTCATAGAGAGAAATTAGAAAATAACAGAAGTAAGGTAGAACAACAAGACTCACAACTCTGTAATATGGCATGTATTGTTGAAACTACAATCACAAGCAATGACATTCTCACTCCCTGGATCCTGAGAAGCATCAATCTTTAGCTTTTTTATATCGCAAGGGTCTCCATAGCCTAGGTTCAGTTTTGTGATTCCAAGTGTAGAAGCTATCTCTTCAAGCGCTTTTACTGCATAATACTCAAAAGAAAAACTATTGATTATATATAAATAGATTTATATTATAGATTATGACACGGATTTTCCTAGATTTTTATAAATTGCAGTTTCTTCTCGTACGTTCATCTGGATGGAGAAGGGGCGATGAAGCAGACGATGTTCTTAGAATTGTGAGGAAGCTTGTAGTGATGGCGAAGAACATAATAAAACTTGGGCAGACGATTGACATATCCATATTAAAATTATTATCAAAAAAAGAATAATAGTGTTATCATCAGAAATCGATTCACTAGTTTCTTATATAACATACGGAGATGTGTGGTTGTTTTTTTTTTCTTTTTAGGGCTTTTTGGGTCGTCAGTAGACTAGATAATAGAGATATATACCGAGAAGAATTAATAAATAATGTTAACCTCTATAATAGTAGATAGAGTGGTTCATGAATGCTTAATGTTGCTTGTGGACGAAATTCTTTCAGTAGCTTCATTTAGATTTTATACATGTGCTCTATAGAAAAGTACAATAATTTCATTTAAAAAGCTCTTCTTTGTGTTTTATTTAGCGAAGTGTTTGTTATAAAAATATTTTTTTTTGAAAATAATAATAATAAATTGCGGCAAATATATATATAAAAAAATTAAAATGTAACCGTTTACATCTGCTCCAGCAATCAAACTAATCAATATTGATGATACTAAACTGAACTACGAATGAATTATTGTAGAATCATATGCATACTTGGACAACTTTTTGAGTAACCTGGGTGATTTGGATGAGTCTGGTATTTTGTTATTTAAAGCGTTAGCTCTATGGCAATATATATTCTCTCTAATATTTAGCTATCATTGTAGAATAAAATTTTTATTTTAAAGTAAATGTCGTCTTATGATTTTAATGTAAAATTTATTAATTTATATGTTATTTTATTTTTTATTAGTTGAAATGTAGTTATGTTTATAGATAATGATGTTTTTATTTCAAAATGTACAAAATCAAATATTTTCTTAATTTATGTGCACATATCTAAAATGATAATTAGAATAAAATGAAGGGAGTATGTATTTATTTGATAAAAAAAATATTATTTATAATGAAGTGTGGAAGTCCCCTTGGTCTATTAGCTTGACCAAAAGTTTATTAATGTTTTTACGTCAAAAAAAATTTAAATTTAAATTTTTATAAAAATGAATTATGCATTGAAGAAAATACTTATATTCAGCATGTCGCTAGGATAGTTAACTAGATAACAATTGTTTCACTTTACTTCCGGCTATAACTCCAAAAACTTCAAGTTGCATTGATGGGCCTTGCTTATTATATGTCAGCCACAGCCTGGAGATATATTCTATTAAAATAAAATCATGACATATTGATATATGTGTAGTTTAACAATTATTTTTAATATTACATATTTAAAAAATAAATCATATATTTTCTAACTGCATCTAAATATATATTTTGTAACCATCACTTTAATTTCATAATTTTAGGATTCACTAACTTATATAATTGGTTCTTGATATATTTTATATAATTAACAAAATTTAAAATAAATTAAATTAATATTAAACACCAAATATCATGTCAAAAATATAAATATAAAAATGAAGTTTCTTAAAAATAATTTAAAACAAAAAATAAACCCGCCCTTTTAAAGGACGGGTCATAATCTAGTTAGATATTACATTGGCACCATTCTATAATATTTCAGAAATGGTATATTCTATTTCGAATTAAATATTCCATTTTAATTTAGTGACCATTGACTGTTTACATAGCAAAACAAATGATAGTCCTTTACGAATATAAATAACTGACATACAGTACCGACTTTGAGGGAAGCCATGGAAGCATGTGCTTCCAGCCTTTGAGAAAATTAAGTAAATTTCCAGCCTTATATTTAGTAAAATCTTTTGTAATTTTATTAACATATGGCTTATATGTATTTTTAGATGTCATAAATTCAATGCACTTAAATTACATTTTTTTATCTTTTAATATTTTTGACCTTACGGTCCAAAATACTCGAGAACCGGTCTGCCGACATAATGTAAGTTTTAGGAAAGTAAACAAAAAGAAGGACAAGAAAAGTAAACAATAGGAAAAGAAAAAAGTTTGGAAAAAAAGTAGACAAGAGGGAAAAGAAAGAAAAGTATAAAATTGACTCATGTCTAGCGTAATATTATTATATATGGAACAAAACAGTACATATTTTCCTTTATGAGTTAAACCATTTCCAATAATTCACTCTGATTTTTTAAAAATAAAATAACTCTAATAGAATTGGAATTTATTTCAATAGTACTTTGTTTTAGAATAAAAATACAGTAATAAACAAAAAGTAAATAGATTATCTATATAGAATAAAACTCTTTTACTATTATAAATAAAAAATAAAGTATCTTTAGAGCATTTTTTACTCTAAACTCTACTTTATAATGGAAACAAAATGAGGTTGAAAATGCTCGTATGCCTCAATTGAAGGTGTATGTGATAAATATAATGCCTGACAAACATAGACGATGTGTACATCTACCAGAGGAGACCTGAGATTATTTTGGGTTTATAACAATTTTAATTTTTTTAATAATTTAGATATTTATGTTTATATAAAATATTCTTTTTAAAATTTAGAGACCAAAACTATGTTCATTCAACTGAGGCCAAAACCACAATCAAATTTATGGAAACATTGGTTTATGCATATCCCTTAATACTAACTTTCGGGATGAAAAAGACAATCAGGGACA
Source organism: Moricandia moricandioides (assembly GCA_905132885.1). Lineage (NCBI taxonomy): Eukaryota > Viridiplantae > Streptophyta > Magnoliopsida > Brassicales > Brassicaceae > Moricandia > Moricandia moricandioides. Next base: position 284,532 of record CAJHQQ010000139.1, read on the forward strand.
GATCTGAGATTTGGAGGATTTGAAACTTTTTGGTAAAAGATTTAGTATATTTTTTTCTTAAAACTTAGAAGCTTATGTTTATGTAAAAGACCTTTAATATTTTTAGAGACCAAACCAATGTTTTATTAGTCTATTCTCAGATTCAACCCCGAATATAATAGAAATGTCACAAACAAAATTAGTTTATTAATTGTATATCACTACAGAGATCGCTTCTAGGGATGTTAATATGGGTTCAATATAATAAGGTTAGTCATAACCCTGTAAAATTTTTTTTTAGCCCTCACCCTTACCTTTGAAACATGAATTAAAAAGGGTAGCCCTATAATGTGGAGCTTAACTCCATATGTCCTAAAGGCTCTTCAAAAGTTCTCGTATACTCCATAAAATAATATTTTAATTTATAATTATTTTTAAATGTAAAATCGAGTTAAAGATCTTTCCAACCGGGTCAAATCCGGATCCTTAACCTAAACCCTCTAAACGACGTTGTAGTGTATATGTTTCATTACTCTCTAAGTCTCGACTCCCTCTCTCTCTCCCGTGTGATTGAAAAGGCGATGACGAAGTCCAACCCTAAATCGTGATTTTCTTCATTTCTTCTTCATTATTTTCGAAATCGACACTCCAACCGACGGTCTTCATCTTCCTCCTAAATTCGTACATAGTGGTAAGTGTTTTCTTGTCCCTCTTGATTTGGTCGGATTTTGAAATTAGGGATTTAAAAAATTGGGGAAAATTAGTATCTTTGAAAAGTGAAAGGAGAAATCGTGTTTTGCCTTTGAAATTGGAGAAAAAGATGATGAAATATTAAATTAGGTCATTGTTGTTTTAGTAATATGATATTTAGGAGGAGACTGATATGTATTGCGAATTTGTGGGCTTTTGACTGGTTTAGTTTTATCAAAATTGTTGAATGGCATGAAACAAGATTGGAGAACCCATGTTAAAAGAATTTGACTTGAACTGGGATAAATGGTGTTTTGTGAATCAGGTGTGTTTTACTTTGTGTTTAGTATGCATATATGAGTTTGTGGTTTAGCTTAATTGATGTTGCTATGTGGTTTAACTGATTGTTGTGTTGTAACGTCTTGTACAGAAAATGAAGGGCCAAAAACGAAGACGTCAATATACTAGAATTAGAAAGGTGGTCTCAGATGGGAATAAGGCGGTCTCAGATGGAAATGAGTCAGCAAGAGAAGATGCAGTCCGTCAAAAGAGTACTCTAGTGACATAACGGACTGTAGTATCGCTCTCACTTGAAGTGAAGACATGCTTGATATATCATCTAAGGTATATATTTTGCATTCTTTTTATTCATTGTTAGTTCAAAAGTCGTAGTAGTCTTACTAGTATTACTAGTCTTACTAATTTACTATTTTTACTGGTATTACTAGTTTTACTAAATATACGAGTCTTACTAGTTTTTCTATATAATATATATATATATATATATATATATACAGAAGCCCTTTGAATTTGACTTCAAGAGCACAAAGTAAATGGAGACTTGCAAAATTCAAACGAAGTGCTTTGTGAGAAACACAGTCGATGTGTTCAAGAATCTTAAGACTGAGGTTAGATGGTTCAGAAGCCATCCTCAGTTTCAACACTTCTTTCACATGCCTGATGAACGATACCTAAAGCTCCAAGGATTGTGGATGCTACTCATGCACACCATTTGTACTCCAGAAGATTATGTTGCTTGGTTTGCGGTGAATGGTGTGCCCATCTGATATTCTATGAGGGAGCATGCACTCATCTCTGGTTTAGACTGCCATGAGTACCCCAAGAGATATTTGAAGCTTGGGAATTCTAATTTCGTGGATCATTAGTTTGGTGGAAACCAAAAGATCACCATAAAAAATGTTGAGCGGAAGCTGTTGTCTATGGAGGCATGTAATGATAGATTGAAGATGGCTTTTTTGTTCTTCCTTGGTCGGGTTATTAGAGGAGGTCCAAAGGATAATGGACCTTTAGACCCGTTCATCTTAACGATTGTGGATGACTTGGATGCTTGCAGAACATTTCCTTGGGGGCGTCTAACATTTGAAGATGCAATTAAGTCGATTAAGCATATGATGGGGCTTCTGAAGTATGAAGTACATGAGGCATGCAACTTTCCTGGATTTGTAATTCCGTTAGAGGTAAAGCATTTAGTAATATATTTAGTTTTTTTATAATCGAAAATCTAACACTGTAACACTTTATTTATGTATATTTTGGCTTTTGAATGTATTCCAAAGCTCGGGAAAAAATTTCGAATCTCTTCAGACACGCCTAGTGAAGACTGTCCTAGGATGTGCAAGAGTCGATTTACAAAGAGTAGTATAAGGAGTAATCCTTTGGAAGAGATATATGAAGCGCTTGGAAATACAAAGGTACATTTATATAATATTCAATAAAAACTAGCATATTAGAATATATAAACTGACCTTAATGATTTTTTAGGTTATTAACAGTGTGTTGGTGCCAACTATTGGTGAGGAAAGGATGCTGGCTCGTATCATTGATGAGGAGCCAGAGTATCATCATGAGGGCAGCATAAGTGAGAGTTGGAACCACTGACTAAATGTGAAGAAGAAGAAAAGTTTTTGGAAAGAATTATATGAGTTAGATGTTGATGCATGAGTGTTTACAAGGAAAAAAAGACAAAGAAAAGGTGACGTTTGTAGAAGGATCATCTTCTAATTCTGGTTTGGAGTTGAGTTTGAAAGGCGTGGAAGAGAAAATTTTGGCGTCTATGGGAGAAGGATTTTCTGGACTTAAATCAACGGTGGAGACAAAAATGGATACTATGGACTTAAGGATGAGTGAACTTGAGAAGAACCAACGACTTTTGAGAAGAAGGGCTAAGAAAATAGAAGATAGGTTAACTTCTATTGAGAGCAATGGAAATGAGGAAAAGAATTATGGTGAATATATGGATTTTGGACAATGAAATAATAGAGATTGTAGTAGAGCTGAAGAGAAGGATATAAAGAATGTTGAGGCTGAAGACCATGGTAAGAATGCTGAGGACTCGGGTGGGGTCAATGAAAGCAGTGAGAATATTGAGCAAGAGGCTGAGAGAAGGAGAGTAGAGGCGGATAAAGCGTGAAGGAGAATTCTTTCAGAATGTGACAATGATGAAGATGTGGAGATCAATGAGGCTCGGGTTGAGGCAGAGATCAATGTAGAAGAAGCAAAGATCAATGAGGCTCAGGTTGAGGCAGAGATCAATGAAGAAAAGGCAGAGAAAGAACCCAAGGCTGAGAAAGAACCCGAGGCTGCGAAAGAACTCGATGGAACTCCTACACCACCACGTGGTGGGACTGAGACGGATATAATCGATGGAACTCCTACACCACCACGTGGTAGGAATAAGGCAATGGCTGCAAGGAAACTAGTTCTTACACCACCACGTGATATACTGGCAGTCAGAAAGATGAATGCAGAAAAAGGTGAGGAGAATCCTTTGGAAAGAGAAGAAAAAACCAGTGACGAAGTTGTGGAAGAAAAGAACACTGTGGAAACAGAGGAAAAAAGAAGTGAGGAAGTTGTTGAAGAAGAGAAAAAAGAGGAATAAGCTGGGGAAGTTGTTGAAGAAGAAGTTGGGAAAATTGTTGAGGAAGAGAAAAAAACAGGAAGAGGCTGGGGAAGTGTTGGAGAAGAAGTTGGGAAAGTTGTGGAGGAAGAGGCTGAAAAATATACTGAGAAAAAAAAGCAAAGGTGGGTAATGGTCATTTACAAGGACAATGAGGAGAAGATGGATGGGAGTAATGAGGGGAAGAAAAATGGGACCAAAGAAGCTGAGAGGCCTGAGATCAAACATAGGTGCAAGCAGAAGATAATGATGTATGGAAAACCAAGGAAGAAGAAAACATTTAAAAAAGTCGCACCAACTGATAGTGCACCTAAGAAGAGGGGCAGACCAAGGAAGAATGATGCTGATGGTGTACCCCAGGCATGTACGCCAAGGGGGATAAGGAAATGTGAACCATCACAGTGGTTGCAGTCTCCTTTCAGTGAGGGAAAGACTGATGAGATCGAAGGGCCAAAGAAGAAGCTTAAAAATAAAGGCTAAAATGCTATTGTTATGTGTTATTTAAGTATTTAGCATGTTTCTTGAACTTGTTATGTATTTTGTAGGTTTTTGGATGTTAATTTACAAGGTAATTAAATATTTAAGTATTTGCGGATAACTCGATTTACAAGGTAACCTAGGTCCAAAAATGAGTTAGATGGAAAACTGGTTTTACTAGGTTTACTAAGATTAAAACAACACTTGTCATAAAATAAGTGATATACTCATGTAAAACGTACAAACGTTATATACATAAATTTAATATTCTAATTACACATAGTAATTCTTGGTAGTCTTTAAGGATGTAGTAAAACTAACTAACACATAGTAATTCTTGGTAGTTTTCAAGGATGTAGTAATACTACCTAACACATAGTAATTCTTTGATAATTTTTATGTTTATCTAGTTAGACCATGAGAAAATAATTTTTTTAAAGTAAAACTTATGATTTTAAATTATGATTATCGTTGAAGAAGACATTTTCAGCAGAAATATGCCGTGAATACGTATTTTGTTAGCTTTTTCTAACTATAGTCCAGCCATTCACACGCTAACAATGAAAGTTAAGGGAGTTGTTTTTTGGAAAACTGAATAAGTTTTGCTTAAACTATTAAAAATAATCATCAAAAATAGTCTTAATTTACATATTTATTAAATACGTAGTCTACAAATTAATAATAATCATCAAAATATATGGGTTTTATATACTAAACATAAATATTCATACTAATATATATGTAATCCAAATAACACATAATAAAACTAGTAATCCTAGTAGTCCAAATAACACATAATAAAGCCATTAATTCTAGTAGTCCGAATAACACATAATAAAACCAGTAATCCTAGTAGTCCGAATAACATAATAAAACCAGTAATCCAAGTAGTTCGAATAACACAACATAATACAATTTTAATATTCAAACACCTGAACCTGCACTAATTCCACATTTAAAATACTCTGCCATACCTCCTCCTCTAGCTATGCCTTTGCCACTGCCACTCCCTCTGCCTCTTTTTCCCCTTCCACGTGATTCTCCTGCCGATGAAAACCTTGTTTGTTGCGGTTTTCCCTTTTTCACTTCAAAATCTGGAGGAAGTATTTTTATTACTTTAACTTCTTCTGGTATAACCCAATCAGGCATATGAGGAACATGATATGTTTTCATGTGATAAACCGAAGCCCATTGCTCCACCAAATAGTACTTAGAACAATACTTAAATAGCTGGAGTTCTTTTCCCGCTTTATCAGTCAGGAATGTGGCAGCAGCTACTGCATGCACACATGGGTATTTTTCTTTATAAAATTGCTCACAACTACAAGTCATCATAGCCATATCAACAATATAACCCTTCCCTTCACTTCCTGAGACACTGTACTCAAGATGGAAGTTGTTTAACTCGTCAACCGAAAGAATCCCTGCATCAACACATCTTTTGGACAATTCGGTTTCAACAATAGGCACAAGCTTTATTGAGGGTGGTATTTCAGCTGCCTTTTTCCTATGTTTGTTAAAACCTTCAGCCATTTTTCCAATAATGACATTGATCATTGGTAGTAAGGTGTACTTTCTCGCGTCCTTAATAACACCATTAAAAATTCTACTTAATTGGTGGTGTCAACATTGTACCTAACTCCTTCAAAGTAACATCTGGCCTATTTCCTCTCTTCAACACTTTTGTCAAGATACTCCGCTGCACTAGGATACTTCCTGGAAAAATCATCATAAAGGTACAAGAACTCTACCTCTGTATAAGCGTGTACGCACTCTCTAAACTTAAATGCACAAGTATCTCTGTTGTTGCGGACGTATCATTTAACATTTTGAGACAAATGCCATATACAATACCCATGAGCAGCCTGAGGGAACACTTCACCTACTGCCTTGATCAAGCTTTTGTTTCTATCTGAAAGAAACACTAATCAAGGGACATCAGATATCACTGATTTCAGCTGTTCCATAAACCATATCCAGCTATTATATTTCTCACCATCTGCAATACCAAATGCAATTGGATAGTGGTGATGATCGGGATCCTGAGCAGTGGCAACAAATAGAAATACACCATAAACATTCTTCAGGTGTGTTGCATCCACAATGACGACTTTCCTCACCGCGATGAACCCTTCTATGCTAGCTCCCAAAGCAAAAAAAAAGATACTTAATTTTTTTCGCCTCATCCACAACCACACGAGCTACTTTGCCAGGATTCGTCTGCTTCAACATGTGCATATAACAATTCAATAAAGTAAATCTCTCTTCCGGACTTTCTCGCACTTTATTAGCAGCTAGTCGTTTTCCTCTTTCTGCCGCTGTGTATGATACATCCACAACAACCCTGTGATGAACCAAATCGATCAAAGCGCTGGGAGCTGGTGTGTCAAAACTACCAGGATAATCTTGAGCAAAAACAGATGCGACGATTTGTGGTGTGTCTCTCATTAGGCAGTGTTCTTGTAGTAACAACGAAACATCTATGTTGCTTGATGTAACTTCTAACCGTCCAAAGATCTGAATTCTTCAACTTTGCAACACACACAAACCCCTTACAGCCTTCTTTGGCTCCTCGGCATTTTATCACATATCTCTTAGTATCCAACTTAATTACGCCATACTCAAAACACTTCAGATGTGAAGCCGTCTGAATAAGAACTTTTGATGCCTCTTTGGTTCTAAATTCTTGACCTAAAACCAAATCCATACCATCATCCCATTCCTTATACAAAACTGGTGTTACTTGAACTGATGGTCTTGCTTCTGTATTTTCAAACACAATCTCAGCCCTTTTGGTGACATTCTCATGCATCTCAATATTTTCGCAAAATGTGAGTTCCCCACCAGAACCTTCATTATCAGTTGCATCATTCTCAGTATCATCTTCATCACCAGCCTCTATATCACCAGCCTCTATATCAGTAGCCTTTCTATCAGTAGCCTTTCTATCGGATACACCGACATAGACATCAGCTTCATCATCCTCAGTTTCATTATCCTCTTCTTCATCCGTTTTGTTGAACTCCACATGTAGAACACTTCTACACTTCTCATGATTTACTTGCAGTAGATAACCAAAACATCTTCATCATTCCAGATATATTATGGCTTGTTCGAATACATACCATTGGAAAGTAACTAATCTTCGCTTCCATTTTATATTCATCTACTTTTATCTTTCTGCAAATACGCTCAACCAAAGCAGAGTATGTGAACTCCTTCACTGATTTCTTCAACATAATTGTGTAAATTTCATCTTCTCCTTCACCATCTCCCGATATCTATTTTATTTCAATCCCATCCTTCATATAAGATCCCCCATAATCAAAACAAATGATTGTGCAAAGCGGATTTTGCATTTTTCCTAAAATAAAATGGAATTCTCATTAAAAGTTTCATTATTAAAGATCTTAAAATTAGTTGTGAATATTTACTATTTTGTCTAAAAACTTTAGAAATCTTTGATAATCTAAAAATGAGAAAAAATCCAAAAACAAAATTTAGTATACAACAAAGAAATTTGAAAATTAATAGCTAAGGATAAAAAAAATATTAAACTGAATATTGAGTTATTTATTCATATTCTAAATACTTCTTAGAAATTATTCGTTGAAGTTTGTGAGTATTTATGGAAATTTATTCGGAATATGGTTTCAATTATATGTATTTGTTGGATTTTTGTAATTTTTGGATTTTTCTGAGTGTCCATCCGAATTCGTATTTTGTTTTGGTTATCCCCAAAATCTAAAATACTGTAAAACAAAACTCATCCAGATATTTATGTCAGGTTTGATACGGATTCATTTTAGAGTTTGTTCAGTTCAGGATTTGTTTTTCATATATTTTGCCCATTGGTAGATAAGATTCCAACAAAAAAGTTAGTATGAGTTATTAGTTTGTCTATATTAAAAAGAATGGAAATTCAAACAAAATCTAGTGTTATTATTTTTTTTTATCTCTCAATATTTCATCAATTCTTATTTTTTTGACGTTACCCATGATATACACAACATTAAAACGATAATCCACAAAAAAATTTCATGAAAAACAGACAAGAATTACCTGTTTAGAAACCTTCAAAATCGTTAATGGTGGATGAAGGAGATGAAGTCACTCCACGCCAAAGAGAGGAAAGAGGAAGAGAGAAGTGTGGAGAACTGAATTTGATTGGTTAAGATTAATATGTGGGCCATGGTGGTAGATGGATTATGGTTGATTAATTTAATTGGAGAAATTAATATATTTATAAAGTGGAATTAATATAATAAATAAATAAAAAGTTATATATGTAAGGGCAATCATAAAAGGGTAGTGAGAATAGAGAGGAGATAGAAGGAATAATTTTTTGGTGATAAGAGTATACGGAGTTAAGCTCCTCATAAGGCTTAGGCTGATAATTATTATTAATGGACATTTTCTTTGTACTATGTTGTATATACAAAGACCTGCAGTATAAGCTATGTCACTCTAAACTCTAATGTATAAACTGGATAAACTCTAAGTTTGATTAGAGCAAGCCTTTGCAAGTTAAAACTGAAAAAGTGAATCAGCTCTGGTTAGAACGAAAATCAATAGCCCCAACCTCAAGATTGACTCATGCAGCGGATGTTGTAAAGATGATACAAGACATTTGGAACAACATAGCTTAATACTTTCAATACTCAAAGAACAATAATCAAAAGTGAAACTTTGAATAAGAAAAATCCCAGCGAACACAGATTAAAAGCATGAATTGGATCTCAAATTAGAAGAATCTAATAGATTCCATACAGAGAGTAAAAGCGAAAGCATTGGAGAACTTAGCTGCTGAAAAACATAAAGATGGATGGATTGATGTGGGAGGATCAGACAGGGCTAAGGAGCTGGAATAGATGTGGCTTGGGATCGGAGTTCATGCCAATGACGATGATGAGAGGGATGATTCCGTAGTGAGTCGCGACTTTGGCCTTCTTTAGAGACCAATTGCTCCATTCCTTGACGGGATCCAACTTGGAAGACGAACCTCCCTTCGATCCTTTCCCTAGCGACTCCATTGATTCCGATTGCATAGATTTTCTTTAACACTAAACCGTCTTTAATGTAAGTTTATAGTCTCTGGACCGCCCAGAAGGTTCCGAACCGCCACGTAGACAAATCCTTTTGTTTGTCTATATTTTTCAACTTCCAATTAATTTTAGCAAATGTTATTACGGCGACAAACACTCAATTTAAATTACAAATAGTTTTAATTATATTTGAAACAATGCATGAAAATGGAGTTCGATATTAGAAGAAGAAAAAAACAATTAATTCCAAGTTGTCTTTTTCTAATCGTGTTAATATAAATCACTATTTAGAACTGGAAAAAATTGTGTTAAACGTACACTATTTTTCTTTATGATTGCTTTTCCAAACTCACATCAAGAAACAATAATTATTTTATCCAAAAATCACATCAAGAAAAAATATGTAAACCTATTGAAACAAGAGATTCATATTATTCGATCAAAAACATCAATTCAAATAAAAGTAAAAAAAAAGACAAATAATAATATAAAAAGAATTATAAAAACTTATATTGCATTAAAAACTAGTAAAATGTTAATACTTTTATGATATAATATCACCTAAATAATTTTAAGCAAAAAAGGGAACTGAATCAATAAAAAGTTGACATCTACACGTAAATATCTCATACTTTTACAAAAGAAAATAAATTCAACTAAGATACGGTTCTAGCTATTCCACAATCTATTTATTCATTTTCTAATAAATTTTTGTTTTATATTTAGTTGATACGGTTCCACCTGAGTAATCATAGCTGCTCTATGATAAAAAGAAGACATCGTTTTTTTGTTTTCAAACAGCGACAAAGCTATGGTGCCTTGTGGGCAGTGATTTTTGGAATAGTCATTGCTCTAAAAGATTCTACAAACAGATTAAAACTGCACAAAATTTACTCCTTCTGTTGCAACCAACCAATATGAACTACTTTCTATCGAGTCCCCTCCAAAATTGCAACTATATGTAACCTCATCATCTCGTATTTCTATAGACTTTCAAAGATGTGATTCTAGATCATACAATTCATTTTTGGTTCATAATCATCACATTCCTCATCATTTCGGCCATGGGTAAATCTCAAAACTTTGTAGGATTTATTGTTATCCCTTCATAGACTATAAAAGTCATATAAAGAGATGTCATTTCTATTTATTAACGCGCTGCAATTCCATATTATTATCTTCCGTAACAAAGGGTTGATTAAAGGATCATAGCATGTAGTGAACAAATAACCAACCCATCACATTGAGATATGCTTCCATTTTTTTGTCAGTCTTGGATCCTTGAATATGTTGGCGTTTGAGTTACTAAATCCATTTGAATAATTCATAACTTTGTCGTATATGTTCTCTAAAGAGACATAACTTTTGGTCTTCAAATGGTGACAAAGTTATTGTGCTTGCAGTGACTTGTATAAGACCTATTGCTCTAAAAGATTCCACAACGAGATCAAAACTGCACAAAAATTACTCCCTTTGTTGGAAACCAATAAATATAAACTACTTTCCACCGAAACCACTTTAAACTTGCAACTTTTGTAATCCAATCATCTCCTATTCAGTAATCTTCCAATAATGTGGTTCCAAATCATACAATCGAGCTTCCGGTTCATAATCATCACATTTCTCATAATGTTGCCCATGGGTAAACCTTAAAACTTTGTATGCTTGACTATTACCCCTTGTTATACTAGAGAAGTCATATAAAGACAAGCGACTTATATTTATCAACACGCATATGCACTGCTGTAATTTCATATTGTTATCTTCTGTGACAAAGTATTGCTTAAAGGATCATAGCATGTTGTGCTAAAAATAATGAATCCATTACACTGAGATATGATTCTAATTTTTTCACCAGTCTTGGATCCATGAATAGGTTAGAGCTGAAGGTGCTAAATCAAGCTACCACACTTCCGAACCCCTCTGTGTGAAGGAACATGCGTTTTTGACTAACTTTCAAGTTTACAAAACTTGTGGATGAACTTCATCAAAGATAATATACATTGTTATGAAGGAGGAAATTTTTAGAAAGTTAAAGGCTCTACTTAAGCCCAATGGTCATTCTCTTTCAGTAAATAAATACTCTACAATCTCTAACGTCAAGAGGTAAGAGCTTCTCAACTTTCGCATTATGAAACACCACTGGCTTTCTTGCAAATTTTACTCTTTAGTTTTCGGACTCAGGTTGTGATATTTATGAAAAAATACCAAAACTTGTTTGGTGTTTGTTGACATGCTTTTGTGTTGTTTTTTTATCGTAGGTTGCATTTAGGAGAAAGGTATTTCACCATAATGTCAATACCAATGGAAGCATTTGCCTTGAAATTTTGGAAGAAAAATGGAGCACTGCTCTCACCATTTCCAAGGCCACTCTCATCTTGAACAACGGTTCCAAAAATATACATTTAGTAGCTTATCTAACTTTGTAATTTACATGAAACTTGCTAGATCTTGCTCTCGATTTGTGGAAATGCTTCACAAACATCGGTTCTTGATTTTTTGTTTGTGTTCTAGAAAAACATAGAAACATAATCATCTACAGTTGTAGCTTACTCTAATAGAATGGTAACGCTTGCTACGTCTTCATTTAAAAGAAGAAGAAAATGATGTCTGCTACGTCTTGATTTCAATATGTGAAATTTCTTTCATTTCATCATCTACATTTTAGATGCTCATGGAACGATTATGAGATTACTAACTTGCTATCGATAAGTTCTCAGTTGACATATCGAAAATCCAGATACAAATTAAACAGGCAGAGTAAAAGAGGAAGCTACAATAAGAAACTAGACTCAAGAGTATGCCGTGAAATTGGACTAACAAACAAAACATTTGGTTGCTTCAGTGACAAGTTGTCTTAAAACCTCTTATCTCCTTGTCGTTTTAAACTTTAAATAATTTTTTTTGTTTGATATATTTATGGGTCTTTATTTCTTAATCATCCTCTTTAACTGAAATTGGAAGTTTTAGTCTTCAATGTAGGTCTGCTTAAAATTGTGTATTGTTCATTATGATTGGATCTAAACTGGATATAGATAGATTGGTGAAAGGAGCTAAAGCTAATGCACATGGTGTGACTTGTTCTGGTTTGGTACAATTCATCAAATATTTGGTACAATATAATGCTTTTATGTTTTTGAATGAGGTTTGTAAGAAATAAATGTGTACTAATGCTGCTTATACAAATGGGGTAAGAAAAAGCCAAAAAATCACCATATATTACAGTTCTTTTTTTTTTTTTGCTTAAAGTTTTAATTACCGAAATTAATTTGGTTCCCAATTAAAGTAAAATCTAGCTGTCAAAAGTAAAAGAGACCCCAAAAACACATTTTGTGACGGACATGATTGAGTTATCTTGAAAAGAGTAGTGTGTAATAGAAAGCTACATACTTTGTTTTTCTTGGCCGACAAAAATCACCCGACGAAATAACAACAACACTCTTCGGCTAGTAATCAAGTAAACATAAAAATAATTAACTAAAATTTAATTTTCTTTTGATCCTTTCTTCTTCATGTTCTCTCCTCTAGTCAACTCAATTTTTTATATAACAACAACACTCTTCAACTTTTAGATTTTTTTTTTCAATCCATTTGAGCATTAAGATTTCTCAATTCACAAAGTTCCAATTTTTCAGGGTTAATCTAAAACACCTTCTCTTTTAGAAAACTTTCTCTTTATTATCTTACATTACTTATTATTATAGTGTTGTTGCTACTGCTACTTTATGAAGTTGAGTTTTTTTTTTTGGGTTTCTGAGATTATCACCAATTTCTTTTGGTATTTCGATTCATGCCCATCTATCTCTTTGACTGACGTAGCTGAAGGCTCAGGGAGACAAGAAAGATTCATGCGTTCTGTTATTGGAACAATTGTATAAAAGATGGCCCTGGTTGTCCTTTTTACCAAGGATCAATTCCCAAAGTGATTAGAGTTGAGAGTAAGACTGATTTACCCACATTGTTGAATGATCTGCATCGAGTCAGCCACTGGGTTTGAAAAGGCTAAGTTTTAGATTAATTTGATTGGTAGATTCCCTTCCATTGTTCAACAATCTACTGTCAAGTATATGCGTTTGCCTATTGTGGACGATTCTAATCTTGAGGCCATGCTTGAGGTTCCAAGCTACAATCCTTCCATCACCAACATTGAGTTGTATTTAGAGGTCAAACCAGTGGCTTATCCTCCATTAGCAACCAATGCTAGTTCCCCCGCTAATCAGGCCTCTCTAAGGCGTTGTTGTTAAGAGGACGTTAATGTTGATTCCAATGTGAGAGATAATAATAACGGATGGATTGAAGATGATGAGAGCACAGATGACGAAAACTTTGGGGCTGCAGAGAATGGTTCACATCAGAAAAATGTCTCAAAGCAGTTGATTTTGTCTAGTTCATGGCTCGATGAAAGCGAGTTACAAGTTGGAATGTGTTTTAGAGATAAAGAGGAGTTAGAGAAAGCAGTGAAGTTGTACTCTGTTAGAAGGCAACGACAGCACCATGCATACGAATCTTCCGGATGGATTCTCAAGGCAGATGAAACAAAAGGAAATAGGTCCAAGATAACAAAATACAGAGGTCCTCATACTTGTACTCCAATAGATGCATGCTCAGATTTTCTGGCTGTTGAGCTCCAAAGTCTAATAAAGGCTCAGCCTTCACTCTCAGTTGCAGAGCTAAACAAGTGGGCTGGTGAAATAAGAGTTTGGCTACACTCTGGTGAAAACATGTGGGACGCTAAAAAGGAAGCCATCACTTCAATCTTGGGAGATTTGGACAAGAGCTTTGGCGTACTGCCCAAGTTCATGGATACTCTTTCCTCATCTAATAAGATGGTAATGGATTGGCAATATTCTCTTTTCCCTGATCCACGTCATGGCTGTTTGCGGGAAGCTGAATATTGACCATTTTCAGTATGTCAATGACTACTACAGTACATAACATTCTCTTCAAGTTTATGGAGCTGGTTTTAATTGATTGGCTTGAAACAACTGAATTTTCAAGACTGTTAACTCCAGGAAGTCACCCGAATGTCCGACCAGCCAGTCAGTGACTACAACGCCATTGGGAAGAGGAAGTGACACCAGCGAATGCTCAATATAGCGTACTACATTAAGTGGGAAGTCTTGTAAAAAAGGCTGAGAAGAGTAATATTTGAAGAGAATAGCGCTTTGAGAAAGAGTGAGAGCGGACGAAGCACGTTTTTCTCTCAGGTTAATCATCAGTGTAGTCAAAGTGAATCAAGTTACAGCTCAATGTTGGTTCACTTTTTCGGGTGTGGTTAAATCTCTTCGTTTTTGTTAGCAGTTTAATATAGCAAGTGACCTGGAGGTTCAGTCTCTGCATTCTTTAATATGCTCTGGAGGGTCAACAGCAATTGAGCAACTTACTGGATCTCACATTCATGCTGGAAACACTCTTTGTAAATCGTCAATCTCTCAATTTAATCATCAATGTAGACGATATGATTGTGTTATGTATATAACTAAAGGTTGCAATGGCATAGAGGCTTAGTTGGCAGAAGAAAAGAGTAAATCAAAACTTTGGAATTAATCAAAGGTTATTGCACTTGAAAAGAAAGAGTATAAAGAGAAGTGTTCTTCGTTCGAGTTCTTCATGCATTTATTGACTTGTAAAAATCACCATGAGCTTGCAAAGGTGATCTCTATCATGATATCATCGATCGATATTTGATTTACATCCATTATATGTCTTAACCGCATCAAAATTTCAAGTACTAGTTTTGTCAAAAACACATAAATTTTCTAAAGCAAAAAATAAGTGCTATAAGTTTATTGCTTTCTATAGCTAAAAATAAATAAAAGGGAAAACAAATCTGTAACTTTAAATAATCTTTACAAGCATGGTTGAAAAATATTTACCTTTAGAAATAATTTAGACGGTAAAAAGTTTCAACATTACTTCTAGAATACTCTCACTTAATCTCTCATTTGATATGTGGGTCAATTGATGAACAAATTACATTGGTCAAAAGTTCTAGTTTGTTTGTGAAGATTGTCCTAGGTGCTATCGACTCCACAACAATGACAATTGCTCCGTTCAATAATTTAAACTTTTAGAGAAGCCAAAAATGTTTGGTTACTAATGTGGACATGATACCAATAAACCGCTTAGGTCTGAAAATAGTGCATTTCGAGCTTAACCAGAAGCCTAACCACACTTAATCTTTTCTACATTCTGTTGTATTTTAAACAATGAGTATGTATCAAATAACAGTTTTATAATAAAACCCACAATGATTAAGAATCATTGGAATCTAAAAGCATCAGTAGTGTTGAAATACTCTCTAAATATCCACCGTAATGAAATATTAATAATTTTATAATTTCTCATTAGCTAAATAATCTTTTTAAAGCCTAAAGCAAAAAAAAATCATGTACACATAAGTATCTCATACCTTTTAGATTATCTCAAGTAAGATACATATATTGATTATAATCTCTTCTTTTCGTTTTCTAATTCTTTTTGTTTTCATATTGTGTAGATACTCTTTTACCAAATAATTCGTAATATTGTTGTATTTACTCTTTGATAAAAAAAGACAAAAACTTGTTTTATCTTCAAACAACAACTAAGCTATTGTTATTGCAGTGACTTGTGGAAGAGCTATTGCTCTAAAAGATTCCACAAAGAGATCAAAAATTGCACAAGATTATTACCTTTATTGCAGCTGACCAATATGAACTACTTTCCATTGAGATCCCTCCAAATATGTGACTATATGTAATCCTTATCATCTTCTATTTCAAAAGACTTCCAATGATGTGATTACAAATCATACAATTCATTGAAGAGTTTTTATGAATGTGCTTCATGCTGATGGGGAATTATGTGTCTGAGATATATGACTCGTACCAATTTTTGTGTCGTAGTATAGATGCTAAAACTTGTAGGGTATTATTTGTTACTTCTGTCGGTGTGTTTTCTTACTTCATATGTTGTGTTGCATTCTATCTCTAATAATACCCTTTTCACAATTTTTTTGAAAGAAGATGTGATTGATGTAAGTAGTGTATATATTTTTCTCTAGATTCTAGATTTCAAAATATTCCAATAGAAAGGATACAATCACTAGGCTCATAGTTCAGACTCATGCTATTCTTCCTCATATCTATGCTAAATTTGCATCTTCCCATCTTTTTTTTTGAATTGCAATGACTTATGGAAGAGTTCATAACTATTGATTCAAAAGATTATGCAGCGAGATCAAAACTACACAAAAATTAATCGCTTTGTTACAACCAATATAAATTCCACTGAGACCACTCCAAATTTTCGCCTATATGTAATCCAGTCATCTCCTATTTCAGTAGACTTCGAATAATGTGATTGCAGATCATATAATTCAGTTTTTACTTCACAACCATCACATGTTTTATAATGTTGGCCATGAGTAAACGTCAAAACTTTATAGGCCTTGCTACTATTCCTTCCTATACTATAGAAGTCACAATTACATGGGAATTCTTTGGGTCGACGAGCTATTTCTCCACGAGAACTATCATATAGCATCAGATCCCCACCAAACTATGACCTAGTGTTAAATCTCCATGCTTTTAAAGTTATGAACTTATTTCTCCATAAATTAACAATTTCGAATGTATTTCTCCCCGAACCGATACTTCGAAACTTAATTACCCATAGACCATGGTTTTAATTGGTTTATTATTAACCAAATAGTTTAAACCGGCTAAACCAAACTAAAATTAGTTTTAAACAATTTTTATTAAAGAATATTGTTTTTCTTCTTGTTCAAATTTTAAAATATAAATTTTTTTAATTCAAAAAATCTTTCCTATTTTCTAAAAATTATTTGCGTTTTTTAAAAAAAATTAAAATAAAAATTACATCAAGATTTTATGTTTACAAAATTTAATAAAATTACAATGAATAAATTTGAAAGTTAAAGTATATGTCAAAATCTATGTTTTGTTGAATTTTGAAGTAAATTAAATTTTCAACAAAATTAGAATTTTGACATATATTTTTATAAAAATTTTATTTTTTTTTCTTTCAAATTTCCCAAAACACACAAATTTAACAAGGTTATTTGTTCATTGTGATTTTATTAAACTTTATAAAAATGAAATTTTGATGTAATTTTTTTCTTTTAAATTTCAGAAAACACAAAAATATAAACTTAAAACTTCTTTGAAGTTAAAAAAAAACTATATTTTGAAATTTAAACAAAAAGGAAAATAATATTCTTTAATAAAAAATGTTTAAAATTAATTTTAGTTTGGTTTAGCCGGTTTAAACTATTTGGTTAATAATAAACCAATTAAAACCATGGTCTATGGGTAATTAAGTTTCGAAGTATCGGTTCGGGGAGAAATACCTTCGAAATTGTTAATTCATGGAGAAATAAGTTCATAACTTTCAAATCATGGAGATTTGACACTAGGTCTTAGTTTGGTGGGGATCTGGTGCTATATGATAGTTCTCGTGGGGAAATAGCTCGTCGACCCGAATTCTTTTTATCAATGTGCATATGCATTTTCTGCAATTTCATATTGTTATCTTATATGACAAAGTATTGGTTACAGGATTGACGCATGTTGCGCTGAAAATAACCAACTCATCACAATGAGGTATGCTTCCACTTTCTTTGCGAGTCTTTTTTTGCTCTTGTTTTGTTTTTTTTTCATTGTACGTTGCATTTAGAATAAAGGTGTTTCACCTTAATGTCAACATAATGGAAGCATTTGCCTTGACATTTTAAAAGAACAATGGAGCCATGCTCTCACCATTTCCAAGGTCACTCTCATCTTTGAATAGTTGTTCCAAAAATATACATTTCTTAGGTGAGTAACTTTGGAATTTCCATGGCACTTGCTAGATCTTACTCTCGATTTGTGGAAATGCATTCATTTTACAAATATTGCTTCTTGATGTTTTGTTTGTGTTCCAAAATAAATAGAAACATGATCTCTACAGTGTAGCTTACTCTAATAGAATGATAATGCTCACAGAACGATTTTGAAATTGCTAGGTCTTGATATTGATATGTTCTCAGTTGATGGATCCAAATCCAGATATAAATCAGACAAAGAAAGTAGGAAGCTACAACAAGAAACCGGACTCAGAAGTATGCCATGGGCTAACAAACAAAACATTTGGTTGCTTCAGCGAGAAGTTATGTTTTAAAACCTCTTATCTTCTTCTTGTCGTTTTAAAATTTAAATAATTTTTTTTTGTCTGTATGATATGTTTATGGGTATTTATTTCTTAATCATGCTCTTTAACTGAAATTGGAAAATGTAGGTCTGCTTAAAATTGTGTATTGTTCATTATGATTGGATCCAGTGTTTTTATGCCCGAACCGGATCCTGTTTGGGGTTTAAGAAATATCCGCTAATTAAAAACCCGAAAACACTAAAAACCTTTAAATCTGGCAACCTAGCTACCGGTTGAACCACCAGGTGAACATGTAAGTAACTTTTATTTAGTTTTTAAGGTTTTAGTTACTTTATCAAATATATTTTGAATTCCAAATAAGAAATTATTTTTACTTTTTAAAAATTTAGTTTTCTCATGAAATTATCAGTTTTTTATTGTCACATGTACTCTATATCTCCTGCAACTTTCTATGTAAATTTTTGTTAATTTTTTCATTGTGAATAGCATTTGTTTTAGACTTATATGTTCTAACTTGCATAATATAAATTGTATTTTTATTCTTTTCGTGAATTGCATGCTTTTATCTTGTTTTCTTGATTTTACATGTTTCTTAATAAATAATTTTTTTTCTGTGAATCAAATTAATTGATCTTATTCAACTTTGTAAAATCATATATAATATTGACTAAAATATTTTATAGTGATATTTAGATTTTGATATATATTTCATTATGATACCTGAAGAAAATATATTGAACGAAGATAGACAGAACCAACATTATTTAATGAGATTTGGTATTAATTTTTTTTTATCAAAAATCTATTACAATTTTGATGTTTAGTGTTATTTTATTTTGATTTAAAAAATAATTAGTTACATTAGAGATCTAAAACTTATGAGTTTAAATCTTTTTATGTTTTATTATATGTCCTAATTTCTAATTTTTTTAAAAAAAATTATTAAATAATTTAAATTATTTTTAAATAGTTTTTAGTGAAATAAAAAATAAAATAAAGAAACAAAATTTAAATATTTTTCTTTTTAATAAGTGTGACATTTCTGTCACATATTAATAGCTAATATATAGTTATATATTAAAATTAATTAACTTCGTAATCAGTGATTCGGCCGCGGTCGATCCAATATTTCAGTGACCTAGAAACTTTCCGGTTTAGTGTCCGGGCGAGGTTTAAAAACATTGTTTGGATCTAAACTGGATATAGATAGATTGGTGAAAGGAGAGAAAGCTAATGCACATGGTGTGACTTGTTCTGGTCCGGTACAATTTATCAAATATTTGGTACAATATAATGCTTTTATGTTTTGGAATGATGTTTTAAGAAAGAGATTTATACTGATGTTGATTCTAAATACTTTATCGTATACAAATGTGATACGAATGAGTTATTATTAGGTTCACCCAAAAATAATAACCAATAAAAAAATTTCCAAGTTCTATTATATTTTTGAAATAAAATTAAAAAATAATAATAGTAGTAATCGCAAAAAAAAAAAATAGCATTGTTAATGCCGTCACTAAAACCCTAAACCCTAAACTCTAAATCGTAAACAGTAAATCCTAAACACTTGGATAAACTCTAAACCATTGGATAAAACCTAAACCCTTGGATAAATCCTAAACTTTTGAGTAACTCTTAAACTCTTAGACAAACCCTAAACTCATAGGTAAATTGTAAATCTTAGGGTAAACCCTAATAGGTGTTCCCTAGGGTTTAGGATATACCCAAGGATTTAGGATTTATCCAAAGGTTTAGGGTTTACTCAAAATTTTATGGTTTTAGCTAGGGGTTTACGGTTTACTCAAAGGTTTAGGGTTTAGTATTTAGGATTTAGGGTTTAGAGTTTTAGTGACGGTGTTAACAATGTTAGAAAAGGTTTTCTTATTTTTTGTAATTACTACTATTTTTTTTTATTTTATCTTTTTAGTTTTAAAAAATAATATGATTTGACAAATTTTTATGAGAAATACCTTAATATAGTCTCAAAAAAAGTTTTAGTCACAAAAATAATATTCAAAGAGAAAAATAATCAAAATATGTTTTATTAAAAGGTCTAAATATGCACTTACCTCTCTAGGGTTAAGTAATCTAAATTTAGGGTTTAGAGTTTTGGGATGAGATTTCGGAGGTGAGGTTTAATGTATTTTAAAAATTAAAATTTTCAAAATAATAAAAAAGAACTATTTCGATCATTTTAAGGCTATTTTGTTAAAAAAAAAATGAAAATAGGTATTTGAGAGAACTGTCCAATTTTTCTCGATTATTATGCTAGTTGTGAATTTAGAGGTGCACCCTAGGAAGTGAATCCAAGAATAACAGCAAAAAAAATTACCATATATTGCAGTCAATTAGTGGGTTTCTCTTTTTCTGCTTAAAGTTTAATTACCGAAATTAGTTTGATTCCAAATTAAAGTAAAATCTAGCTGACGAAAATAAAAGAGACCGAAAAATAAACACATTTTTTGACGGACATGATGGAGTTATCTTGCAAAGAGTGGTATGTAATAGAAAGCTATATACTTTGTTTTTCTTCGCAGAAGAATCACCCCAAGACGGCGACGGAATAACAACAACACTCTTCTGCAAGTAATCAAGTAAACATAAAAAAAAAACAATTTACTAAAATTTAATCTTCTTTTGATCCTTTTATCTTCGTGATTTCTCCTCTAGTCAATTCATTTTTTTATTAAAAAATAGAAATTCAGGGTTTACATCATTAAAAATTTAGATTTTTTTTTTTCCAATTAATTTGAGCATTAGGATTTTCTCAATTCACAAAGTTCCAACTTTTTCCAAGGTTTGTCTTGTTGCTACTGCTACCTTATGAAGTTGAGGTTTTTCAGGGTTAGTGATATCACCAATGTCTTTTGGTGTTTAAATTCAGAGCACCTATATCTTTGACTGAATTAGGTGAAGGCTCATGGAGACAAGAAAGATTCATGTGTTCTGTTACTGGAACGGTTGTATAAAAGATGCCCCTGATGGTTCATTCTGCCAAGGGCCAATTTCCAGAGTGATTAGAGTTGAGAGAAAGACAGACAGATTTACCCACATTCTTGAATGATCTGCATCCAGTCAACCACTGGGTCTTAAAAGGCTAAGTTTCAGATTGATCTGATTGGTAGACACCCTTCCATTGTTCAACAATCTACTGTCAAGTATATGCATTTGCACATTGTGGATGTCAAGAGAGTATGATATCGATGAATGTTTCTCTCTTGTATTTACTTTGAGGTCAATAGACCTGTTTATATATTACACGTTCTCTAACCCAGCTTCCTATAAATATGGAAGTTAATAACTAAAGGCAATACACGATATACACATTATCATAATGAATCGGAAGATATGACGAGATATGATATTATACGATCATATATCATAACACCCCCCTCAAGCTGGAGCATGGAGGTTGAGTATGCCCAGCTTGCAAATGAAAGCTTCGAATTCACGGTTGCCCAACGCCTTTGTAAAAGTATTTGCCAATCCGTTCTTAGTAGAGACATGACGTGTAACAATGGTGCCTCTAGTAATATCATCATGCAAAAAATGGAAATTTGTTTCCACGTGCTTAGTTCTTTCATGAAAAACATGATTAACATTGATATGAATTGCAGCCTTGTTATCGCAGAACAGGGGGATAGGAGCACTGAACTTGATGTCGAGATATGTGAGAAGCCTGCATAACCATAGTATCTCTTTGAGTGTAAATACCATTGCTCTATACTCCAATTCAGCTGAGGATAATGATACAGTAGGTTGCTTCTTCGTCTTCCAAGATGTGGGTTATCCTCCAAGCTGAATAAATGAACCAGTCAATGATCGTCTTGTGAGCGGACATGCAGCCCAGTCTGCATCACACCAAGCTGTGAGAGTAAGATCAGTATGTGCTCGAAGAAAAATTCCTTTACCAGGAGTACCTTTGAGATAAAATACTACCCTGATCGCAGCGTCCCAATGACCTTTACGTGGTCTATGCAAAACCTGCGACCAAATATGTACTGCATACGAAAGATCTGGAAGAGTGTTACCCAGGTAAATGAGTTGGCCTATTAACATCCGATAAGCTGCAACATTTGTAAGAAGGTTACTGTCGTTGAGGGCAAGCTTATGTTTCTGTTCTAACGGAAAGTCCACTAGTTTTGCAGCTGTAAGTTTGGTCTCCTTAAGAAGATCTAGCACATATTTTCGCTGGCTGAGATAGATCACTTAAGTACTCCGAGCTACTGCGATTCCCAAATATTTCATGTGTTAAAGCACTGACTGAGGTATGTTTTGAAAGTTGTGACCAGTGCAGATGTGGTGCCTGATATAATCAGATCATCAACATAAATCAAAACGTGAAGTCGATCCTGACTACGTTCTAAAGTGAATAATGAGTAATCCGATAAACACTGTGAAAACACATATTCCAACAGCGCCGATGTTAGCTTCTCAAACCAGCATCTAGGCGCTTGTTTGGAGCCATATAGATATTTCTGCAGATGACATACATGATTTTTATCTGCTTTGCGGTATTTCGGTGGTAGTTTCATGTATACTTCTTCCTTAAGATCATCATGAAGAAATGCTTTATGCACATTTATCTGGTGTACTTCCCATTCAAGTGAGGCCTTCTGTTGCATAAAGCTCCTACCCGTTGGCGCAAATGTTTCGTTGTAATCGTCACCCTCAACCTTTCTATTGCAGAAAATAACTAGTCTTCTTTGTGACGTTCAAGATTTCCATCAGCTCTAACCTTCAGCCTGAATACCCACTTACAGCTTAGTGCTCGTTTCCCTTTTGGTAGAGTAACTATATCCCAAGTACCGCTTTCTTCCAGCGCATCTATCTCATGTCACGATGCATATCTCGAGTTCTCATCTAGGATTGCTTCCCTCAACGTATGTGGTTCCTTCGCAATGGTAATGGCTGCCATCAACCGACAGTGATTCTCTGAAAGACTGAGCGGTCAATGTAAGTCGAGATGGAATACAAAGTCGTAAGTGGAATGTTAGCTTCTACAAATACAATGTTAAGCATGTAATCGTGGAGTTTAGTGGGTAGTGTTTTCTGTCTATGACCACGACCCAGCTGTATAACTTCTTATTTTGGTTGCTAAGTGTTGGAAATAAGAGAATTATTCTTTGGTTCAGAGACTGGTGAGCACATGATTAAGATAATACAGTTTCACTAATAATCTCTAATGTAGGAGACTGACCAGGAGATTTGTTTCGAGGAGAAGTATTTTCTGGAGTATGGGTTGTTTGAGGAAGGTTGTTTTCGTGAGTCTCATTTTCGTGATTTATGTCTGGAGTTTTGAACTCTTCGGAGTCGTAAAGTATTTCAGACCCTGTTCAGACTTTGTATCATTTTCTGATTAGCAATCGGTGATTCAACTAGAACCTATGGTTGATCACTGCTGTCAAGTAGATTCAAATTCGCAGAAGATACACTTTCCAGTTGAAAAATAGCCGCCAAAGGAGCTTCACTACTTCCTGACTTTGCAAAAGGAAAATCAGTCTCAAAGAACACAACGTCTCGAGAGAAAAATATCTTCTTGGTTTCAAGGTTATACACTCGCCAACATTTCTTCCCATTTGGATAGCCGGAAAATATGCACTTATACTTCTGGATGCAAACTTATCTCCTTTATGGTTCTGGTTATGAGCGTAACACAAAGACCCGAACACTCTCAGGTGATGAAGTGGTGTAGGCATGTTGTATAGTTTTTTGAAAAGAGTCTTTCCATTTAACAGAGGTGTAGGTGTTCTGTTGATTAAGTATATTTCTGTTAGGATGCATTCGCCCTAAAATTCCAAAGGAAGTAGTGATGACTGAAAGCGCAATGCTCTAGCAACATTCAAAATATGGCGATGTTTTCTTTCAGCTTTTCTTTTTTGTTGCGGTGTACCCACGCATGAAGTTTCACGTCCTATGCCCTTTTCTCGAAAATAACTTGATAAGCAGATAAATTTAGTTCTATTATCGCTTCGCATAGTTTGATCGTGGTTTAAAATTGTGTTTCTACCAATGCAATGAAATCTTTGAGTGTTTGTGAGACTTCATGCTTAGCAGGAATCAAGTTTAGCCAAACGCTTCTACTAAAATCGTCAACTATTGTGATATAATATCATGCGCCACAATGAGATTGTATTCGATATGTTCCCACAAATCGAAATGTATCAACTCAAATGGAACTGATGTTTTATTAGAACTTGTAGGAAAAACACATCGAGTTTGCTTAGCACGTACCCAGATCTCACATGCTTTAGTTTGGAACTCCTTATTACTAGAAAATCTGAAATAGATAATAAATCTAAAACTCTGGACGAAGGATGTCCCAAACGTTGATGCCAAAAATCTCTAGATATTGAATCCGTACTCTGCAAAGCTCCAGCAAACTCCATCCCTCGTAGAAATTACAAGCCATGAACCATCTCAGCCACTCCAATCAGCGTCCTAGGAATGCGGTCCTGGATCAAACAAAGTTTATCAGTAATCTGAAACACCATATGAATTTCTCGGTTTTCTGAGACAAAAAAAATTAAATGGCATTGCAAGCCATTTACTAGAAGCACATTCTGCAGAAGTGATGCATACGGTTCCTTGTTTCGAAGTACAGCTGAACCTTCCATCAAGCCATTTAACCGATACATGTACTATATCTCTTACATCATACAAAAAAACTGATCTTGTCATATGATTTTTGCTCCAGAATCAACAATCCATGAACCTAATAAATACATACGTGTTAGCGATATCGAGGGAGGCTGCGTACGTTCATTTAGTAGTTTGACCAATGTGTGCCAATGATCATCATTCAGACCCGTGACACCTGGTGATATTGAGCTATGCTCAGGTTTGTCGTCTGTGTTGCTGCCGGAACAGAGACTTGCACTGCATTCGCTCACTGAGTTTCACTTCGACCTCGTGTCATTCCAACGTGACGTCCATGTCCAGCAGTCTGCTGAGGTTTTGGGAGATATCCCCACCATTATGGATACAACAGTTCGAAAGAAGGAGTCAGACAAGTGTCCCTTTCGTCCAAAACTAGAGCACAACATCTTTCTTGCTCTTCTCGTGTAGGGAAAGAAAGAGCAGCTCCACCGTTTTGATTGGTTCTTATTGAGTACGCCATTGTGTCCACTTTTTTGTTGAGAACACGAAATATATGTTTTGCGTCTTCATCTTGTACAAGCATATTGTATGCTTCATCAAGCATGGGCAATGTATCTCTAGACAAAAGATTTGATTTCAATAAGCCATATAGAGATTCGTCCAATCCTTTCAAGAACTCATGAAGTTTGTCTTCTTCACACTCTTTCTCCAAGTTAACTCCAATCGGGAAGTTGCATGTTTGGACACTCAAAAATCAGACAGAGATGTCCACAACTGCATAAGTTTCCCATAATATTCTTCAATGGAAGAACCATGTTGTTGACATGTCGCCATTTCTGCCTTGATACGCTGAACTCGCTGACTATTCTTCACTGAATATCGATGTCGGATGTGCACCCAATAGTCATTCGCAATCTCAATACGAGAGAGATTCGAGCGTACTGTTTCAGTGATTGTGAGTTCGATCCAGGACACAACATGCACATTATTTGTCCACCAATCCTCCAAATCTTCATAATCATCACTAGGCTGTGGGATAGATCCGTCCACAAACCCAAAAAAAATTCTAGCATTGAGTGCCATACGTAGATTTCTGGACCATTCATTGTATTTTATCCTATTAAGCAGCGGCTGAGATATCAACGAACCCAAACTATCGCTTGAAGACAAGTCATAAGGGAATATGGTTCTTTTTGAGTCTCAACATGCGGTCTCCTCCAGTTTGAGTTTTGATCGTAGAGCTCATACCAGATTCTTCTTTTTTGCCATCGTTGCTTCCCATCTCTTCGTATTGATAAGAATGCCTATTTAGAATATAATCTCAAACTGAAATTCGAACAACATACTCGTATTACTACTCTGATACCATGTCAAAAGAGTATGATATTGATGAATGTTTCTCTCTTGTATTTACTTTAAGGTCAGTAGACCTGTTTATATATTAAAAATTCTCTAACCTGCTTCCTACAAATATGAAAGTTAACAACTAAAGGCAACACACGATATAAACATTATCATAATGGAAGATATGATACTATAAGATCATATATCGTAACAGTGGATAATTCAAGTCTTGAGACCATGCTTGAGGTTCCAATATACCATCCTTCTATCACCAATGTTGAGTTTTGTTTAGAGGTCAAATAAGTGGTTTCTCCTCCATTACTAACCAATGATAGTTTCCCGGCTAATCAGGCCTCTCTAAAGTATTGTCGTCAAGAAGCTAATGTCGATGCCAATGTGAAAAATAACAATAACGGGTTGATTGAAGATGAGGAGATCACAAATGACAGAAGCTGTGGAAACGGTGGTGCTGCAGAGAAACGTTCACATTGGAAAATGTCTCAAAGCAGTTGATTTTTTCTAGTTCATGGCTCGATGAAAGCGAGTTACAAATAGGAATGTGTTTCAGAGATAAATAGGAGCTGGATAATGCAGTGAATCTCTAATCAGTTAGAAGGCAACAAGAGTATCATGCATACGAAGCTTCAGCTACTTATGAGTGCAAGAATGGCTGCCAATGGATTCTCGAGGTAGATGAAACGAAAGGAAATAGATTCAAGATAAATAAATTCTGAATGATTCTAGTCTTGAGACCATGCTTTAGGTTCCAAGCTACCATCCTTTTATCACCAATGTTGAGTTTTATTTCGAGGTCAAACTAGTGGCTTCTCCTCCATTACCAACTAATGCTAGTTCGTGGACTAATCAAAATGCATCATTTCGCTCTGTGTTTTGGGCGTTTCAACAATCAGTCAAAGGGTTTCCTCACTCAATACCTCTGATCATGGTGGATACGGTAGAGTTGAGCAGTAAATACCCTGGAAAATGTTGGTTGTCGCGGGATTCCTTGTGTTTGCGATAGTTACTCAAGAAACCTTGTCAGCAGATTCTTGGCGTTTGTTCTTTGTGTGTATCAAATAAAGTAACGCAAAGGGAAGGTCTCTGTCTGGTAACAATTCCGGAACTTGAATGTCGTCAGTGGGCAGTGCGACATCAGTTCTGTCTTAGGAATCTTTGCTTAAAGTTTTATGAAGTTTTCTATAGCAATCTTATGACAGAGCTTCTTTACAAGGCTGCATCCTCAAGCTATGTATCAAGTTTTGATTACTACTTGAACAAAATTAAAAAGATGCATCCAGAGGCTAAGAAATGGTTATCAATTACCTAGGGATCGATGGGTTCTGTCTTACGATGATGATGGGATAAGGTTCGGGATCACATAGACAAAGTCAATCTTACGGTTTCATAAACAAATATGTTGATCTTCCAATTACAATTTGCGTCTTGTTGATCTTTGATCACTTAGCAGAGTAAAACTCGTCGTGGTCTTATCAGCGAATCAGTGAAAAGAGGAGACAAGTACGTTAAGGGGGTCATGGCAAAGCTTGATGATTACATGTATTGCAAGTAGACCAAACTGGACAACAGTTTCAGGTCACAGAAGGGGTGAAAGTGGGGAAGAAATGGTTTTTGTTCATCTCATGGATCAGGTTTGCAAGTATTTGTGTTCTCATGTCTTAGCTGTTTGCACGAAGCTGAACATTGACCATTTGCAGTATGTTAATGACTACTACACTACAAAACATTCTCTTGAAGTTTATGCAGCTGGCTTCAATCCTATCCCAGGAGTTTCTGATTGGCCGGAAGCTACTAAATTTCCATGATTTTCCTCCTAGAAGTCGCCCGGATGTCTGGAGTGCATGAAGTGGGAAGTCTTGTAAAAAAAGTTGGGGTAAACAACATATTTACACACCGGAAGTATCATATATTAACAGTTGCACAGAATCTTTCAACTTTGTCCTAATTTCACATATTAGAAGTTTTAAAACTTATTTCCACCCAATCCGAAAGATCGAAACTCGTATCTCATAATGTATTAAGTATGAATTAAAATCCATACAATCCGATTTAGATTGGTTTACTAGTCAAAATTTTGATACATAACCAATGGCTAACCTTACTGAATCGATACAATCTAATTTTTAAAATTTACCAAAGTTTGATTCGGACGTTGGTTTGGGTTTCTATTTGGATCTTAGGTCGGTTCGGGTTTTAAATTTGGTCTAAAATATACTAACTATCGATTTACCTTCAAATTATTAAAACCAAGTCAAACCTTCGTGTACAGGGGGATATATGTTTCAATCTTTTGGATCGGGGAAAAATAAGTTTAAAAACTTTTAATATGTGGAATTAGGACAACGTTAAAAAATCGTGTACAACTGTTACTATGAGATATTTCTAGTGTGAAAATAAGTTGTTTATGTAAAAAGCTGAGAATATTGGTTGGAATAAGAGTGAGAGCGGAACCGGGTGTTTTTTGTTTGTAATATACTAACAAATTAGTAATTATGAAAAGATATCTGTATAAAATCGGTTTCGTAAAGTAAAATATTTGATTGTTTGAACCAGAAAGTGAATCAAGTTACAGCTCAATGTTTTTCTCGTGAGTAGTCAAATCTCTTTCGGTTTCGTTAGCAGTTAAATCTCTGTCTCTGCATTCTTTAATTTTCTGTGGATGTTCAACCAGCAATTGGGCAGATTATTGGATCTCACATTTCATGCTGGAAACACTCCTTTAAATCGTCAATCTCTCATGTTAATCATCTGTCAGTGCAGATCATATGATTATTAAAGCTTTGCGCTTATTTGGCAGAAAAAAAAGACTAAAGCAAAGCTTTGAGATGAATACTTTATGATTTGATTTTTTTGTTTTGATATTTGCAAATTCCTTAAGAAAACTGGGTCTTAAAATAACCGTCATTTTCTTAAAAAACAAACAAAATCCAAGTTTTCTTGGTTTCTTCGTAACTTACATGCTTTTTCATTTTTTCTATTTCGTTTAATTAATTTTTTGTTACATTTATGCATTGATATAAGAAAATAAATAAAATTGCTAACTACTATAAAAAATAAGTTTCGGTTAAAATATCTGTTTAACATATATAATACAAAAATAATTTCTATTAAGAAAATTCTTTTAAATTTTTCAATTATATTAATTATTTAAATTTACTTTTGTAAAGTTTTCATGTTTTGTTAACAATCTATTGGTATTATTTCTTGTAAATTTTTTTGTTATATCCTCTCAGTAATTTTAGGTTTGCTTTAGAAATTAAGAAATTAGCTTATAAGTTTAAAAAATTAACAGAAAAGACTAAAATATCAGTAATCAAACTTTAGGAAAAGCAAAATCTTTTTTGATCAAACATACAAAAAAACAAAAATCTAAAAGAATAAAATAAAAATTAAGAAATACAATTATTTTGTTTTAATAAAATTTGAATTTTTGCTATAAATTTTTATTTCGACTTTAACAATATAATAAAACTAAAAAAATGAAAAATCATCAATCAAGTTCTAAAAAATAAAACTACAGTAAAATCGTAAATCAAAAATTTAAAATAATTTTTATTAATTTATAAACAAAAATAAAAAAAGTTCAAAACATAAATCACCATTCGTAATTTTTCAAAAATTAAAATCTACTTCAAAAAAATCAAAATCCAAAAACCGAAAACTAAAATCTAAAAATCTCCTAAATATTATTCGGTTTGCGACTCCACTAATCTACATTACTCACATACTTAAAACAATTTAGAGGATTCTTGTTTGTAGTTTTTGATTTTTGCTTTTCAAAAAAACTATTTTTCCTCCAATCAAGATTTTCAAAGAATAGATTCCTTAAAATGTAGGGAAATCAGTTTTGCAAATATTTTTTTTTAACACAAAAAAAAAGAAGTTAAGTTTGCATAGTTTTTTTTTGTAAATTTACGATATATTTTCAATTTTTTTTTTAAAAAATAGTTTTTATTACATACATGGATTAATATAAGAAAATAAAAAAAATATAAAAAAAAAAGGTTTAGTAAGAATCATTTGTTAAACATAATATGGAAATAATTTATATTAAGAACATTTTTTAACTTGTCAATCATATTAAATTAATTATTTAAAATATAATTTTATGTAAGGTTACATTTTATGTTAATAATATTTGGGTATTATTTATTAAAAAATTTGATATATTTTTAGTAATTTGTTTTTTTTCTAAAAAATGAACTTCTAAGTTATTTTTTTTTAAATAACAGACCATACAATCATTAATCAGATTTTATAAAAATAAAATATAAAGGAAAGTTTCAGAAGTAAAAATATATTTAAATAATTTTGTACATAGTCGCAGATATATATTTAAATATACAAAGGGTTGATCAGCACTCGTAAAGACCAACTCACAGTTATTCTCACTAAGGCCATCTTTAACCCTAGCACCCCAAATGGGGTGCTTATTTTTGGGTTTTTCTTTTTTTTTCCTTGTTTTTAAAAAAAAAAAAAAATTAAAAACAGACCAATCACGGGACGCCACGTGTCAGTGGGACCCGTGAACAGTGCAAGAACCAACAGAAAAGGAGTGCTTATTTAAGCACTTTTAGAACTGGTGCTTGCACTGTTTGCGGGGTCCACTCACAGTGGACCCCCGCAAACAGTGCAAGCACCCTTGCTAAGCACCCCGGGTTAATGATGCTCTAAGGCGTTTGGAAAGCCACAGTTGATGTGTTATTGCCCAACTTGGGTGTTATGGATCTCCACACTCCAGCTTGAAAGAGAGTATTTGGAAATTAGATTAATTTGCAATTCTTAGATATATTTACAAATCTATGTAAGATATTCCAAATCTATTTAAGATAATCCAATTCCAAATCTATGTAAGATTTATTTCCATTTCTTGTCTAAATAATGTGTAAGCTGCAACATTTGTCAATAAAGAATTCAGAATACTCACACTTCACAAAGGGTCTTTAATTTGAAATTGTTGCAAGAAAGACCATCTTGAAAATCTCTGCATCATCTTTCTTCTTTCGACTTGAGCAATGATGACAACAATCATCCTTGACTTTCAGACATGCTTCATTTTTATCTTCTTATGCTTCTTCTCACTACTCTGTTACACTATCTTCTTCAGGAAACCAAAGGACTTTCCTTTGCCTCCCAGTCCTCCTTCTCTACCCATCATCGGTCATCTTCACCTTCTTCTTTCTGTTCTAATCCACAGATCTTTACAGAAACTCTCCTCCAAGTATGGTTCTATTCTCTATCTCCGCCTCTTCAGTTGCCCCATAGTCCTTGTCTCCTCAGCATCACTTGCTTATGAGATCTTCAGGGAACACGACGTCAACTTCTCCTCTCGCGGATTCCCTCCG
This sequence comes from Moricandia moricandioides, assembly GCA_905132885.1. Lineage (NCBI taxonomy): Eukaryota > Viridiplantae > Streptophyta > Magnoliopsida > Brassicales > Brassicaceae > Moricandia > Moricandia moricandioides. The sequence goes on from CAJHQQ010000139.1 coordinate 316,103, forward strand.
ACCGAAGATTCCCTTTTCGCAGGCTCTTCCAGCTTCATCTCTGCTCCAAATGGAGATTACTGGAAGTTCATGAAGAAGGTTCTTGTCACCAACCTTGTAGGACCTCAGGCTCTCAAGCGGTCACAAAGAGTCCGTGATGATGAGCTAGGTCGTTTCTACGATAACTTGTTCGAGAAGGCAGCGAAGAAGGAGACCGTGGAGATTTTTGAGGAAGCGATGAAGTTCACTACCAACAACATCTGCAAGTTGATAATGGGGAGATGTTTTCCAGAAGAGGAAGGTGTGGTGGAGAGATTCAAGGGATTAGTTACTGAGTTAGAGGTTTTGTCGAAGACGATTATGTTGGCAAACCTATTGCCCCCATGGTTACAGGTTCTCTCACTGTTTAAAAAGGAAGTGAAGGTTCTTTTAAACAGATTCAATGAGCTGCTCGAGAAGATTCTGGTGGAACACGAAGAGAAGCATGGAGAGCATCATCATGGTAAGGACTTCATGGATGTGTTGTTGGCAGCTTATGGAGACGAAAATGCAGAGTATAAAATCACTAGGAACCATATCAAATCGTTTTGTGTGGTAAATATTATTTTCATGAGGTGGTTTCTTTGAGAAATAAAACTGCTATGCTTTAGAAAATGTTTTTTTCTTTTGATAGAATATTAAGAAAATGCTTTGCAAGTGCAGGATCTTTTATTTGCAGGCACTACCACCCCGGCGCTACCAATACAATGGATATTGGCAGAGATTATCAACAGCCCCAAGACTCTTGAGAGACTGAGAGGGGAACTCGATTCCGTGGTGGGGACAACAAGGTTGATTCAAGAAACAGATTTACCAAACCTCCCTTATTTGCAAGCAGTGGTCAAGGAAGGGCTAAGACTGCACCCGCCGGAGCCTATCTTCGAGAGATTTTCCCAAGGAGGGTGTAGGGTAGGAGGGTTCTATGTACCAGAGAAAACAACTCTAATTGTTAATGCTTATGATGTGATGAGAGATCCAAATTACTGGGCAGATCCTGATGAGTTTAAGCCAGAGAGGTTTCTAGATACATGGAAAGATGAGGAGATAAAAGAGCAAGCACTTAGGTACATTTCTTTTGGAAGTGGAAGAAGAAGTTGTCCTGGAGAAAATCTATCTCATGTCTTTATAGGAACTGCAATAGGAGTGATGGTGCAGGGGTTTGAATGGAGATTCAAAGAAGAGAAAGTTAACATGGAAGAGACTATTGTAGGACTGTCCTTGACTATGGCTCATCCTCTTAAGCTCACTCCTATTGCCCGAACCCCAAACCCTCTAATTCTGAATCTAAAGAGTCGGTTTATGACTTTTCAGCAACACTGAAAATGAGAAGCATGTCGTGAACCTTTTCATCTTTCAATATCTCGAAGTAGAGAACATTGTGTAGCTCATGAATTTAAATGCAAGAATACCATTTCCAACAAAAATGAACATATTTTCTCTTTAGTTCATGTGTGTTTATTACACAAAATGCCATTTTGTGTAATAATATTTCCAAAGTCTTCATTAGTGGTGATTTAGTCTTTTTGTCATATGCTCTCTCTTATGTAACATTTAAAGCCTTGCTTTAAAATAGTTAGAGATTGGGGCTTGCAAAAAAAAAAAACAACAATTGGTAACAAAGCCAAGATGATGAAAATCTGTATGAATACCAAACTCCCTTCAAGTTCAAGGAAGTGCCACCTTTGATAGGAAGAGGAGTGGCAGAGACCAGTCAAAGATCCTGGAAGTTGGGAGGAGCGCTCTCAAAGTGACCTCGTGATTAAATGGTGCCAAAGACTTGTGTTGAAAGTCTCTCCCTAACACTGAAACAAATATTAGGTGGATAATTTGTAACGTTGTTGTAAGAATTAGGCTGGAATTGCTTAATCGCAGCATTGTTAGATAGATCCTAATGATGTAACAAGGGTTAACTTAGTGATTTCGGTGGTATAAAATGTGTGTCAGGTTTTTCACGAAATTGGAAACCAAGGGTCTGTATAGTATTTAACTTTAAATAAAGATAAAGAAGGATTATTGTTGTGAATGCAATCAAAGTACATTGAAAGTTTAAATAAATAATGTCTAGTATATAAAAGAATATTCAACTTTAATTAGTACAAGATATTTTGGGAACAATCCCAAAACTAAATCAGTGGAGTTTTGTTTGTTGGATTCAAATCAGAAAATATCATACTAATAGATCGTAAAATATTTACACATAGCCAAGATAAAAAGAAAAAGAAGATAGATAACCATGTGACAACAATTTAATATGTTTTGCAATAAGATAAAAAAGTTTCACAACTAATAATTTTCTTTTAACTTTGTTTTGTCTTTGATCTTCCAGTGTGATCTTCATTTAGACAAATTCTTTCAAAATTGGAATAAAATGGGAAACAAACATCCCTAGACAAATAGTAAGGCACACAATCTTGAGTCGTCTTATGCAAATATTGAAACTTGTTGCTATTCGTGTTGTAGAGACCAACGCGAACAAAACCTGCCACTAATATGACGTCGTTACTCAGAAACCATAGAGGTTTTGCATATTTATCTTCTAAATCTGGAACTTGCACATCTTTTACTTTAGCCCACGACTTTCCTGAACTGTTGTCTAAAACCCATAAATCATATCCTCCTCTCGAATTCAAACCAAGAACAGCTAACCTTCCTTCGTAGCTGACCAAGTCTAGAGAAGAACCGTCGCCTATTACATCTTCCGGTAATGGAAAGAAAGACCAAGTTTCGGTTTGCATACAAAACTGAATCACATTGTTTTTCCTGGTTAACCAATGCAAGAAGCCGTACAATGATTCTGGTTTCTCTGATCTCCGGAGAAACTCGTCACTTGGTAGCTCTAAATCATTTAATCGCTTCCACGCATAAGTATCAGAATCAAAAACCTCACAGTTGAGATTATAGAAACCCTCACTCGTCTTCCTTCTTTCCCACGGTAATGGTTCAGAAACCCTAACGATCTTATATCGAAACGGGTTCGACTGAATCACCATTAAACCAATTGCAACAGTAAAATACCGGGTTTTCGGGTTTGGTATGATCCGGTATTGTTTTGTAGCCGGTTTACAGACGATGTAATCTGGTATCCTTCTCCCTCCTTTAAATTTATCATCAACACATAACAAAATTCCATGACGTGCGTCACACGCTTCGATCTTTGCATCTCTCGAAGGAAGAAACTCGAGAGAGATTTTGGGTTTTTCAGGAGCTTCTTCTTCGGCACTGAAGATAACAGATCCTGGGCGATGCTTTTTATGATCTTGAATGAAATAGCCTAAAACAGAGTTGGTTCTATGGAGATGATGATTGATGAAGTAGAACTCATAAGATCGTTTGTTGCAGGCTTTGTTTAGTAGACGGAGTTTTGAAATCTCCGTTAAAGGACAACAAGACATGATGTCTAGAATCAAGTCTTCGTTCATCGGCACCATTAGCAGAGAAAAAGATCCGTGTCTGAGAGGTTGATGGAATTGTGATTTATTAGGCTCCCATAGCTCTGAAAGTGTATATATATAGAGAGGTTAAACTGGTTTGTTGCCAACCAAAAGATCATAAATTGTGAAGGACAAGGAGACTTGGGGTAAAAGGTTTTGCTTTTTCCTGATTGCGATTTCCCATAAAAAAAAAGGGAATTATACGAATATTTAAAAAAAAAACTCAAAAATTCAGAATTCTACAAAAATTCATATCAAACTCAAACTCAATAGAGAAAGATCAAAATAAATACCTTAATAACATTTATAACTCAATAGAGAAAGATCATATTTGCTTAAATATTGAGATTTTTATATTTTAAGATTGAATTTAAAGGCTAGTTTTGAATCTATTTTTTTTTTTTAAGTTTGAAAGAAAAATGTTTAAATTTGTAGTTCACATATTTTTTTATGTTTATAGATTTATTAGTTGTTAATTTTAACTAATTTATATTTATCTCCTCTTAACAACCACTTCTTAATCGTACCATCATGCATTTGTTTACAGTTTCCAACTTTGTGAACTAAAACATGTATTTTTTTAGTAACAAACATATATCCATTAAAAAAAATCTGAATCTGAATTGTATCTGAATAAAACGGGTTTAACTTGATTTGTGTTACTATATTTGAATATAAATTGAAAAAAAAACTTAACATAATCCAAACTGAATATTAAGAATATATATGAGGCTAAATTCTATTTTACATGGTATTGGAAGCGGGTATTCTAAACCGGAAATATATGGAAACGCAGAAGTGGAATTTTTAAAAAAATTAAGAAGCACGTACGTGTAAGAAGCATGTACGTGTAAAAAGCGTATATCCATATATATATATATATATATATATATATATATATTAAAATTTTAAAATATATATATAATTATGACTAAAAATTGTAAGATTCAAATTAAAAATAAAAATTTATTCATTTATGATAATTTTAAATGATTTCATTTTAAAAATGTGAAAATATATATAATAATTGACAATATATTTGAATAAAAACCTGAATGCGAAAATATAATCTATAATATTAGTTTTAATTTTTTTCTATTTTCATTTTCTCTATTTTATTATTATTAAATTTTAAATTTAATATAAAAAACATGATTTTATATTTTTATTTATTTATGATATTATATTTTTTAAATAGAAATATGATTTCAAAACAGAATTGTAAACTTTCAATATGTTTTTAAATATGATATTTTAGAAGCGGATGTGCGATGAAACCTACGTGCAACGCTGATTAAATCATGCCTAAAAAAACAAAATTCGATTGGACCCGATTAGACACGCATACGCGCATGCTAAATCATAGATAATAAACTGCATTAGTAAAAATCAAACACTAATAACTTATTACATTTTAATTATATATGAATTCGTTTCTTAACATTTAAACCAAAAAAAAACTCAAATATTATTTGCATGTAAGACATCTCATCATGTATTTTAAATTAATCTATTATTATAATTAAGAGTATCTAATATTTATTAGTGAAATTTTAATTTCTTTCCATGAGTAAATGGAAAATTGGCTCATAGAATAACAAAGTCCAAAAACAAGACTGCAAAATATAATCTTTTTAGAGAAACCATTTTTCTTAAATAAAGTGTTTTTTACCAAACACTAAAATCAAAACTATTTTAAAAACTTGAAAGACTATGTGCCTTGAATGTTTAAAGAAACAAGAAAATAGAATTATTGATGTTATTCTCTTACAAAAGCTGACCAAATTATGTGACAAAAAAGTTTCCAAAGATCCTTACCTCTTTTTTTTTGTTCTTTTATTGTATGTTTCATTAAACTTCTTAATGATCTGGTTTAGATTAAAAAGCTAAGTAAGCTCCGAGTCAGAAGCATGACCAGTTTGTCGTCTACGTCTCCTTGGACTTAGTGGACTCATTGGACTCAAAGGCAATCGATTATCCTTCCTAGCTTTTATGCCTCTTCCAAATGAACTCAAGGGTAATGCTTTTGGCGATGATCTTGCTTTTACCGGCGAAGTTCCTGTTGATCTCAACTTTGTTGAACCTGCATTGATTGTTTTTTAGACAACTGTAGTGTTGTTATCTATCAAATTAATACAGAAACAGAGAGGTGGAAGAACTAACCTAAGCTTGGACTTTTTCTTAGCTTTACCAATTCTTCACTGTCCTGTGAAGCTGAGACCATTTTGATGGGAGCTTCTGAGTAGACTGATCTTGTATCTGAGTATTCAGATACTGTATCTAAACACAATGACTTTGTATCTTTTATCATCACCCCATTAGGTGGATCTTCAACCACTGAAACGCTTTCTGATTCGCTTGCCTCTGAACAACTGCTTTCTTTTGAGTTTGTTGGATTCATCTTCTCTCTTTCCAAAACTCGGTACGAGTATATCTGGAAAGGAATCTGAGTCACTGACGCCATGTGAGACCCTAAGTCACTTGGAAACTTTCTCAAGTACCTTGCTTCTAAATCCCAACAGTCAACTAGTGGAGTTTGCATTTGAGGGTGGCCATGGTCTGGATTCACAACTAGGAACTTTTTGATGTAACGTAGTATCCGGCAGATGGAAGAGAAGTTCGGACGCTGGCTAGGTTCTGCGTGCCAACACCGTTTGATCAGACTCACTAGGTACTTTGGTGAAGGGAAAGGGAAAAGAGGTCTCTCTCCCATCCTAATATTGATAGCCATTTGCTCACCTTGAAGATGACTATCTTCAAATGGAACTTTACCTGTTATTAGCTCAAAACACACCATTGCAAAGCTATACACATCAGCTTTGTGCGTCAGCTTCGATTTTGGATCTTTTTTGCCTTTAAGGTTTTGTTCCATCTCTGCTAGAACTTCAGGTGCATACCATATCACTGGATCATTACTGCTTGGTCTTGACGAAGTCCGAGAAGAAGAAGAAGAAGAAGACTGAGATTTGAGAGAAGATAACCCGAAACCGGAGATTTTCGCATGGAAATAACCTTCGGTGTGACATCTCTCTTTCAAGAGAATGTTCATTGGGTTTAAATCTCCATGGAAGATATCATTCCCATGGAGATACTCCATTCCTCTTGCAATCTGCAGCATGATATCAACCACCACGGAAACAGAGAAGAGATATCTTCTTCTCGGTCCACAATTCTCCTTCATGTAGCTCTGCAAATCTTTGTGCATTAACTCCATAACCAAAAAAAATTCTCTCCTTTCTTCATCATAGAATCCACATAGGTACTGAAGTATATTCGAATGACAAAGTGCTAAAAGAGATGAAATCTCAGAACAAAACGGCTCAAGGTCGCTGAAGAAGTGTCTCACTGCAAAACTATCACCTAACCATTGAATCTCCTTGTACTCTCCATCTGCACCTAACCTCCTTTTCACCTGGTAATCCTTTGAGCCAAGAAGTATCGAACTCGGAAACAGTTTCCCATTAAACTGCTCCAACCCGGTTAACTTTTTCAAAAGCAGATCAGCTAAGCGCTTCTCTGTCTTTCCTATCTCGTCTGATTTCCTCTTTTCTTGTAATGCCTCCACTAGTTTCCATCTGTCTTCTCTCCATGAATTCTCAAACCGGCTGCAAACATCCTTTGGAACCAGATACTGTTTCCCAAACCTCCATTGAAAGAGCTTAGGATCATTCCACTCTCTATCGTACTTTCTTGAGATCACAACTCTCCTTCTCTCCATCTCTGAAGGGTCAAGACCCGAGATCTCTCCTGCAGCCTCAATGGCTTCAACAACCGCCGGGAAGTAACAGAACAAGTTGTGTATGTGAAACTCAACACAATCTTTGTTCTGATGAAGATTGATTACTTTGCCCCACCAGTCACTGTTGTCCATACAATGCTTGACATACAACTCTCCTTCTTTAAACACTCTGTACAGCTCTCTCAAGGGCTGTTCAAGGGCTTTCCATTTAGTGTTCTTCTCTTCGAGTTTCAGGTTCTGTCTGATTTCTTCGGCGACTGTGGTGAAAGCTAAGCTGAAGATCTCTAACAACAAACAACATTGTCTTTGGTTGATCAAGATGTCGTCTTGTAATACCATTAGTGCATTTATACTTCCAAGAACCTCGCCGATTTGTCTGAACTGTTCCATTAGACAAATGTTTGTTGTGATAAAATCCTCAAGTCTCCTTTTTAATCTCAAAAATCCAACAGAAAAATAATCGAGCAGGCTTGAGATTTTTGAACGCTGTAGAAAAACGGTAAGAATATGAATTACATTACACGTTTATACAGCAGATAAGAACAAAATAAGACCAATAAACATTCAGATATCCAGATAAAAAGTACAAGGGTTTTGAGACTAAACCTGAAATAAAGTTCCTTTAAGGTTCAAGGATCAATTAATTAAGCAAACATAAACACATCATACAGGAAACGAGCCATCAGGACAATCTTCGACCTGATCATACAAAAAAAATCTCAAAAAGGAAAACCAAACGTTTATAAAATTTTGATAAAATGTTATAATCAAATCACCTTTAGAAAAACTCTATTCACACGCAGAAAGAGAAATTGAAGCAACCGAAGATATATTTTTATTCTCGTCTGCTAAGAAAACCCCTGATTGTTTTCTTTCTGCAGGAAATTAAGAAAAGAAAAAAAATGCAGGAATATTTAGGAAATGTTATTATGGTTTGTATTTTTGATCGTTGAAAAGATGTTAGCATTCTCGGGACGCATTCCCGCGAGTTTGGTTATGTGTTGTCGCCTTCACGTTGTGTAAATATCTACCACGTCCGGTAGATAATTAAGCGCTGATTAGTATATGAATATTTGATTAGCGTGTCATGTTTTTCTTTTGTTCTCTTTGAACTCGTCTACGTCTATGAGGAAGTGTCGTGTCCACGACTCCACGATTATACAAAGAGTTTAAAGGAAAAGTCAACTAATCAGCATTTGAAAGATCAGGAGATCGAAAGATTAGGAGTTGAACTCGTCTACGTCTATGGCTTCTTCTGCTCTGACTTACTCAAGGAGATACCATGTCTTCCCTAGCTTCCATGGCCAAGATGTTCGTCCAACATTTCTCAGTCATTTACACAGAGAATTTGTGAGCAAAGGGATCGTGGCATTCAAAGATCAGGAGATCGAAAGAGGCCACACGATTGGACCTGATATTGTACAAAGCGATTAGATAATCAAGGGTCTCCATCTTTGTGCTCTCCAAGAACTATGCTTCATCGGGGTGGTGCTTAGATGAGCTGGTGGAAATCTTGAAGTGTAAAGAAGATCAAGGCCAGGTTGTGATGAAATGTTGACCCGTCTGATGTTCGAGAACAGACCGGCAATTTCGGAAGAGCTTTAGAAACAACTTGTCGAGAAAAACAGAGGAAGTGAAGCAGAGGTGGACCAAGGCTTTGACTGATGTTGCAGAAATAGCCTGAGAACACTATCTTAACTGGTTTGTCTTTTTTTTTTCCTCTTTTGGTTCAATGAATTATTAATGCTTTGATCTTTCTTAAAATCACCGCTTCAGTGATGGCCGGGCTTTCCGACCAAAATGATTCATCAAATTGGCATGAAAATATAAGATTAAAACCCACCAACAAGATTTTGGTTCTTTAATTCATTAGGGACGATGAAGTGAAGATGATAGGAGTTTGGGGTCCTGCCGGAATTGGTAAGACTACCATTGCTAGAGCTTTATTCAGCAAACTCTCTAGCGATTTTCGACTTACTTGTTTTATGGGTAACCTCAAGGGAAGTTATAATAAGAGTATAATGGGTTTTGATGACTATGATTCCAAGTTGTCTTTACAAAGCCAACTTCTGTCCCAGATTTTGAACCAAAAGAATATGAAGATACAACATTTAGGTGCAGTAAAGGACTGGCTACAAGATCAAAGATTGCTTGTATTTCTTGATGATCTAGAGCAAGCCTTCTTGGTTTGGTTTTGGAAGTCGGATCATTGTTACTAGAGAAGATAAGAAAATTTTGAAGGCACATGGTATTGATGTTATATACAATGTTGATTTTCCATCCGAAAAAGAAGCTCTTGAGATCTTTTGCCTATCTGCTTTCAAACATATTTCTCCACAAGATGGTTTTGAAGAGCTTGCAAGAAAAGTAGCAAAGCTTTGCAGTAATCTTCCATTAAGTCTTCTGTGTTGTAGGTTCATGTTTGCGTGGTGAGACCAAAGCTGAGTGGGAGCTTCAGTTATTTGGGCTTGAAACTAGTCTTGATAAGAAAATTGAGGATGTATTGAGAGTGGGATATGACAAATTGTGCAAGAAGCATCAAGCTATCTTTCTCCACATATCATGCTTCTTCAACAATGAGGATCTTGACCGTGTGACAACTCTGCTCGCTGAGAGTAACTTGGATGTCAGAAATGGGCTGAAGATCCTAGCTGATAAATCTCTGGTCCGATGGGAAGATAATGATGCATAATCTACTCCAGCAATTAGGCATGAAATCGTAAAACAGTCACACGAGCCGGGGAAACGTCAGTTTTTATTTGAAGCTCAAGATATTTTCAATGTACTAGCAAATGGAACCATAAGTTCTGACTACATATATCTTGCTCGATACATGTTGATAACAAACTCATTAGTCTATTTTTTTATACATGCCAGGGTACTACTGAATCTATTGTTTACATGCCCAAGACCAAGACTAAGGAGTTGTTTAGAAGTCGTAGAGCCTTTGAAAAAATGCTTAATCTCCAATTTTTAAGAGTTTACATGGGCCATTCCAATGAAAATATAAGCTTGTGCACACTAGAGGGCATGGATTATCTACCTCGTCTAGAAGACATGGAGCTTCTACCTCATCTAAAGTTATTACATTGGAATTCATACCCAGGAAAAAATCTTCCTCCAACACTTCGGCCTCAATTTCTCATTGAGCTCAACATGCCATCAAGCAAATTCGAGAAGCTATGGGGAGGAATCCATGTTGGTATTTGATATATTCTTAAATATGTTTATGATGATGATTCAACCTTATGTATGACCTAATATTTGTCATTTGTTGTGGTGTCTTGACATGCAGCCCCTTGTAAATCTGAAGAAGGTAAATCTGAACTTTTGTTTCAATTTGAAAGAGATACCAAACCTTTCCAGAGATACTAATCTTGAGACACTGACATTCATCCAATGCACGAGTTTGATGAAGTTTCCTTCCTCTATTATGAATCTATACAAACTAAAAACGGTGAGGATGTGGGGTTGCAATAAGCTACAAGTTGTTCCAACCAACACCAGCTCAACATCTCTTGGGAGAGAAGTTTTGCAGATATTACTAGGAACATCATCAATCTTTGGGTCGGGGGTACATCATTTGTTGGCGCAAGGTGAAAAATTCTTGATAGGTATGTTGAATGCTTATCATCGAAACATTATGCAACATTATGAACCAAACAGATAATAAGGGTGAATCTGTGGAGGTCTCTCAAGTTGAGAATTTGGAAAGCAATCAACACAGACACACACGAGAATTGCATCAACGGCGGCTAGGGGGAGGGGGCCTTAGCTCCATATGCCCTAAGGGGTCTTCAAAAATTCTAATATACCCCATCAAAATGTTATTTTATTTTATTCAATAATTTTTAAATGTAAAATCGAGTTAAAGACCTTTCTACCTCTAATAAAAGACATTTTTAACGTTGACCCAACCTTATATCCGACATTGATCCAGACCCAACCGGGTCAAACCCAGATCTTAACCTAAACACTCTAAACGACGTCGTATTGTATATGATTTCTTAATTTTCTAAGTGTCGACTCCCTCTGTCTCTCTCTCTCTTGTGCGATTGAAAAGGGGAGGCGAAGTCTAACCCTAAACTGTGATTTTCTCTTTGATTTTCTTCGTTTCTTTTTCATTATTTTCAAATCAACGCTCCAACCAACGGTCTTCATCTTCTTATTAACTTTGTACATCGTGGTAAGTGTTTTCTTGTCTCTCTTGATTTGGTCGGATTTTGAAATTAGAGTTTTAAAAATTGGAGAAAAGACGTATTTTTGAAAAATAAAAGGGGAAATCGTGTTTTGCCATTGAAATTGGGGGAAAAAGATGATGAAATATTAAGTTAGGTCACTGTTGTTTTGTGAATATGATATTTAGGAGGAAAATAGTATGTGTTGCGAATTTGTGGGCTTTTGACTGGTTTAGTTTTATCAAAATTGTTGAATGGCATGAAACAAAGTTGGAAAACCCATGTTAAAAGAATTTGAAACTCGGATAAATGGTGTTTTGTGAATCGGGTGTGTTGTACTTTGTGTTTAGTATGTATATATGAGTTTGTAATTCTTCTGGTATAACCGAATCAGACATATGAGGAACATGATATATTGTCCTGTGATAAGCCAAAGCCCATTGCTCCACCAAATAATACTTAGAACAATACTTAGATATAAGTTCTTTTTCCCGCTTTATGAGTCATGAATGTGGCAGAAACTACTGCATACACACATGGGTATTTGTCTTTATCAAGTTGCTCACAACTACAAGTCATCATAGCCATATCTACAATATAACTCTTCCCGTCACTTCCTGAGACATTGTACTCAAGATGGAAGTTGTTTTTAACTCGTTAACCGAAAGAAACCTTGCATCAACACATCTTTTGGACATTTCAGTTTCAACAACAGGCACAAGCTTTATTGAGGGTGGTATTTCAGCTGCCTCTTTCCTATGTTTGTTAAACCATTCAGCCATTTTTCCAATGATGACATCGATCATTGGTAGTAAGGTGTACTTTCTCGCCTCCTTCATAACACCATTAAAAGATTCCACTGAATTGGTGATGTCAACATTGTACCTAATTCATTCAAAGTAACATCTGGCCCATTTTGTCTCTTCGACACTTTTGTCAAGATACTCCACTACACTAGGATACTTCCTCCGAAAATCATCATAAAGGTACAAGAACTTAGCCTCTGTATAAGCGTGTGCGCACTCTCTGTATCTTCAAACACAAGCTCATCCTTTTCGGTGACATTATCATGCATCTCAATGTCTTCGCAAAATGACGGCTTCACATCTGAAATGTTTGGAGTATGGCGTAATCAAGTTAGATACTACGAAATATGTGATAAAATGCCGAGGAGCCAAAGAATGTTGCAAGTGGTTTGTGCGTGTTGCAAAGTTGAAGAATTCGAATCTTTGGACAGTTAGAAGTTACATCAAGCAACATAGATGTTCTGTTGTTACTACAAGACAATGCCTAATAGAATGAGAGACACACCACAAATCGTCGCATCTGTTTTGGCTCAAGATTATCCTGGTAGTTTTGACACACCAGCTCCCAACGCTTTGATCGATTTGGTTCATCATAGGGTTGTTGTGGATGTATTATACACAACGGCATGGAGAGGAAAAAGACTAGCTGCTAATAAAGTGAGAGGAAGTCCAGAAGAAAGTTTTACTTTATTAAATTGTTATATGCACATGCTGAAGCAGACGAATCCTGGCACAGTAGCTCGTGTGGTTGTGGATGAGGCGAAAAAATTTAAGTATTTGTTTTTTTGCTTTGGGAGCTAGCATAGAAGGGTTCATCGCGATGAGGAAAGTCATCATTGTGGATGCAACACACCTGAAGAATGTTTATGGTGGAGTTTTATTTGTTGTTACTGCTCAGGATCCAGATCATCACCACTATTCAATTGCATTTGGTATTGCAGATGGTGAGAAATATGATAGTTGGATATGATTTATGGAAGTGATATCTGATGTCCCTGGATTGATGTTTCTTTTAGATAGAAACAAATGCTTGATCAAGGCAATAGGTGAAGTGTTCCCCAGGCTGCTCATGGGTATTGTATATGACATTTGTCTCAGAATGTTAAAGGATACGTCCGCAACAACAGAGATACTTGTGCATTTAAGTTTAAGAAGCAAGATCATCAGTTCAAGTAACACCAGTTGTCTATAAGGAATGGGATGATGGTATGGATTGGTTTTAGGTCAAGAATTTAGAACCAAGGAGGCAGCAAAAGTTCTTATTCAGATGGCTTCACATCTGAAATGTTTTGAGTATGGCGTAATCAAGTCGGATACTACGAGATATGTGATAAAATGCCGAGGAGCCAAAGAATGCTGCAAGTGGTTTGTGCATGTTGCAAAGTTGAAGAATTTGGATCTTTGGACAGTTAGAAGTTACATCAAGCAACATAGATGTTCTGTTGTTACTACAAGAACAATGCCTAATAGAAGGAGAGGCACACCACAATCGTCGCATTTATTTTGGCTCAAGATTATCCTGGTAGCTTTGACACACCAGCTCTCCACGCTTTGATCGATTTGGTTCATCATAGGGTTGCTGTGGATGTATTATACACAACGGCATAGAGAGGAAAAAGACTAGCTGCTAATAAAGTGCGAGAAGTCCAGAAGAGAGTTTTACTTTATTAAATTGTTATATGCACATGCTGAAGCAGACGAATCCTGGCAACAATAGCTCGTGTGGTTGTGGATGAGGCGAAAAAAATTTAAGTATTTGTTTTTGCTTTGGGAGCTAGCATAGAAGGGTTTCATTACGATGAGGAAAGTCCATCATTGTGGATGCAACACACCTGAAGAATGTTTATGGTGGAGTTTTATTTGTTGCGACTGCTCAAGATCCAGATCATCACCACTATCCAATTGCATTTGGTATTGCAGATTGTGAAGAAATATGGATAGTTGGATATAGTTTATGGAACATCTGAAATCAGTGATATTTGATGTCCCTGGCATTGGTGTTTCTTTCAGATAGAAACAAAAGCTTGATCAAGGCAGTAGGTAAAGTGTTCCCTCAGACTGCTCATGGGTATTGTATATGACATTTGGTCTCAGAATGTTAAAGGATACGTCCACAATAACAGAGTGCATTTAAGTTTAGAGAGTGCGCACACGCTTATACAAAGGCTGAGTTCTTGTACCTTTATGATGCTTTTCGGAGGAAGTATCCTAGTGCAGCAGAGTATCTTGACAAAAGTGTTGAAGAGACGAAATGGGCCAGATGTTACTTTGAAGGAATTATGTACAATGTTGACATCACTAATTAAGTGGAATCTTTTAATGGTGTTATGAGGGAGGCGAGAAAGTACACCTTACTACCAATGATCGATGTCATCATTGGAAAAATGGCTGAATGGTTTAACAAACATAGGAAAGAGGCAGCTGAAATACCACCCTCAATAAAGCTTGTGCCTGTTGTTGAAACTGAAATGTCCAAAAGATGTGTTGATGCAAGGTTTCTTTCGGTTAACGAGTTAAAAACAACTTCCATCTTGAGTACAATGTCTCAGGAAGTGACGGGAAGAGTTATATTGTAGATATGGCTATGATGACTTGTAGTTGTGAGCAACTTGATAAAGACAAATACCCATGTGTGTATGCAGTAGTTTCTGCCACATTCATGACTCATAAAGCGGGAAAAAGAACTTATATCTAAGTATTGTTCTAAGTATTATTTGGTGGAGCAATGGGCTTTGGCTTATCACAGGACAATATATCATGTTCCTCATATGTCTGATTCGGTTATACCAGAAGAATTACAAACTCATATATACATACTAAACACAAAGTACAACACACCCGATTCACAAAACACCATTTATCCGAGTTTCAAATTCTTTTAACATGGGTTTTCCAACTTTGTTTCATGCCATTCAACAATTTTGATAAAACTAAACCAGTCAAAAGCCCACAAATTCGCAACACATATTACTTTCCTCCCTAAATATCATATTCACAAAATAAAAGTGAACCTAACTTAATATTTCACCATTTTTTTCCACAATTTCAATGGTAAAACACGATTTCCACTTTTATTTTTCAAAAATACGACTTTTTCCCAATTTTTGAAACCCTAATTTCAAAATATGACCAAATCAAAAGAGACAAGAAAACACTTACCACGATGTACAAAGTTAAGAAGAAGAGGAAGACCGTCGGTCGGAGCGTAGATTTGAAAATAATGAAGAATAAACAAAGAAAATTGAAGAGAAAATCACAGTTTAGAGTTATACTTCGCCTCCCCTTTTCAATCGCACAAGAGAGAGAGGGAGTCGACACTTAGAAAATTAAGAAACCATATACAATACGACGTCGTTTGGAGTGTTTAGGTTAAGATCCGGGTTTGACCCGGTTGGGTCTGGTTCAATGTCGGATATAAGGCTGAGTCAACATAATAAGTATCTTTTATTAGGGGTAGAAAGGTCTTTAACTCGATTTTACATTTAAAAATCATTGAATAAAATAAAATAACATTTTGATGGGGTATATTAGAATTTTTGAAAACTCCTTAGGGCATATTGAGTTAAGGCTCTTGTATATGTAAGGGCAATCATAAAAGGGTAATGAGAATAGATTGGGGATAGAAGAAATAATCTAACAATACTAAGGGCATCGTTATCCCAAGTTTCTTAAGGGGGTTCTTGCACTGTTCGCGGCCCCACTGACACGTGGGGCCCGTGAACAGTGCAAGAACCGCTTCTTAAAACTCCTAAATAAGAACCATTTTTAGAAGGTTTCTTACACTGTTTGCAGACCCCCACTGACATGTGGCGGTCCGTAATTGGTTCGGTTTTTTTTTTTTAATTAAAAAAAAAATGAAAAAAAAAATAAAAAAACAGGAACCCCATTTGGGGTTCCTGGGTTAATGATGGTCTAAAAGTACAATAAGATGAGTGGGGAGGCTGTCCACATCAGCATAAAAAATCAACCAATCAGAATTTTTAAAATTGCCATATCATCTTGCTTTTATGAGCTCTGCTCGATTTTTTGTCTTGGCCCATCCAAATATGACAACTAACTGAAGTTTTTTGTTTTGGACCTAACCATAACAAAGCTTGTTTCTATGTCACATTTATATAAGTAAGGCCACTTTTATATTTTGCTCAGGGCCAGCATAACATATTAAGCCCACCGTGATTGTATGGCAAATTGGGAAAGATTGGCCCAGATACAAAAACCTTAGATTGGCCCAGATACGAAAATCCTAACCCCCTAACCCTATTGCTTTACCAAGTGATCTGAGTTCTCAGATTCTTCTTCTTCTCACATCTCCTATTAAGCTGTACACATCAGCATGATGTGGATCTCACATTGATTTTATTATTTTAAAAGAATCAATAATACAAAGTGCCGTTTTACACCCTCTCCACAAATAAATTGTACATTAAACCCGATAAATATTTTCAATAAACGTCTTCTCCGTTCCTAATCTTTCTCTACAAAGGAAGCTCTAGGGTCTTTACTTCTCTGCTTCAAACAAATCTCAAAAATACAGAGTAACCCCATTCGATTTTCCAAAGCTATTAATCTCCTTCAGCCTCTACACCTACCCATCTTTAATCAAATTTATTATTAATGGTACCCATTCGTAACTCCTATGTAAACCCTCTTTATATATACTTAATCTTCAAGGGAGAAAATTATCCCCACCAAAACATTGATCGATTCATTTCCCAAGCTTACCTTCTATCACCTGCTCGATAATGTCTCTCTTTGCTGCTCCAGTTTCTGAAAACACCGCCCGTCACACAAAATTCGATTCTCTGCGACTTGGTCGAACTACTCAATTCTGGGATTCCCAAAACATCAACAAAAATGGTGAATTTATGGGAATCACACTCCTCTTACTAGACGAAAAAGTAAATCCATATCACCTTAAATCTATTAAAACTGTTTTCATTCGAAAATATGAATTTGATTTGATTATGATTGATGTTCCTACTTTCAGAATTCCATGATCCATGGCTTCGTCTCCGCTGGTCGTGCGAATCACTACCGTGCATCTTTAACAACCGGCACAATCTTAAGAGTCGATCGGTTTGAGGTGGCTCGGTGCACTAAAATGTACAAGATTACCAACCATCCATTTGTCATATGTTTTCATCTGAGGTACAACTATTGATGAAGTCCAGACGGCTCCTCCTGTCATCAACCTCCAGAAGTTCATGTTCCGGCAGTTGGACCACCTTCGCGCACTTGCAAACACGGATTTGGAATTTCCAGGTATTAAAAGAACTATACACCTCTCCTGATCATAACTGTAAGACAACCTATTTATACCACATTTAAAATCGGCCTTAATTTATTCAACTACCAGATGTTGTTGGACAAATACTATCGGTGCAAGGGTCATAACTCACCAACCCTGCAGACAGATCACGAATTTTGATCCGGCTCCTCATTGACTGGTAAATAAACAATATAAACATTTATTTTTCCTTCTTCATTTCACCCCAACTTATAAGATTTCTAAACGCAGTGCTGTGATGGTGTTCTTGAATTTGTCGGAGGACATTGCATCAACGTTTAGGTCTGTTTTGAATTCTGAAGGTAACAAACAGTCTGTAATGTTGGTCACTACGACCAAGCCACAACTTTTTGCAAGTACAATCATTTCTCTTTGCGTACGAAACATATACAAGTGGTTTCTCTTTTGAAACACCCACATCAGCTCATTTTCATTTAATATGACTTATATAATCAACTTGGTAACATTGGACTACTTCAAGCAACCTTCATCTCAACTCGACGGAAGCAACCAAGTATTACTTCGATTCAAACATTACCGCCATCCAAAAATTCACAAGAAGGTAACAACAGAAACAATAAAAACTCCACATGACAATATTTAATATACCAACAAAAAAATCTAATATCTAAACTCATGGTTAGTTTGGGAGGTGCAGCAGCTTACGTTTTCCCCTATATAGAGACAAGTGAAACCATAGAAAAGAAACAACCCCGCACGATAAAAGATCTATACTCGATCATGTCCACCTCAATGGAGCAGGAAAGAAAAACTTTTAACAAAATTATTTTCAAACATAGCCAAATTAGCAATATAAATACTATAACGTAAATAGCAGGAACCAACTCAAATACCACTCTACCCTATATGCAGGATGCTCATTTCATATGTCAAGCATTGGTTGTTGGAATCAACCAGCAAAATGGATGGTCATACGTTTCCTGCAACGAATGCAGCAGAGCTTTGGGAAGTTCCAAAACGGGTTTCAGGTGCAACAACTGTGTTACACCCAACGTTGACAGCGTCCTCAGGTTCAAATTATATAACCTTCGAAATTCCTAACCCATGACATTGATATATTAAATGCTTTAATCGGTCAAAACAATTCCTTACAAGGTACCGTGTTGAGCTATATGTTTCTGACGGTGACGACAACACCACTTTTGTTGTCTTCGACAATGTGATGAGAAAACTAACCAAGCAATATGCAGCAGCGCTTGCTCTCGAGGAGGTAACTACCTAAACAATCACTCCAACAATTTTACGCCCAATAATATACTTTCCACTCAAGGTCCCTCACCAAGAGAAACAATAGGCAGGTTCCAAGTAGAGGCTCCCATGACATACCAAAATGCCTAGAGGAGCTTACTGGCAAGAGCTTTGACTTCCACTTACGTGTGACTCCACGCACTTGCACTCAGGACATCATATCTACACCGTCTACGCAATGACCGAAACCATCTTCGAAGACACAAGCGCCCAGGTATGCTAATTAAGTTTTACAACCTGTAACCACACCGTGTTTTACCTAACCGCTTCACTCTGGTTTCTCAGACTTTCAGCAACATAGAAGCTACAGGAGGTGACATTGAAGCTGGACAACTCAGACCATCTACTAGCAACCAACCTAATTCGGGGGAAAAGGACATGGGAGTTGATAATGCGAAACTAGAAGCTTAGAAAAAGAATAGAAAACATCTCCTTCAGTTATTGTCGACAGTCACGCATCATCTCCCCCTTTACTTTCAGGTTTTGTTTCTTAATAAACATTTATTATTGCTATCATAACACAAACTCAACAACACTTTACAGTACGAATCATCGTAACTCTAAAACAAAACAACAACATAATAACTATATCAACAGAAAATAAAGCCAACCACCCCGCGCAGCGCGGGGCAACACACCTAGTTTTTTTTAATAAGAGTATATTGAGTTACTCCCGGTGGGAGGAGAAAAAATGAAAAGCCTATTGGATTTTAATAAGGCCCAAACATTTTGAAATAGTCAGGCCTGAAAGCCCAAATATCCAAGCGACGTAGTTTAACTTTAATGGCGAGAAAGAAAATTGTAACGGTGAAAAGACGGTGATGCGAAGAGAAGAGAGAGAGAGAGGTGGTGCGTGTGAAGGAACAAGTGAAGAAGAGACAGAGAGGAATGGGTACTCCTTGGTACTTTGTGGCACTACTTCTCACTATTCTTACTAGCTCTCAGGTTCCAATTCAAATCCCCGCCTAGTTAGGATTGAATCTGGCTGATTTTGATGCGCTTTTCTACATTCGTTTCTCTCTTTCTCTTTCTCCGATTTACCGGCGAGTATAATTGATATGTATCGCTGGTGGTATTTTCGCCACATCTATAACTTGGGTTTTAGAG
Organism: Moricandia moricandioides; assembly: GCA_905132885.1. Taxonomy (NCBI): domain Eukaryota; kingdom Viridiplantae; phylum Streptophyta; class Magnoliopsida; order Brassicales; family Brassicaceae; genus Moricandia; species Moricandia moricandioides. The sequence goes on from CAJHQQ010000139.1 coordinate 335,938, forward strand.
TGTGTTAATGCTATTTCATGGATCGTGAGATGTGATTTTCACAAGTGCTTTGATTGTTTCTCTATTGCGGCTACTTCATTTTATGAACCTTTCACTTTGGGAGTGTGAATTTGTAGAGAAATGAAGGTTTATTGATTGTTATATTTAAATATAGTTCAAGCTATTAGTGTATACAAGTTGTTAAATGAATCTGAACAGTATTTATTAGCTGGAGAGATCCGATCAAGAGATGATTTTATTTTTCCTCTCTCATTGTGTACATACAACTTGCAATTACCTCAGGGAATTCTAACAACTCTTTCTCAAAGTGATGGAGGTTATAAGTACGATTACGCCACCGTTCCCTTTCTCGCCGAACTTTTTAAGGTTTTTTGCCTCAACCCATTTCTCCTGCATCTCCTACTTAGCTGCTGAGTGTTTTTGTTTTTGGGGGTTAACTTGTGGTCTGCAGCTGATCATATCTGGTTTGTTTCTATGGAGAGAGATGCGGACAGCAACTGCTAAGATTACTACAGATTGGAGGAGTGTCCGCTTATTTGTTATTCCTTCTCTTATCTATCTCATCCATAACAATGTTCAGTTTGCTACATTGACCTATGTGGACACATCCACTTATCAGATCATGGGTAATCTCAAGATTGTCACCACTGCCATTCTCTTTAGGTTTCTCCCTCCTTCATCACCGCTTCTTTTTTTCCCCTCAAGTTGTTGGAACAACAAAACTTGTAATTTTATTTGCCTTGTAGGTTATTTTTGAAGAGGAAACTATCAAATCTTCAGTGGATGGCTATTGGTCTTCTAGCTGTTGGAACTACTACCAGCCAGGTGATGATGCCCTTCAATTATAGGCTTATACTTCTCAACATATTACTCTCCTTAGCTGCTTTATGTTTGTTTATTCAAAATGATTTCAACTATTCAGTTTGTCTTGTTGTTTCAGGTTAAAGGTTGTGGAGAAGCTTCATGTGATTCCCTATTCACAGCACCAATACAAGGCTATTTGTTGGGCTTTCTCTCAGCTGGTTTGTCCGCTCTTGCCGGAATCTACACAGAGTTTCTGATGAAGAGAAATAATGACAGCTTATACTGGCAAAACTTGCAGTTGTATACGTAGGTATCTCTTTTTTTTCACATCAGCAACACTTTCTCATGCCTCACAGTAATTATTTAACTTTCAAGGCTCTTCTTCATTGGGAAAAAAATGTCATATTCTTTCTTTATGTCTCTACTTTTACCAGGTTTGGTTCACTTTTCAACGCTGCTCGGCTTATAGCAGATGATTTCAGACTTGGGTTTGAAAAGGGTCCTTGGTGGCAACGTATCTTTGATGGCTATAGCATCACCACTTGGTTGGTAGTTCTTAATCTCGGATCCACCGGCTTACTCGTCTCGTGGCTAATGAAGTACGCAGACAATATCGTCAAGGTAAAAGATCAAACTTGTATCGAGCATAAGAGTTATAGTAAAAGAACCACTTTTTAAAACAATTTCCATCCACATTTTCTTCTACTAGGTGTATTCCACATCAATGGCGATGCTACTTACTATGGTAGCATCTATATACCTTTTCAGCTTCAAACCAACAGTCCAGGTTTGTTTTTTATATGCTTTTTTTTTATCTCAGATCTTGCTTCCGTTACTATGTGTTTTGCCTTATTGTTGTGTCTTTCTTTGACTTAAAACAAAAAATGCAGCTTTTCTTGGGTATAATCATATGCATCATGTCACTTCACATGTACTTTGCTCCTCCACAAACGCTGGTGGATTTGCCCGTCACAAACGAAGCACATCCCAAACCCTTAAAGCAAGTTACTGTAGAAGAAAAGACAGATTCTTGATTCAAATGGACGAAATGGTTTTGTATTACAAAACTATCATCTATCAAGATGGTCTCATAATTTTACGTTTTAGTAAATGATGTTCGTCTAGCTTCACCTTCCTTGGTAAATGACTACTTTTGAAACAATGATCTTACTACAATAGCAGTATAGCACCCTCGCCACAGTTGAGTTTTACTTTTTATGGTGTTATTATCTATTTGTTTGTGAAGGGTTTTTTCTATTAGAACTATTTTATATCATCAAATTTTCACTAAACTATAATCTTGTGCTAGATTTTTTTTTTAATTTAAAGTTGTAACCTTATTTATCTCTGAATTAATAACTGAAAAGTTTAATTATCTATTTAGACCATGATTTTGATCGGTTAATGTTAACCAAAAAAATTATTACTTGTTAACATCACAGATTGTTCAAATAAAGAGCAAAGCGGACCAATTCAACAGTCAAAACGAAACACAACAGACCGAACAAGAATTTCAAACATATTAACAATAACATCAAAAACATTATCTCGAGCAAGATCTTTCCAAACAAGTCCTTGCAAACGGGTCCCTCCTAAATCACCCATTTCCCCAAGAATCCATCAAAACCACCTCCAAAGAATGCACTATACAAATCAAATGGATCCACCAGAAGATGAGATGAAAGGAAGAACCAAAGAGGTCATTTTTTGTCAATTAACAAATATTTGAGATCAAAAAGAATTTAATCTATTAAAACTGAAGTACAAATAGGAAATAACCTTTTTTTACCTAATATTTACAAAAAATGTCACTCATATTATCTTTGCATCCAAACACTTATTCTTAATAAGAAAAAAATACATCTGGGCTAAGCCCATTAACAATCTTTATCATTAGAATTGAAAACTTCATTAAAAGGTGTATATGTGTTTTTCAAAATTTTATAATAAAAAAAAATTATACATATATGTAGCATTAAATTAGTTTTATTTTTATTCATATACATATAAGCTACCAACTATATTTGAACTATAAAAAATAATAATGTTAATAATTTTTGATTATAATCTGAACTTATTCATTTACAATAACAAAATCAAGTAACTTTCCATAAAAATTTAATGACTAAAATACATACTAATATTTACTATAAATGGTTATATATACAAACAAATACAATGTATTATCATTTGTACGATATATATCTAATAAGAATAACTTATGTAATTTATAAATTAAAAAAAAAAATCATCATATAATACACATACACAGTTATGTCTAGGACGGATCGAATATCTAGGGTATTTTAGGATATACGGATTCAGATATGCATTTGTCGGATTCGTAAAATTGTTATCCGGATTCAGATATTTGGATTCGGATATGCATTTTGTAGAATCCCTTATATTTTAGTTTGAACCTTTTTTTATTTTAAAATAAATTAAAAACTACCTATTGTTCATCTATTTAGTCTATTTAAAATTATTATTTTAAAAAGCTTAAAAATCATTAAAATTTAATAAAATTAAAATTTTAGTTATTTTATATAAAACATATATAATATACATAGATAACTATAATTAAACTTTAAATATTTAATATCTGGATCCGGATATCTAGACTTAAAATTTTGCTATCCGTATTTATACTTGGAGCGATCGAATTCGTAAAACCATTATCATGATCCCTGAATATCCGTTTTCCGAAGAGGACGGGATCCCGAATCGGATAACGGATATTGAATATTAAGTTCAAGTCATATATACAATTATATCAAATAAATTGTTTAAAATATTAGACATTTGCAAAAATAACATCCGCGCGGGCGCGCGGGTCAAATGCTAGTTTCTTTTAAAACGAAAGTATCATGTGTTAAGCTAGATGAGCTTGCAACATAAAACCAATTGGTGATAAGTGGATTGGTCCATCTACCTTATATACTGCTAATGATTTCTTTTAACTTCCAATGTGAGACATTTATCCTTAATACCCCCCTTCGAGATGATGGCTCTTTGAACATCAATCTCGAAATATTTGAGCAAGGATCGATAGGCCGACTTTTAGGCTAGATCCATAATGGATCGGGTTGGATTGTTTGGATCGGGCTCTGATACCATGTTAAGCTAGATGGACTTACAACATAAAACCAATTGGTGATAAGTGGATTAGTCCATCTATCTTATATATTGCTAAGGATCCCTTCCAACTATCGATGTGAGACCTTTGTCCCTAATAATGTTAACCTAGATGAGCTTACAACCTAAAACCAATTGGTTTTAAGTTGGAATCTCATCTAACTTAACATGGTATCAAAACACAATCCAAATAATTCAACTCGATCCATTATCGATCCAGCCCAAAGTCGACCCATCGATCTTTGCCCAAACATTCCGAGATTGACGCTCAAATATCCATCATCTCGAGAGGGCGTATTAGGGACAAAAGTCCCACATAGGTTGTTGGAAGGAATCCTTAACAATATATAAGATAGATGTATCAATCCACTTATCACCAATTGGTTTTAGGTTGGAAGCTCATCTAGCTGATGTGATCCTTTGAAATTTACATATAAACTTGCATCACCGAAGCAATCGTATACAGATCTTTTCTCCTCGTTAAATTAACACCTACAAAGATGCTTCATTCCCAATGGTAATAAGCAAACAAAGAGCAACAACACAGCAAATGACTTGGGTTACCTCGTAAGTAGAAAATTTTATTCAGTGTCACCCGAGAAAGAAGCTCCATCAGCATTAGTACCAACCATACCAAGATCACTATCAAAGCTCAAATCATTAGGGAGTATGAGGATCTCGGTGTGAGCTCAGTGTCCAATCTTATTAGGTGGTTTATTGCGCATACGGCTCATATCGCCGATCTCTATAACCGAGCCAGGGTCGACATTAATGGAGGATGAAAAGGAAGAGAAAGATGAGAGCTCTAGGTTTCACTTGCTGATTTTTGTAAAGAGAGATGAGAGAGAGACTCGAATAAATTAGGGAATATATATAACCCGAGTGAGCTTGGGTGGGTGGGGTTGGATTATCTGTGTTTGAGCCGATTATATTAGTAAATAATTTGATTCAGTAAGATATTTTCTGTCATTAAGCACCTTTTCAATTTAAAAGAAATAAATCTATTTTTAATTAGAATTTTTTGATAGCCTAAACTATGAGTGTGGCAGATTCAGATATCCGAGAAATTTAGGGTATTCGAATCTGGATTCGCCAGATCCGTGATTTTAATATCCGGATCCGGATATGTGTCTTCCGGGTATTTGGAATTCGGATATTTGTCTAGATATTGTGTTATCCGCGGATATCTGAATTCGGATCCGTAAATAATTAAAAATATATATAAAAATATAAAATAATACATAAATAAATATTTATACAAAATTTATGAATATATATGACATATAGTATTAGTAAAATGAAAATACAATATTATAAAATAATTTTTATGTATAAATACTAATATATCAAATATAATTATTAATAAAATATATTTTAAAAACACGAATCCGAATCGGATATCCGGACCTAAAAATTAAGATATCCGGATTCGGTTTGGACGGATTTGAGATTTTACTATCCTATTTTCGGAATGGATCTAGAGCGAATTTCAGATCGGATCCGGATCCCGGATAATAAGTCTTAGGCTAGTTTATATCATCTATCTTTCTTCTATCTGTATCTTTATAATAAAGTACCTTTTTTTCTCCGTAGAGGACAAATAATGCCACTTGTCCTCCTTTTTGTTTTGGGATATTTCGTTTTAGGTCAGTTACA